>CM071930.1:65081749-65681749 GCA_016081115.2 Rehmannia glutinosa | reverse complement strand
TGTGGTTAAAATCTCAACCTGGTTTTAAAGTTTTAATTAGTAGGGATGTGGCATTTAATGAATCAAATGCCTTGCTTGACTATGCCCCTTGTCGATTTTGAAAATGGTACACCTAATAAGGTGGAGCATGTTCTAGTGTGGATATTTTCCGATGTTGTTGTGCATGAAAATCATGAAAATATTGTAAGTCAAGCGCTACGATAATCTAGAGGGGTGAATAGATTATCTCCATCTTTTCGATTTCGCCCTCTTTTTAAAGCCGAATGCTCAAATACAATAATAAAGGTGCGGAATATAAACAACACACGTCGATTTAAAGAGGTTCAACCCACCTAGGGCCTAATCCTCTACCACCCCAAAGATATCAGGGATGGATTTCGAAAAGAAAAAGAATTTTATTAATTACCAAAATTAATTCAAATTCAACTTACAACACCTTGAAGAGCACCACACTCTTCTTCAACACCACCTTTGGAGATTACCACAATCTCCTTTGAAGATTACCACAATCTTCTTCAACGGCACCTTGTGAAGATTACCACAATCTTCAACCTTGAAGAATACCAAATTCTTCAACACCTCAATAAGAAGATTACCACAATCTTCTTGTACCTATCACCTAGATCATCCAAGTGTGCTCTTACCACAAGAGCACTCACAAGGATATCTTGTGTTTGAATGATAACCAAAAATCAAGATTACAACTCAATAATGAATAATACAATTTGAGTGCAAAGTGTGATCAAGAATAGCCTAGACCTCAAAGATGTGAAAGTGATAAGCTAGGTAATTTTACAACAAGAATAATAACAATGAAAGACCAAGTGTTTGCTTGAAGTGTATCTTGTTGTGTTGTATCTCAATTGTTGTGTTGGTTGTTCCAAAACTTCCTCTATTTATAGGAAATGATTGATCAAGCATAGGCTCCTCTTGGGGATTGAAAATCTCTGAGAAAAATACAATTAAAATCAAGAATATGGTGTTAGAAATCAATCCCACAATTTAAGGAAATGTGTCTTTGTCAAACGGTCATATTTTTTCTTTGTCCCGATACATAGGGCGGCCGTCGCACGAGAGATAAGAGAAAAAGAGAACACTTTGAAAATTACAACAGGGCGGCCGGTCGACGTAGGCTTCGGCCGGTCGACTGTTTCAACCGGTCCCTATCGTTTCAAAAATGCGAGGTTTTAGTTCGTTTCAAAACGAAACTTGCAGTGCGGTCGGCCATTGGCGGCCGGTCGACCGACCGGTCGACGCCTTGAGCGGGGTCGACCTGCTTGTTTTTCCTTCCGTCTCATTTTGTTTCTAAAAACATCTTGGTACGGGTTGCCCTATAGGGCGTAGGTCGACCACGAGAGAGAAATGTTGTCCAATTTTTGTCAAAAATAAAACCCAAGAAATACTCAGAAAATTTAGTAAAAACATTTTAAACCAATCGAGAGTATTTAGACAACATTTAGGAACCTTGTTAAGGAGTGAAAAATCCATTGAAATAAAATTATTAAAAGTGTTGTCCATTATTATCAAAAATAAACTTGAGGAAATACTCCGGAAAATATTAAAAACCATTTTAAATCATTTAGGAGTATTTGGACAACCTTTAAAAGCATTGTTTTGGTGACAAAATAAAATCATCAAAATTAAGAAAAAACATGTATCAAACAATCTCCCCCTTTTAGATGATTACAAACCAAAACAATTTTTACACAAACTAAGAGAGCAATTTTCGAAATGATTTTCCGGAAAAAACATTTGACCGTTTGGAAGCAACCAAAATTTCCAAAGAATATTAAAGCAACCAAGTAGGGAGTAAATATTTTTCAATAATAAGCACAAGCTCCCCCTATCAACAAGCATATCAAGAATAATGTAAAAGCAATTATCCATAAGCTAAAAGCTTTAGCTTTTACAATTTGCTCAAGAGCTTATAAGCTCCCCCTGTCACAAAACAACATTAAACAATAATATAAGTCCATCAAGCAACAATTGGACTAAGAATAAATCACAACTTATGGCTTTTATGAGCCATAGCTTATAGCTTTTATGACAAGCTTTTATTAGCTTCTTTGAGCTAATGAGCCAATATCCTGTTTCTCCCCCTTTGGAATCATCAAAAAGAATGTTAGGATGGTGAAAACACCATACAATAATATCAAAGCATGCCAAAAGGACGTTAAAAACCGTTTGAGCAATTTAAAGCATAATCATCCAAGGAAAGTGAGAGAATTGAAACATAAAAGATCCATAAGCTCATTAGTATGCTAAAAACATGATTTCAAAAAGATTTTAAGACAATTTGAAGCAAGAGAATCATGTAGAAGTTGAAAGTTTCATTGCGACATTTTAACAAACACCTTGTGTGCTTTAAAAATAGAAGAGGTTGTATATAACCTTTGTAAATGGTTCAAGCCAAAAATTTTCATATCATCAACCAACCTCATTTCAAAGCTCAAAAAAAATCATATGCACCATATGCAATAATTAGTTCATCAATTGAGAAGCTCAAAGTAGATTCTCAAGGGTTCAACCCAATTGAGATAAGCTAAGAATGATCAAGGCATTACAAATGCCAAAAATTAGAGCATCCATCAAGTAATAAGTCATGCTTTCAACAATACATGTATCAAATGTCCCAACTAAGCAAAATGAACAAAGCATTAAGAGAAGCACTTTTACCATCAAGTACTTCACACCAATTATCAAACAATGCTTGAATTAGAGTATTTTTACCATCAAATACTCCATCAAAATCATGATCATCCACAAGTCATTATCAACTTGCAATATTAACCCTTTTAAGAAAAACAAGCAAATATCATTAGTACAAATGAGTTTTACAAAAGTTCATAAAAGTACAAAGCAACTTAAATGAAAATGCTAGAAAGTAAAGGGGTGGGGTAACATCATTCCTCATCCGAGGAGAAGCAAGATCCGGGAATTAAGTCCTTGATGAATTTCTTTAACTTGCCGATAGACTTTTGCATTTTGGAGGTCTTTTGCTCCAAAGCCTCATACCTCGTCTCATGAAAAGCCCTCATCTCATCAAATTCGGCTTGAGTATACCTCTAGGCGGTTGAGCACCGGTATTACCCTCCCGGATTGCTCGGTTCGCCCTTTTCCACCAATCTTGCGGCCCGGCGTCATCAAGACGTCATTAGGATCGGAGACTCTTGACCTCTTCCTCTCGCCATTTTGGTTGGTTGGATTTCCATGTTCTTGCGCATAGTGACCATTTGGGTGATGTTATCAATGTCGAAGTCGTTTTGAAATACCTCCGAGTTACACTCCGACGAAGGTAGTCGATTGAATAAGAAGTTTACAAATCCAATTTCCCATAACCAACTTCTTATTACCTTGAGTAATGGACTCGATAAGACATTGAATAAGTATGGCACCAAAGTTAAGTGGTTCCCTCCTAGCAATCTTATAAGTCAAAAAATAATCCATATTGCTAGGCATCTTTCCCGACTTACCACAAATGCAATATGCGACAATGACCGATAAAATGCGATGCTCAAGTGTCATTGCCAACAAAGAATACTTAGGCCATACTCCCAAATACGTCTTGACTTCTTTCATCGACACCCCCAACATTTCATCATTCCAAGTCCCACAAGAGAAATAATCCCAACCACCTTCTCTAACATGTAAAAGCGGCAAATATCATTGGGAGTCCATCTAAAATGACGACCCTTTATAAGTTTAATTAACGGCAATCGACTTTCTATCATTATCATATTCGACCCACATATTGGCATAAAAGAGTTGGATAATATCATCATCATACAACACATAAGCATGCTCCCATAAATACATCCAACCTTGCTCCTCAAAAAATCCTCTTATAGTAGGATACTCATTTGTAAATGAACTAAAACGACACATTTTAGTCCGAGCAAATGATTTACCTCCTATCCCCGAATCCTCATAGTACCATTCCGCATACTTATTGATGAAATTAATAGCATTGCGTGAATTAGGAGCTTGAGTAACAAGAGGTTTTTACCTTTTAAGCCAACGGCAATTTTCGAGCGAAATTGTTCGCGAAGCTCGGTAATTTGGGCCCGAGAGAGAATGGGATTTTGAACATCATCACCTTCGAGCCACGTTTCTTTGAGCGGCTCGAATATCCCTTTGTTCGGCCGTCTCGCCGATTTCTCGAAGTACCCTCTCCGCCCTTTCTTCTCTTAGAAGTGGGATTTTGATCGGTGGAATTTCTTGGAGGAGCCATATATGTGAGATTCTTGTGAAAATAAGAAGATTAGCAACAAGAATCGTGAAAAATGATGAAGAATTGAAGATTTTGAAGAAGAGGGGAAAAAAATCGTTGCTATAGGGTTTGAGAAAATGTCTGCGTCTGTTTTAAGAGTCGAAGACAGAAAGTTTTAACACGAAAAATTGGCACAGGCGGCCGGTCGAGGTATGGGGCGCGGTCGAGTGTGCGCGGCGGCCACGGTCGCCCTGCTATGACAAATCCCGGTGATTTTTCTATATCCCGAGTTTTCCAAAATTCGATTTTTCACCCCAAAGTTTTAAAACTTTGCAAAAATATAAGTTTGGACTATATCCAACAAATATGGGTTTTGGGAAAACATATAAATGATAAAATCGAGACTAAACACGTAGTGCCTTTTAAAAGAAAATATTTGCAAGATTAATTTGGGGCACTTAAGGGATCAAAATGAAATATCTTGAAAGATATGTGCATAAGCATAAAATCGAGTTTAAAGAAAAATACGAGTAGACATACCTCGATGGTTTAAGAAACTTGATGACGTAATAGCCAATGAGTATGAAATATGTATCTACACAATTCTTAGACAACATTTTCATAGAAAATTCAAGTGTAGGCAAATAATATGAGATATCAAATAGAGCTTATGCTATAAGATTTCATAAGAGATAATAAGCCACATAAGTCTAATAAAATGCTCAAGAGTTTTAGAAAATCATGCAAGGTCTCTTTTTTAAAAAAAATTGAAACTCATAAATATATAAGAGACCTATTTTAAAAATAAATACTTGAAAATTCATTTTGCAATTAAGACACAATTAAAAGTATGCATAAAAAAATGCATATACAAATGGGGAGATACGGTTTACCAATTACGCCATTTCCATGGGTTGTGTCTTTCCCATTGTTGATGATATCTTCCCATTGAGAAGTCACTTTGTTGATGATGACTTCTCCATTTCCAAGTTTGGTTACCTTCCCATGGTTGATGGTTTCTTCTTCTTTGAAAATCATCTTGTTGATGATGTCTTTGCCATTTCAAGGATTGTGTTCTTCCCATTTTTGATTATACGCTCTTCTTGGAAATTGGCTTTGTTGAGAGTAGTTTCTCCTTCTTTGATCAAATGAAACGTTCATTTGATGTTTTCTTGGTGGCATGAATTTTCTCCGATTTTTGCTTTGCGGGTACCTAATAGCACATTGTTTTGTGGTACCCTCATGTGTTTGGGTCCTTTAAGATTAGCTTTGAGACTTTTAGGTCTCCAACAATATTTAGAGCTATTTCTAGCCCGACAAGAATTAGCCGTATGACCCTTTTTGCCACAATAAAAACAAGTAATAATTCTAGGAGCATAATGACCAATATGCATAGTGACTTGATCCTTTTTCATATGATTAACAACATTAGGCTTATGATCAAGTTCCTTATCACAATTATGAATATCAACAATATTGGACATTTTATTGGTACTCAAGTTGGATTTTAATAAATCCTTTTTCATGCAATCAATATTCTCAACAAGAGTACTATTTTCTTTTTCAAGGTTTCTAACCTTGTCAAGTGTGGTGGTGTGAGCACATGATAGTGATTCATAAGAAGTAAATAAACTATCCTTATCATTTTTCAAAATATTGAATTCCTTTTTCAAATTTTTGTATCTAACAAGTAAGCTTTGGAATTCATTTTGAAGTTCATCATAATCATTTTGTAAATCACTATAATCATTTTGAATGACAATATCATAGGAAGTAGAGGGTTTAAGACATACCTCATTTTCTTCATTGATGCCCATAAAACAATATTCAACTTCTTCATATTTGGAAGTTGTGGAAGGCTTATTCCTTAGATTTGAGCTTGTATGATCTTGAGAAGTGGATGCTTTTGTTTGACTCCTTTCATTTGCAAATACTCCATAGATGGCTTCTAATTTTTTCCATACTTCATGTGCCGACTTTATTCCTACAATATGTTCATATTCTAAATTAGTAAATGAACAATGTAAAATGTTAAGAGCTTTACCATTTAAGGAGATGATTCTCTTCTCTTCATCATTGAGCTCTTTGAAGCCTTTAGAGGTGTGTGGTGTATTCTTCGTCGGAATGGATCCTCCATTGATGACGGTGTTCCAAATATCGAACCCGCAACTTTGTAAATAGCATTCCATTCTTTCTTTCCAAAATATAAAATTTTTGGAATTAAACCGAGGTGGCTTGGTGGTGGAGGTCTTGGGATAGATGAGCTTCGTTCGTAGCCGTCGATCGTTTCTCTTCACTCGCGATGTGAAACGAGCTTGCCAAAGAGTTTGGCTCGATACCACTTATAAGTCCAGCGGCTACGATAATCTAGAGGGGGGGTGAATAGATTATCTCCATCTTTTCGATTTCGCCCTCTTTTTAAAGCCGAATGCTAAAATACAATAATAAAGGTGCGGAATATAAACAACACACGTCGATTTAAAGAGGTTCAACCCACCTAGGGCCTAATCCTCTACCACCCCAATATATCCGGGATGGATTTCGAAAAGAAAAAGAATTTTATTAATTACCAAAATTAATTCAAATTCAACTTACAACACCTTGAAGAGCACCACACTCTTCTTCAACACCACCTTTGGAGATTACCACAATCTCCCTTTGAAGATTACCACAATCTTCCTTCAACGGCACCTTGTGAAGATTACCACAATCTTCAACCTTGAAGAATACCAAATTCTTCAACACCTCAATAAGAAGATTACCACAATCTTCTTGTACCTATCACCTAGATCATCCAAGTGTGCTCTTACCACAAGAGCACTCACAAGGATATCTTGTGTTTGAATGATAACCAAAAATCAAGATTACAACTCAATAATGAATAATACAATTTGAGTGCAAAGTGTAATCAAGAATAGCCTAGACCTCAAAGATGTGAAAGTGATAAGCTAGACAATTTTACAACAAGAATAATAACAATGAAAGACCAAGTGTTTGCTTGAAGTGTATCTTGTTGTGTTGTATCTCAATTGTTGTGTTGGTTGTTCCAAAACTTCCTCTATTTATAGGAAATGATTGATCAAGCATAGGCTCCTCTTGGGGATTGAAAATCTACAGAAAAATACAATTAAAATCAAGAATATAGCTGTTAGAAATCAATCCCACAATTTAAGGAAATGTGTCTGTTTGTCAAACGGTCATATTTTTTTGTCAATACATAGCGGCGCCGGTCGCACGAGAGATAAGAGAAAAAGAGAACACTTTGAAAATTACAAACAGGCGGACGGTCGACGTAGGCTTCGACCGGTCGACCCCTGTTTCAACGGGTCCCTATCGTTTCAAAAATGCAAGGTTTTAGTTACGTTTCAAAACGAAACTTGCAGTACCGGTCGGCCGGACGGTCGACGCCCAGGATGACGGCCGACTGCTTGTTTTTCCTTCCGTCTCATTTTTTGTTTCTAAAAACATCTTGGTACGGGTTGCCCTATAGGGCGACGATCGACCACGAGACGTAAATGTTGTCCAATTTTTGTCAAAAATAAAACCCAAGAAATACTCCGAAAATTTAGTAAAAACATTTTAAACCAATCGAGAGTATTTAGACAACATTTAGGAACCTTGTTAAGGAGTGAAAAATCCATTGAAATAAAATTATTAAAAGTGTTGTCCATTATTATCAAAAATAAACTTGAGGAAATACTCCAGGAAAATATTAAAAACCATTTTAAATCATTTAGGAGTATTTGGACAACCTTTAAAAGCATTGTTTTGGTGACAAAATAAAATCATCAAAATTAAGAAAAAAACATGTATCAAACAAATATGCCTGAAATCGAACTGTTATGCCGAAAATGAACTCCGATTTGCATGATTTTGAACCTGTTTTGCACGAAAATCATGATGTTCTTCTTTGTGCATGATGAAATCATTGAAGAAAATGAACGAGAAAATGAAAATCTGCATGATTATCAACTTGTTAGAGATAGGGCAAGACGAAACATTAGGCAGCCTGCTAGGTTTGATGATTTTCATATGACTTCATTTGTTTTTAGTGTGTTTGACTCGATTGATAATTTTGAGCCTAAATCTTATGAAGAAGCTTTAAAATCTAAAAATCCTGTTGGGTGGTTAAATGCTATGAATGAGGAAATGAATTCTTTGCATGTTAACAATACTTGGATTCTTGTGCCTAAACCTGCTAATTGTTCTGTTGTGGACTGTAAATGGCTATTTAAGGTGAATAATGAATGTGAATTTGTTAGATTTAAAGTTAGGTTAGTGGCTAAGGGATTTACTCAAAAAGAGGGGATATATTATACATAAATCTTTGCTCCTGTTGTGAAGTTTACTACTGTCCGAATTATGCTTGCTTTATGTGCTCAGTTTAATTGGGAATTAAAACAAATGGATGTCAAAACTGCTTTTTTTTGCATGGTGATTTAGATGAAAAAATCTATATGCGGCAACCTATTGGTTTTGTTGATAAAAAGAATCTTGATTTTGTTTGTTTGCTTAAAAAATCCTTGTATGGCTTGAAACAGTCTCCTAGATGTTGGAACAAGAAATTTGATGATTGCATGCTGTCTTTGAAATTTAAACGAAGTTCTTATGATCATTGTTTGTATTTTAAAGAAGATGCTAAAGTTCCTGTTTTCTTGTTGATTTATGTTGATGACATGTTGTTAATTAGCCCATGTGTTAAAGCTGTTGAGCATGTTAAAAACTGTCTAAGTGCTAAGTTTGACATGAAATACTTGGGAGATGCTAAAAGGATTTTAGGAATGAACATCTGTAGAGATAGAAAAAACTATGTGATTCTTCTAAATCAGATTTCTTATGTTGAAAAGATTTTGAGTAAATTTTCTATGGTTGGTTCTAAACCTGTTAATGTGCCTTTGGCTGGTCATTTTTTGTTGAGTAAAGAACAGTCTCCTAAAATTGCCCATGATGTGAATATTATGAAAAATGTGCCTTATTCAAATGCTATAGGATCTGTCATGTACTTGATGGTTAGTACTAGGCCGGATATTGCGTATGATGTGAGTTGTTTGAGTCGCTATATGTCTGACCCTGGTATGCCTCATTGGAATGCATTGAAATGATTGTTAATGTACTTGAAACATTCTGTGAATTTAGGGTTGAAATTTACTAAATCTGCTGAAGGTGTTAAATTAAAGGGTTATGTTGATTCCAACTATGCTAATGATAGAGATAACAGAAAATCAACAACTTCATATGTTTTTACGTTGTGTGGTTCTTGTGTGAGTGGAAATCTCGATTCTGACATATTGTTGCTTTGTCTACGATTGAATCGAATATGTTGTTGTAACCGAGGCCTTAAAAAAGCTATTTGGTTAAAGTGATTAATATCCGAAATTGGCTTTCTTAAAGATGATGTTGTTGTGTTTTTCGATAGTCACCACGGAATTCATTTGTGCAAAAACCCTGCTTTTTCATGATAGGACTAAACATATTGATGTTAGATTTCATTATATTCGTGATGTTGTTGCGAAGGGTATAGTCTGTCTTGAAAAGATACCGTCGAATTTAACCCTGAGATATGGGAACTAAGTGCTTGCCTCTTAGTAAATTTTTGACATGTCTAAAACTTCTAAATTTTGATAGGTGATTAAACAGATTCTGTTCTTCTTGGTTTTGGAAATGACTTCTTTGTGTGCTTGTTATTTCCAATGTTATTGTGCTGCGTTCGCAATATGGTGATTTTACCCTGTCCCGTTTTGCTTTTGCTTGTTGTGTGCTTGCTAAGCTGTCCTGTGTGTTACGGTTTGTTTTGTGCATATCTTTGTGATGTTGATTCTTCTTGTACTATGTGTATAGTAAAGAAAAATAAAAAAAGACGATGATGATTATGTGTGTATGCCCTGAGTCGTGTGAACCGGAATTGTGCCAAGGTGGAGAATGTTATTTGTTGGCCCAATTACATTTGTTCCAAGCCCAAAAGAAAGCCAAGCCCAACTGCAACCAAACCCTTTGACTCTATCTTGACCGTCCAAACTAGGTTTCTAATCTTGGCCCTTGGTTTAAAGTTGGATATCCTTTATCTCTCCAAAATTGCCATTTGTCTCAATGAGACCAAGCATCAGCCGCCCATCTCTTTCTCTCATTAAAAACCTGGTTCTTCTCTCTGTGTTTTACTTGAGAGAATAACTTTGTGATATTTTAGTCAAATACATCATCCATCTACTTTGTGTTTGTGGGTGTTGGTGTTCGTCCGTTTTCTGCGTTTTTGGAGAGTTTGAGTTTGGGTCCGATTTCCTTTGTGGTGTTTCGGATGGTCTCGGTTTTCCTTCGTGGGCTTCGGACGGTAGTTGGGCGGTGGCGTTTCGGTGGTGGCTAAACCTTTGGGTGCATCCGGTTTATTTCGACGGTGAAGGGGCCTCTTCGCACAACCTGAGCCTGAAGTCCGTTCGACCTCCAAGCTTCGTGCTTCAGTCCGGTTCGGGGTCGACATTGATGGTTGCGCATTCGAACTGGTTTGAAGGCCATATTTTGTAATAGTTCGATTTGAGAGGGTTCGGTATATTCGATTTATATTTTCTGTTTTAGATTATTTGTAATCCCTAATCCCTATCCCGTAGGTCATATTCTGTAATAGCTATATTTGTTAGACTTCTGTAATATATGGCTATGGCGTACGGGCTCGACAACAGGGTCGATACATAACAAAGACTAAAATAATCATGCATGATTTTCCAACATATATATTTATCCTTGTATCTTCATGAGACTTCATCCACACCTCGATCTCTACATGTCTCTAAAGAAATTCTCCCAGACATGAAAATAACCAAATGGGATTCAGAATTGATTGTTTGCTGTTAATGTTCTTAATTATTTTCCAAGAAAAGATGAACTACATGCGACTTGTTTTCTTAATTACAAATTCGGATCCCATCACAATTCACAACCCACCTATGCGAGGATTCCAATAATTGAAAACTTTGCAGTTAATTTTTTTTAAAGATAATAACTCATCCCCTAACACATAGTAATATTTGCAAATATCAATTCTGTCGAATCTGACCAAACCGTTTGATTAAATAAATCGGTTCTCTTATTTTATTTATTTCAATTCTAGATCATATCTCATGAGAGAACAAAATTTAATCATTACAAAGAAAAATGCAAGTTATGCAACACAAACTATCATATTTTCAATATGTTTACAAAAGTATGGTTAATTATCTTAATTTTGTCGTATTTTTAATATAGTTAATTATTTTTTTGAAAGTAGTCTTTCTTGTTTTACTTTTTAAAAAGTCCGATATTTGTAAAATTTTAAAACCAAGGCCTGATCCACACAATTTGCCTTGTTTTAATTGTGAATAGTTATTTTTCAATAGACTTATTTTTTAGTCACCTTATAAGCTAATTGATATAATATGTATCCCAAGTTTAGTTTTGAACATTACTTTTTTTTTGTACACTTCAATTCAATTGATTAATTAGTTATCTATCTTGTGAACCTTCAGAAAATCATGTGGAGCAGCGTACAGTTGTCATGTAAGATTTTTTTTTTTTTCATTTTTCAATTGTCCTTTATTTTTTCCCCCTTATTTTCTTATTTATCTATTAAATTTTGATATGGGGTGGGGGTGGGCGAATTTGCCTGTTGATTGAATGGACCACTTTAAACGAAAGTGTCGTTTTATAATTTCGTAGAAAAACATGGGCACGATTGGATTCTATTTTCAACGGATACCTAAAGATAAAGTAACGAATTGAAAGTGACAAATGGGGGGAAATTATGTTGCTCCGGCTGGACCGCAATTTTAGCATAATTGCATATTATACTCAATGTTTTTTTTTTTTTTTTTCTGTTTTCTCAAAAGAAAAAAAAACTATGATTGATGGTATTTGATCTTTGAATTTTTATATTATGTGATTTGTATGTTTGATGTATTATAATAAATTGTGAGCCTAATAAAATCTTCGAATATAACAATAACTTTTTTAAGCCCTATAATAAAGTTATCCAATTCAATAAAAATCTAATGAAAGACATTATGAATTCTTGCCCAATAATATTTTTTCTTGCTCGGAAAGATATTACTTTATTAGGAGCTACGTTATTTACTCATTTAGAATTAATTTTCACATTCTTTCTTGGCATTCTACTTAAAGTCTTCATTGTATAATCAATCATATTTGCTAAATAAAAAAAAATAAAGTTGACACATGTCATCATTTTATTAATCTTGGATATATGTCAACTTCTTATTTTTCCAATTTCACATGACTGCTTCACATGTATTCATGTGACATCCGTGTATAAAACTTTAAAAGATAACAAATTTAAAAGATAAAAAATAATTCAAAAGTCAAAGATTCTTCTATCTACACTATCTTTTAAATTTGTTATCTTTTAAATTTTATAGATAACAAAGTTACAAGATAACGAATAATCTAAAACTCAAGGATTATATCTACACTATCTTATAAATATATATATTTTTTTAAATTATATGTACCAAATAAATTATAGAAAACAAGCAAGAAAGAAAAAAAATTGACACTGACGTTTTTTCTAATAACTGGGAATATAAAAGAAAAATAATCTCAACTCTAATTTGTACATAACTCCTAAATAGTTTGGAAATTTACTATCGATCCATTCAACTATTTGCATATTTTTTTATTGGCAAACACTCTATTAGTTCAATATCTATATTTTTTGTAGAATATATTCTCTATTTGAATTAATAATTTATTTGTGGGATTAAAAGATAACAAATTTAAATGACAAATCAACCATATATACTAAAACAAAACAAATATGACACATGTCATCAACTCATTATTCTGAAATATGTGTCATCTTCTCATTCTCACAATTCTATGTGGCAATTTTACATTTATGGCAAAAACTTGTGTAAGACGGTCGTACGGTACGACGGGTGATACTTTTAGTATAAAAAATGATACATCGTCTGAATACACTAACATTAAGTGTATTAAACAAAGTATCACTTTTTACACTAAAAATGTCATTTTTACACTAAAAGTATCACCGTTTTATACTAAAAATGCAATCTGTCGCATCGTGCGACCGTCATGCAAGAGACATGCTCTATATTTATTCAAGTGGCAACCACATATATATTTCCCATGATTTTCATATATAATCAAAAGATAACAAATAATCCAAAAATTAAGGATTCTATCTATACATGCTATTTTTTCTTTGTAAATCAAATATTTTATCCATACAACCTATTATATATAATCTAAAAGGTAACAAATAATCAAAAAGGTTAAGGATTCTATCTCTGCAATATTCTTTTTTCTATAAATCAAAGATTATGCGTACATGACAAATATTTGGATTTTGGAGTAAAAGTTTCAAATGATATTAAAATTTGTTCATTCATAAATTCATAGTAATGTTTGAAATAATAAATGCTTGTGACTTTGAAATTCTTGATAAATAAAACTTATCCAAGTATGTTCTTTAAGGTGTACCAAATTCTTTACTCCACGCACATTTAAGCTTAATGTTATATATTACAAATCATATTTTTTTTTATGAAACTGAACAGTATAATTACAATTTTACAAAATGAATTACTGCAATGGTTATAGTAATATTAAAAGGATAGAAAAAATGTGAAGCCACTCGATAACATAAATTTGTATAATTGGATAGGCAAGGTTTGTTTATATGATTTTTTCGTTTTATTTTTAGAATCATTGTTTATATGATTTTGAGTTAGTTAACATTCAAATGCAAAATCTGTTACTTTTTTCAGTGAAGCATAGTTTTTTAATTAGCTTAAATATTACAATAAATTTGAATCCAATCTGTACTCATTACATGTTTATTTTATTAAGAATGAATTTTAATTATATAAATGTTACTTTTTTGGGAACCAACCTCAACACAAATTATCGATCCTTTTATATTTTCTCATATGTAGTTTCTTCAGTTGTTTTCTTTCTTCACATATATGTTTTTTTTTCAAAAAAAAATCACACAACTCTAGCTGATAATTATGTATTTATCAGACTATCAAATGTATCATCACATTTTCACAAAATAATGAAAAATATTTTGAGTTTTGACTAAATTACAAACATATGGCACGATTCTCACTTTTTTTAAGGTCTTCTGACTATTATTAAGAAATTCATTTCCAATAATTTTATCAATACACATATCACATGAAAATTTTGTCTTTTGATAAATCCCGTATAACACAAGGGTGTTGTTATAGTAAGAAAAATATAAGAAAAAAGAGACAGCAACAACAATGACTAGTTCAGAGGAAATTCAGAGTCCATTTCACTTCATGGGCCCAACCTTGAGTTTTTGACTTTCAAGATCTAATTTCACAGCCAAGTTGGGCCCGTGAGTCCATGATCTCAGCCCAAGTAAGAAATACACTATTAATTTGATTAAATTAAATAATTTAATTAACTTTCAACAATGATCATTTTGTTCAATCTCATGAGCAGGTCCACCAAATATATAACGATATAATATATATTTGTAGCTTCAAAAAGAATTGAATAAATGGTTAAATACCTTAATGTTGTACAGCTAAACCTTTTTTCTGGATGGCTTAATTGCCATTGACCACTAGCATTATCTAATGATTAATCCTTGTAATGATTGTAATTAATTTGCACAGAAGTTTGTGCTTTGCATTTTGAAACCTTATAAATGGTGGACCAAGAGCTTTAAGGTCATCTAATCCTAACATAATAATCATCAATTTTTTGTGTCATGCTCAGTTAAGATTGTGTTTGATTTGATTTACTTTTATATAGTTTTACTAATAAATTTTAAAGAATATCCAATAAAATATAACGGAATAGATTGTTAATTAATTATGTGCTAAACTGCCTAAACATAAGATTTGAGCTCAAGTAATTAAAGCACACATAACAAATCTAGACGCCTTTAAAAACTATAAGGGCCCATTTGGATGGAGGGATTTGAAATTCCAAGAGATTTCAAATGAATGGATTTCAAAGTCATTGGATTTGAAATCCACCGCTTGTTTGGATGATGTAGATTTGTGTAAGGATTTCAAATCCATCGTAAGTTTTGATAAAAAAAAAATTAGAAGCTCTATTTATTTTCTTAATTGATATGAAATAAATAAAAATAAAAGATATAATCTTATTATTTTGTGTGTAGTGTGTGTAAATAATGTGTGCAGTGTGTGTAGTGTGTGTAAATGTGTGTAGTGTGTGCAGTGTGTGTAAATGTGTGTGGTGTGTGTAAATATGTGCAATGTGTGTAAATGTGTGTGAAAATGCAAGTGAACATAAAGGGAAAAAAAAGAATGGATTTCAAATGACTAGGTTTTGGTAGGGATTTGAAATCCTTTGAAAATGAACTAAAAGTTAAAGAGGGATTTGAAATCCATTGATTTGGATTTATATGCCAAACAGGGGTGTGGATTTAGCTAAGGATTTCAAATCCCTCATCCCAAATCCTCCCCCAAATCCCCCCATCCAAATGCACCCTAAGTTTATAGATACACATACTACCAATGGAAATATTATTAAATACATAAAACATTAAATAATTCATAACCGATGGTTATTCTGAAGAATTTATTCCTAAAATTTTATGTGGTTTTTATTCAACAACATTTTATTCCTTTGTAGGAACTTATTCAAATTTATTTCAATGTTTGGCTTTTATTTTTATTATTATATAATGCACTGTATTTAATTCTACTTATCCTAACAGTAAGCATACATTCTATTAATGTTTTTTTTTTTAAAAAACTTCTATAATGACTCAATATGGAAACGTAATGAGATTTTCCCTTATAGTGGTTCAATAAGAGAAAATTCAAAATTAACCACAGCAGTTAACCAAGTGGCTACAAGTATTATTTACAATGATGAAGCCCGGGTTCGAGTACCAACAATGACGGGACGAATTTTTTTTGAAAAAGGAAATTCAAAATTGAAGTGAAAGAGGAAGTGTGAGTGAAACTTACTTAAGGGATAATATATCTTTTTTTGGGACGTTGTTTGGTAGGACCTAGTAGAAAGTAATTCTCAAGAACTTCCTCTTGTTTGGTACAAAAAGGGTTATTCTCCTGTCAGACGGTTTAACGGACCTAATTCGTTAGACGAATCCAAATATCCGATCCGTCAGCCCACCAACAGCCCGCACAAGTACCAATACCACATCCGCTGGCCGCTGCTAATACATTTTAGGAGAGTTGCTAATACATTTTAGGAGGACTACTAATACTTTTCGGAGGGAAAACTAATATTTTTAGGAGTGATACCAAATATTTTTCAGGATGACTACGGGTACTTTTTGGGAGAAGAACTAATACTTTTATGGGGAATTACTAATACTTTTTATGAGGAAACTATTACTTTTCAAGAGGAATACTAAAATACATTTAATCGGAAAACATAATACTTTTAAATAAGACTACTAATACGTTTTAGTAGGAATACTAATACTCTTGATGGAAAAAATAAATATTTTTCAAGAGGATTACTGAAAAACTGTTCAAGCAGATTGCTAATACATTTCATCGTTACTACTAATACTTTTTTGAGGAACTACTAATACTTTTCGGGACAAAATGTTAATTATATTCATGAGAACTACTAAAATACTCTCCAGAGAACTACTAATACTTTTTCGAGGAACTATTAATACTTTCGGATGCACTGTTCCAGAATATTACAAACATGCCACCGGTGCATAAAATTACGAAAAAATGCGGATCGGTTGGATCCGTCTAACAGAAAAACCCGTTAGACGACCTAACAGGAGTTTTTGTGGTAAAAAAGGTGGGACAATTCTTTTTATTTTATTTGTGTCCAAGATAATGTTTCAATCAAATATTGAAATAAATTCACTAATTAATAACCTGTTGTAAAAATCCCCGCCTAGTCGCTAGGTCCCCTTTGTCTGCCTACGATTTTTTTTCTAATTAGGTCCGCCTAATCCCGCCCAAGTCCCGTCTAACCCCGCCTAGGCGCTAGGCCTCAGTCTGCCGCCTAACGAGCGCCTAGCGCTTTTTACAACATTGATTAATAATCAACTAAAAAGTTAAACTTGAAAACTTTTTCAGCAATACTCAACAATTTTCAGATGTTTTGAGCTCATCGGATTAGTGAAAGTGTGGTAGTGGCGTTACAATATTTTGTCATTTATACCATTTATTTTAGCTGGAGATAAAAGTAAGCATCAAAATGATAAGAATGATAAGATAGAACGAAATGGCACTGTTTAATGGACAGCACAGCAAAAAAAGAAAAAAAAAAAGGAGAATTTTTATTCTTTTGGGTCTTAATTATTATTTCGAATCAAACAAATAATTTTTGTCTTACAAAATAATTTAAATTTCTAGTTATTTCACATATTTACTTTTCATCCCAACCAATCGAGCTCTTAAAACCAATTGAAAGTTTTATACTAGGAAATACAAACATTTCTGTGAGGATGACGTACCCGTATCAGATATGTATCGAATACAATATTTTTCCGATACTTCATGAATACTCCATTAATAGTATCCAAATTGAAAAAAAAAATAGATCGGCCTAGACATCCCAAATTAAAAAAAACAAAGCCACACTCATATAGATTATGATAAATGATAAATCCACATATGGAAAGAGAGAGAATTTATTCTATTACTTGTATTTTCAACATGTTATATGTGTGTCTATACGAGTATCATATTCCATATTTGAGTATTTATGAAACTTTAGGCTGTGATTGATTATACTTTCATTTCATCCATTTTCACTTTCTGAGAGAATAATAGTGAAATTTTTTACAAGTGAAAGTTGGATGTGTAGAGAAAAAGTGATGATTATGTTGATGTGATAGAGAATCTTTTAAAGATGCTAACTGTTTGTGAAAAAATTTGTGGAAATAATAGCATAAAATATTATGTAAGAAAAGTGACGAAAATAAAAAAATTGATACAAAAATAGGCAATATGGATATTATTTTATACCTTTTGTTAACAAGATTAAGGAAAAATAATACAAAATAGTGATAAATTAAGGAAATTATCGAAACTCTTTATCTAAATAGGGAGAGGAGAGAGAAATAAATAGTATAATTGGGTATTGGGAAATATGAAAGATAAACAGAAAAATGAGTTAATTTTGGAGAGAAATGAGATTTTCTTTGAATTTTTTTTTCATTTTTCTTCACAAACAATCACACATCCTAAAATTTTTCCTCTCCAAAATGAAAATTTTGGGATGTTATTTCACAACCAATCACAAGTCACAACCTTAGTTTTTTATGCTTAAAACATTATTTTTCTAATTGTACTTAGTATATCCATATTTTCAATAATATAAAAATATATAATTTTATATGCATATTTATACAATGCTCGTACCATTGAAATTTCAAAACGTGGAGTACAGGACGTGTCGTATGGTATCAATACTCGTATCAATGCTTCATAGGTTTTATACAATTCAAGTGATATAGTATATATAATACAAAATAAACAAGATACAGTAGACTATAATATCAATAATTTAATATTCGATTAATTCATAACCTCGCTTAAATAATATTTTTATACGATCCTGACTCGGGAACAACGCGAAATTGAATTTGCATTCATCTCATCTTTAACTTTTGTCAATATAGTAAAAACTTTTTAGTGTGGTTTTTTCATACCTCAATAAAAAATATTCAATATCATTGTTGTTGAACTTTCTTTTGGGATGAGGTGTACAATAAGTTATTATGTTCAACTTCATAGTTCACATGTCGTTCTCAATTATCTGCTCATTGTTCAACAACTATGTAGTTTCAACATCAGCATAGTTGTATAATACCCACATTACAAGATTGAATCTTTTGACAAATTCTTCAATAGTTTTTAGATGAGTATGACACTTATCTACAAGCAAAAAAAACTTTCTACAATTATATTTCTATAAATTAATAAACTATTAATTTATTAATTATTTAATGTCTCGCTAAATTAATAGATTGGTGGTCACAAGGTTATTAATTTATAGAGGTTTAATTGTACGTACAATATAAAAAAATAAAATAAAGAACAAAGAAAAACATTAAAGGAAACCCTCGTGCATGGACATGATTCAAAATTAAACAGCCCCAAAAATATCTTACAAGAAATAAAATAAAATATATAATACAAGAGATTACATCACTTTCTTCACAGAGAGAAGAAGGACTCCAGAGGCTAATTCAGACCTACAAACATTGATTGGATTAATTTGGACAGATGACAACTTCTTTTAATTGCCTCTGGATCTGTCTTATTAATCTAGCTAAAACATCAACAAGAAAGCCATCTTAATTGTTATAATATATACATAAAAAGGGGAACCCTCAATGGCAATATTTACAAAAGTAATACTTAATTTATTAAACAAAATTGTAACTTCCTCCAAAGATATCAACGGTCCAAAGAACTTAGCACAATCCTGGAATCAAACATAATTTGGCAAATGTTAGAATGTCAACAACATCAAAAAGAAAATGTTTTAATCTTCATAATTTTCTCTAATTTTTTTTAAAAATAATGAAATTCCTTGTTTCTTTCTCAAAAGTTGCTTTTGAGTGGGAGGATTTGGATTTGATAGGAAAGGATTTATGAAAATAATTTCAAATGACTCCAAATAGTATGAATTTGAAATCCACTAAAATAACTCCAAAAATAACACAAAATAGAATTTAAGAATTTGAATTCCATTGTAAAACGATCTAATTCAAACAAGCTCAATGGATTTATTATTATAGATTTGAAAATCATAGCTTCAAATCCATAAATCCAAAGGATCATAGTTGAATACTATCGAAACATAATATAAATTACCATAAAGTAGAACTTTGGGTCCATTGAAATTGTGTTCAATTCGACGTTAACAAATAAAATTATAGCAAACTATAAGGATTAAGCCCCAATTGCTATATCAAAATTTATAACTATGCTAACTATCAGGACATGAGGGGAATGAGGGACTTGGCAAGCCCACATGCAGACCCATAAATCCACGTGGACCTCGGCATGTTGGACCGTCAAAACACCGACGCCAATAGCTAGACCCCATATCCAACAATTGACAATGAACCCCCCACAAATTCAAGCTTGCAACCTCGCTCTGATGCTAATTGTTAGAATCAAGCTCTAACTGCTACACCAAAAGTTATACCGAATGGTTAACATGACTATTTATTCCCTTAACTAGGGGTGCAGAGTGTTCATACATAAAGGGCTTCACAAGCCACATGCGGACCCATATATCCACGTGGACCTTTGCAGTTTGGGCTTTCATAGCACCTATGTCTATCACTGGACCCATAATCCAACAATCGATGGCGAATCTCTAAGCAAGGTCGTTGGATTCCATAATCCAACACAAACAATTTTCTTGCAATCTTAAGAACATTTTTTTACTTTACCAATATTAAGTTGAACCAAAAGAAAAGAAATGATAAATTCTTGAATAAGGCAATCTTGAAGGACTAATTAGCAAAACATTATAAAAGGGTATGACAAAAGTCAAAGTGGAGAAAACCAACCAATCGTAACCAGTGGGACTCTTGGACTCAGAGTTGTGCAGAGCTGCAGATGACGATTTTCTCCTCGTTAACCTCTTAACATTCCCACCAGGGCTACTTGCTAAAAAACACCCCAAAACAAACCAAAATTAGATAAACAACCCCCAGAAAATTCCAAACACAACCCAAATTAAGCTCAAACTGATCTTACGTGAAAATGGCGAGCTTGGAGTGCTAGATCCAGAAGGAGACGATGGGACAGAAAGCGAGTCAACGGAAACAGTAAGATTACGATGAGCATTGCTTCGAAGGACGGTGATGCTCCGAGAAATTGGGACATCTTGCGGCGGAGACACCGCTCCCGGCGACGGCGGCGCGGCTGCGGATCTGGCGGAGAGAGAGTTGTATTTGCGGAGTTTTCCGAGGCCGGAATCTGGTGCTGGTCCCGCCAACGTCTCATCCCAAATCTTGTGGAGAAATCCCATTTTAATGGAATCAATCTTTTTTTATTTAAAGTAGTTTTTTGGTTTTAAAGAAAGAAAAAATTTCTTTTGCAACAACCGTATATGGATTTTGGAAAGAGAAGTGATTGAGCGAGTGATATACGACTGTTACAAAGAAGATGAAGCTAAAAGAGTAAATAAAATTAATTAATTTTTTTTATTTTTTCGGTAATAAAAATGAGTTTTGAAGGAGGGTTGAGGGGTCTATATAGAGGTGAAAGGAAAATTAGGTGACCTTTTTTTTGATGGATAGCTCTAAAAATAGTTGGTGGCTCCGGCTAATGTGGCTTTATTGGAAGCCATTGAAATTTTACTGGAAATCCGGTCTTTTTTACTAGATTTTAGAGTAAACCTGATATTAAAGTTAAACTAACCAAGAGGAAGAAAGATAAAGCATGGATGTAGATAAATGGATTAATATTTTCCACAAATATCAAATATGTTCTATTTTTCTTATTGTTTTTTATCTATCTTTTAGATTCTAGCCACACAATATTCTAAGTTTCTAATAATTTTATGCAGACATATACTTTTTATATATGTGACGGTCATAGGTAGTGGTGTTGTCGGCACATCCGACTATCTCTAGCACAAGTACATTTTTCTCCTAAGTAAAACATACAACTTTCTCTTTAAATTGCAGTACTTAACAATGAACTACTTACATATAGTGACATCAAAATGATAAGTATTTGATATAATCAATAGTCAGTATAAATCATTAATATTTGACAATATAAACATCCTTTGAATAATGATTTTTTATTTTTTTTACATTTAATGATTAATTGAATACTATCTTGCAATTCTCACTTTTCCCCTCTAGATATGGATGAAGTACTATACATTAGAATTCATAATTGCAGTCTTATGATAAATGATTAAAGAGTTTTCTTGTGGCTTCACTTGTGAGCTGCCAAAAGCCAAGAATTTGGTGAAACCGAGTTATGATGTGAATTGTGATTAGGAGAAAAATAATAAAATAAAATAAATTATCAAGGGTACTAAAGTTGACTTAGTCTAATAATGCAGCTTGGCAGCTCGGCTCGATAATATGAATTATTGGAACACGTCAAAGGATAAGATTGATAATGAGATCCACCTAAATTTTGGTGTGGAAAATTCAGTTCATTTGGGTCCACCTGAAGCAATACTTTGATAGAGACAATATATATATATATATATATATATATATATATATATATATATATAGGGAGGGGATCCATGAGGACCATCCTCCTCCAGGTTAGTACCCATACACTAAATCTACACCATCCAAATAAGTAAATCAATGGCCAAGATATATTACAATATATACAACATTTCATAAGTAAGTATACAATATAAGGGATAAAATAGGAATCCAGAAAATTAAATATAGTAACCGCTTCCTAAAAATTAGGGACGTCATTTCGTATTGATCACGTCCCCATAATCAAGCGATTTTTCTTTCATTTCTCTCCCTTCCCATTCGAACCTGCAAATTATTCAAATATGACAACAAAATCGTGCAACAATTAATGAAAAGTATACAATTACACTAAAACTAACTATACATTAAAACATTACTAAGTATACATAAACAATTAACTAAGTATACAACTACACTAAACTACCTGTACATTAAACTTTACTAAGTATACAGAAACATTTAACTACGTATACAATTACATTGAACTAACTATACATTAAAATAATACTAAGTATACAGAAACATTTAACTAAGTATACAATTACACTGAATCACTTACATAACTAGTATACAATTCCATTGAACTAAGCATACAAATCCACATAACTAAGTATACAAATTCAGTAAACTACTTATATAACTAAGAATACGATTCCACTGAACCAACTATACAAATCCACTAAACTAAATATACAATAAAACATGACTAAGTATACAAGTCCACTGAACTAAGTATACAATAAAACGACTGTTCATAAATATGGCGGAAAGAAGTATCAATTTTGGAAAAAAATGCTTGAAGTTGATGATTTTTCCTCCCTAAAAATCGGAATAGCGAAAAGGTAGGATTATGTTTCCTTAAAAATAGCTAATAACCATCCAATTAACATAATTAATTAAATATAAAAGTACAATTATACCCTTATATGCCTAAATTAACTAAAATAATCTACACCATCCAAAATATTAAATCAAGAGTCCATAAGTGTTCTCATGGACTAACCTAAAGGATTGGTCTCATTTGAACCATCCTATATATATATATATATATATATATATATATATATATATATGGATGAGATTTTATGCGGCAATCTCTTACCATGTGGCAGTGTGGATTGATCCTATCCATCCACATCCTTCAATCAATGGTCTAGATTCCTATAAAAAATACACCATTTATCAATTAATTAATGTGTAAAAAGGGCAAATGAGTAACTAGCAAAATGGTGTAACAAAAATACCATATTTACACCCTTAAAATTAAAGGAGTCATCAATATCATATTCCCATAACAGATCATGCCAAATCATATCACAAAAATGTCTTCACCATCTTCTCCCCTGCAAAACACGAATCAATAAGAAAAAAAAAAAAAATACCGCAACAAAAAACAATCCATCCTATCTACAAATTATTGAGCGAAGAACAAGGTGTACACCATGTGGGAAGAGTATGCTCGTTCACACCAAAGTGACATGTCAATAGACAATCCAAATGAAAGCACGATTTTGAAGCAGTGGGTGCTGGTATGTGCAATTCTCTTACAAAAATAACAAATTTACAACTCTGTAATATTATCTTCAAATTCTGGAAAACAAAACTATTTATGACTTGATTATTCAATAACAACTTCAACTACCATAATAACTGGCATGTAATTTGTGTTTTTTTGGTGTATAATTTATAAAAAAAGATGAACACTTGTTTAACTTTGAAAAACACGGCTATGGTGGAAAGTTGCAGCGTAATTCTGACCAGCGAAACAAATGATGCACATATAGTATTTGTCTGATGTATATATAATATATACATAAAACACAATTAGTGTAATTTGATCATGTATACATGAATCTTGTTGTACTCTGAAACCTATGTTGGTGTATACATATGCATATGATGGTGTAAATATAAGCATACAATAGTGCAAATTTTGATGTTATTTGATAGAGTACGCCTTGATGCTTATTTAGGTATAAAAATATTGACAATACTGTACTCTGGAAGCATATTTTGGTGTATATATATGCACATGATGGTGCAAAGATAAGCATACAATGATGCATGTTTTGCTGTTTATTTGAGAGAGTCAGTCTTGATGCTTATTTTGGTATAAATATACATACAATATGGTGCATATATAATCATGGTTGCAGAAATCGCTAGGCGCTAGTCGGGTGGCAGACCAGCGCCTAGGTGGCCGCCTAGGAACAACACTATTTTTTTTACTGATTTTTGGCCGATTTTCCCGCCTATGCCCGATTTTTGGCCGCCTAGGAGAGCGCCTAGCTCCGATTTGGTGCCACCCGCCAATTTTCGGCCAAAATAGTTTTTTTGGCCAATTTGGGCAAAATCAGATCGGCCTAGGGGCGCCTAGGCCGATTTTTACAACACTGCATATAATGGAACAATGGTGCATTTTTTAGGCTGTTGTTTGAAAAGGTGTGCAAATTTAATAAGCCATGAAATAAACGTTGTAGTTTTGTGCTTGTTTGTACTTCCACGTTGCATAATATTACAAAATTTGTGCAGATTTTATTGATGAAAATATCCAACACTTTGAAGTGCGAGAGCGCATAGTAACAAAGATAAGTTAGGTCACGAACAAGAGGAGCGACATGTCGATGGCAATGATGCACTGTTTGAGACTTATTGCGACTTTAGTTCTCAAATGGACATCTCAGTATTGCCACCACAACAAGCACATAACAAGGACAACGGGAGTCGGATTAAAAGTGGGATACGGAGTCAGAAGGAAAAGGCAATCCGTGCAAGCACCAAACTAAAGAGAAAGTGTGGCACATGTGGCAAAATATCACACAACAGCCGTATATGTCCCGAGAACCAACAAAATGAGAAACCCCGTTTTCAACAATTTTCAGTATTATACTATGCAAAAACTCAGTACAATACAATGTCAAAGCTTTAATGGTCAAAAATCTTGTGTACAATTACATTGCTCAATTCATCGCTATATGTGTGCCAAGTTACTATTAATTATTCACTATTTCATCATTAATTATGCACCAAAATAATTTGTCTTTAATTTTTTGGTATTTTTATCCTATAATACACGATCAACACAATTAGAGCCCCAATTTCCAATAAGTTTCAGTAATATACTAAGCAAAAACTCAGAACAAATACAATGTGCACATTTCAATGGTGAAAATATTTTGTCCAATCACATTTCTCAATTCATCACTATCTGTGTGACAAATTACTGTTAAATGTTTACCACTTCGTCGTTAATTATACATCCAAAATTAATTTATCTTTCAAATTTGTGTATTTTAAACGAATCCGCATTGTATTACAAAAACATGCATCATATATAATAGTACTAACAATGCACATAATACTTCAAAAATATGCACTAAAAAAAGTCATTAACACCTGTAAATAATACAAAGCTTGTAGATAACATATATACACCAAAAGGTGCTAAAAATGTACCATAATGCTATTAATTGTGCACTATTTCTTCACTAACTCTACACCACAAATAATCACATCTGAAAACATAACAGACATATTGCATCAATGCACCGGTAAAAATACACCAAAATATTATTAAATGAGCATTGAATACGCTAAAAACGTACTTAGAACACCCCATCTAATAAAACCACACAAATGTCCATGTCAATTCTACTTGTCATTGACTTTTTTTAGCCAAATCAAGAACCCTACCTTTCTCTTGGTTCAGGTCATGCATTAGAATTGCATGGTAGTATACTTGTCCTCGACTTGGGAAACACATCTTCTGATTTGACAGCCTTATACCTCTTATTAACATTACATCCACCATCGTCCGGCCCTGCAGATGCCGGTCTTTTCTTGTCTCCTTTAGCCATATAAAATTCTCAACCTGGTATTAACAACATGAACAATCGTAAGGCAAAACTCAATAATCAGGCATCAATAAAATACACAATTGAAAAACTAACTGTGCACTGTATGAACCTTATTTGTATATTAGAATAAAACTATTTAAACACCATGTGTGTTGATGCATAGGGGTGTCAATCGTGTCGTGTTTCGTATTCGCGGGTCGTGTTTTTACACAAGTATTACAGGTCTGACACGAACCCGAACCCGACCCATTTAATTATTCGTGTCAAGATACACGACCCGAACACGAGCCGTTTATGACACGGGTAACCCGACACGACACGAAAAACCTGTATAATTTAAACTTGACACGAAAAAAATAAAAAAATCAGAAAAAATTGAAATTACAAATAAAAAATACATCAAATATAAAAAATTATCGAAAAAATGCATTTAATAATTTTTCCATCATCATATAACCAACTAAAACATCACAAAATATTAAAATAATATATCACTATAAAATTAAATGGGTTATATAGGTCAATCATGTCGACCCGCGGGTCGACCTGACCTGACCTATTTATTTTTCATGTTATTCGTGTCCGACCCGATTTTGACCCGAACCTGTTAAGGGTTGTACCTGTACCTGCTAAAGTCGTGTTAGGTTCGTGTCGGGTTATCGTGTCGTGTCACAAATTGACGCCCCTATTGATGCATTTCATGGACTACATATGCACATGACCAAAACTAGCAAATGCACCAAAACACATCTTTCATTGCACAATAACAATACTAAATATGCACCAATACATATCTTTATGGCTCATTCATTTTTTTCAATGCGGGAGTTAAAACAACACCATACTAGAAGTAACTATACACCAAAATATAACTAAAAGTGCATCATTCTTAAGTAAATTGTACACCCAAAAAATAAAGAAGGACTCACAAAAGTAGAGCATGGTATACTAACACATTTCATGAAAACAGGTTTCAAAAACATAAAAACAAAAACATATGCACATGACCGAACCTAGAAATGCACCAAAACATATCTTCATTACACAATATCAATACTAAATATGCGCCAATACTAAGACAACACCACACGAAAAGTAAATATACATAAAAATATAACTAAAAGTGTATCATTCTTCAGTAAACTATACACCAAAAAAACAAAGAAGGACTCGCAAAAATAAAACATGGTATATTAACACATTTCACAAAAATAGGTTTCAAAAACATAAAAAAAAATAACAATTCTGCAAACAAACTATATACACGCACATGACACTCATAACTTTCCCCAACATAAAATATTACACCACCCAATAACTAAAATTACATCATTTTTATTAAAATTTACACCAAAAAAGTCCCCCAACAAAGATGCCCAGGTTCGCACAAAAACAGTCCCAGAAACAAAAAAAACCATAAAATCGCCTGGACAATCGAAAAATCAAAACATAGATACCTCAAGATAAAAAAAAAACAAGAATGCCTAATCTCTTACTAAAAAGGACTTCAAATATCCAAAATCAACAGTTGAATGGTTCAAAAAAATGCCAAAACATGTAAAGAAAAAACCTTACTACCAAATTTTCGAACCAAAACTGAAAGAAAGATCAACCCAATACTTACCTTAACCAACTATTTGAAGAATCAAAATCACCTTCTGTGCGGAATATGTGGATCTGTTGACAACTCGTGAAGAACTTCCGAAAGAAAAGAAATGGAGATAGAGTAGGAGATACAGTCGACGAAACATAGAGAAAGAATGAGAGATAAATAAAATTGGGAGTTTTTGTTTGTGAGAAAACTGCTTAGAACTGAAAAGAGGGAATCAATCTAATTGAAATCCCAAAAAAATCACCTGTGGGGAGTTACCAAAACTAACTGATTTAGTTTGTGTAAAAATTGACATTTATGCCCTTAATTGAGCGATTTGATCCACACTGCCACACGGTAAGCGCCATACCACATTTGATCCTATATATATATATATATATAGGGATATGATCAAATGAGACCAAACCTTTTAGGTAAGAACACAAGACCATATCTAGACCATTTGATTTAATAATCAATGGTCAAGATTTTACTCCCCATTTTAAGCATGGGCGCCTAATGTAAGGGTACCAAAGTAATTTTGTGCTTTAATGTAAGAGATATATTTGTAACTCCCCATTTTTTGAATTTGGTAACACAAAACCTGATATCTCAATCCCACGATTTACTCAGTTTTCTCTTTTTCAAAAAATCAAAACTGTTCTCCCACAAACACACGATATCCCACACGACCAAAAACTGTTCTAACTTAAGAGCGCAATTTAATCCATCCAAGAGGTGCGTTCCGACTTTGTCGCTGCTAGGGCTCGAACTTCTCAGAAGTTTGTTTAATTTTCGGTGCGATTTTAGTGTTTACTCCTTGCCAGGTTTGAACTTCTCCGAATTTAGGTGTAAGTTTTCTGTTCGATTTTAGTGTTTTCTTGCTGATAAGGTTCTATTTTAGTGTTTTTTATTCGATTTTAGTGTTTTATTTCTGTTCGATTTTAGTGTATACACATATATAATGTTTTCTAGGTTTGATGATTGGTGTTTTTTCTTGTTAAATTTTTGTTCATATGTTGTGTGTTCATAGTTTATATTTTTTTCGATTTCTCAATTTTGATTTCTCATGTTCGATTTCTCATGTTGTACATTGTATTGCTAGTTGTGTAATAATGTATATTTAGTTATGTAATATTGTATATGTAGCTTTGTGATAATGTATTTTTTGTATTTAATAATGTATTCTCAGTTGTATGGTAATGTATATTTAGGTGTATAATAATGTATATTTAGTTATATGATAATGCATATTTAGTTCTAGAACACTGTATATTTTAGTTGTGCGAGCATGTATATATGTTATGCAATATATTTAACTATCGGATAATATATAGTTAGTTGTGTGATAATGTATATTTAGCTATATATGTGTATACTTAGTGTACGTATGTATGCATAATCAGTGTATGGTAATGTATATTTAGATGTATAATAATGTATGTTTAGTTGTGTGATAATGTATGTATATATGCTATGCAATAATGTATATTGAGCTATATGATAATGTATATTTAGTTGTGTGATAATGTATAGTTAGTTGTCTTTTATTGTATACTTAGTAGAGATATTGTGCATATTGTATTTTTTTTATAATAATTGGTTCTATATTTTTTTGTAGGTTTGTTTTATCAACTAAATGGCCAAAAATAAGGGAAAAAAGGTTGCGGATAGTGGGGCTGAAGACGGGCGGGGGAAGAGGGCGAATGATTCATATCCGACATTATCCACTAGGTCGAATCCTAGGGTATTGGTAAACGCAGTGGCCGGACTTTCCCCTGCACAAACGGATGCGGTTGTGGATATGGGATTTGGAAGTTTGCTATCGCTCTCTCTTGTTGACTTCCCACCCCAGCTAACGTTTTGGTTATTGGAAAATTTTAATCCGGCTAGCTCGGAGTTGATATTGGACAGTTTTAGATGTATTCAGATTGAAGCGGTTGATGTCAAGAGGGTATTGGGGTTCCCTAATGGTTAGGAGATAGTTGAGAAGAAAACAAAGTCGGAGAGTTGTGATTTGTACAATGGATGGCGAGCTATGTTTGGGAGGGAGGATTACAGAGTAACAGCTAAGCATGTGGCTACTAAAATGCCGAGCTTTGTGGATGGTGGAGACTGGTTTAGAAGGCTTTTCTTGATACTGGTTGATTGTCTTCTTATTGGGAATTTTTCTAGTGGATATGTGAATCCAAATTTACTGAAAAACCTCGAAGATGTTCGTAATATTAGGAACCTAGCTTGGTGTGATCATACTTTGGTAATGTTGGTTGAAAAAAGAGCCGACTGATTGCCGAAAAAAATCCATAATTTAATGGCCCATTGCTGTTTTTGACGGTAATATATTTCCCTTGTTAAGATTGCATATTATTTTTTTAAATTTGTATGAAGTATGTTTTTTTTGACGTAATTTATGTTATTTCACATGTGTTTTATGTCGATAGAGTTGTGTGTGTGAGGAGGAGTATTCCAAGGACGCGCCCCAGCGTGTTGACTTAGAGTGGGGATAAATTAAAAGAAAGGAGAAACAAAGAGATTTAATTTTTTATTTTTGCCGTGTTTTTCCAGGCTATCAATTTTGTGATTTAATTTTTTTTTTGCGTATTTGTTGTAGTTGTACACGGTTGTTAGTCCAAGAGGCGACGCAGATGGGAAGGCTGTGTATGTTTTGTTTGTGCAAGGACTCGATATAGAGCTCGGTGACCCAAGCTCTGAAAAATTGAACAAATTTGACATCATAAGTACCGTTTCAGTTTTTTTCCCGATTTGTAAGAGCGAGCATATTTTTCTGGTGACCTTTGATGTGAAGAGGTTTAAGTGCCATATCATTGACAACTCATATGTCAGTGGAAGCAACCGAGATAAGTATGGAGATCTGCCGGACAAGCTGGTGAGTTATGTTTTTTGTTCTACAAACAGACATGCATGTTGTATATTTATGAGTGTTAAAATGTATATTTAGTTACTATAATTTGTACACATAAGCTTAAATTTTTTAAATGTTTTAGTGTATGTTTATATTTTTGTTGGATGTTTAAATAAGTGTGTAATATTGTATATTTAAGTATATTAATTATGTATAGTTATTTAGTATGATATGGTTATCTGTAATTTATAGTCTATGAGTTTAATGTTGTTCTCCATGGTATATGCGTAGGTTCGGATGTTTTCGAATTACTTGGAAGGTAAAGGATGCGCGCAAATGGCGGATGTTGTCCGTAAATGTGCCCCGTCAAGACTATGCATGCCTTGGAGAGACACCACAAACAAAGTTGATTGTGGTATATATGCTATGAGGTATATGGAGAGCTACATGGGCTGCGACACCAAGGGATGGGATTGTGGCTTGGAGAAGAACAATTCTTCACAACTGTCTAACATGTGCATGAAGTATTTGGCAGCAATAATCCTCCACTACAACAATGAGCAAAAGGACAGGTGTATGGATGAAGCCAGAAAGTTATGGATGGAGAAAAAAAATCGTAGTGCTATGTAATAGACAAGTTACTATGTACATTTTGTTTATCTTTTTGTATATTTAGTTTACTATGTTTGGTGGTTTTGTTTGGAGTCATTTATACTTTAATTTGTAGGAGTTTTTGTATATGACTTAGATGTTTTTTGAATTCAGGATGTGAATGGAACACGAAATGGGTTGTTTTCTTTTTTAATTAATATAACTTTGTATTTTTAGGTACACGTTGTCCGAATGTTGTCATATTACACTAATATTGTATATGTAGTTACAATATTTTTTATACTTACACATAAAATTATGTATCATTAAGTATGCCATCTATTTTGCATATATAATTATTAAATTTTGTATAATTAAGCATAAGATTATGTATATTTTATACATCATGCTACGTATTGTTCCAGACGCGTAGTTAAATACTTATAACGTATAAATAGGTTGCAGATATTGTACACTTATGCATAATATTATGTACACCACACATAAATTGCATATATTTGTCCGAGTGTATTGCATAAGTATATTTAGTTTGCTAATATGTATATATTACACAAACAAATTGTATCATATTATGGAATAAAATGCAATTGTACTTCGAGATGTGGAATTAAAATCAATAACAAATACACATTGCTATCAAGAGGCGCTGGTGCGGGTCGGGCATGTCTTGTTGTTATGTGTTTCAATCTCACCACATGTCCCACATTTTCTTTTAATTTTTGAGCTCGCTTTTATGGCCTTTTCTCTTTGGCTTTGGATTCTGCTTTTCAGATGACTTCCACTTCCTTTGTTCTTTGCTTGCTTCGATGGTAACACGAAAATGTCCAATTGTGAAGTTGAGCCGCAATTGGATTCCATTATTGATTGCTTGTTGGTCACGAAGTTTTGTGTTGTTCCTCGAATAACTTAGCTTTCTCGTTCGATATGATACGTGATAAGTTTTACAATTTTTCAATATCCCCCTATGCAAGACCAATGCAGCTGTGAAAATCCGCCCACAGAGTGTTTAGTATTCTTGCAGCCTCGATTCCCCCCCGAAATTGGTACATGTGTCCATTCTTAGAATGTGAAATAAACAAGGTTGGTTTCATCCAATGTGGAGCCAAATATGGAGCTGGAATTTCATCGCAATCCTTGAGTATTACAAATATATGCCGACATAGGAGTCGCATTTGCTCAATCAACTTGCAGCTACATTTTGCAGATCCATCCATCTTGCATTTTGTCACCTCAAACACCCCACTTTCTTCCTTTACTTTGTGCGAGATCTCGTGTGTATTGTCATTGATCTGTATAACCGAGCAACTGTAATATGCTTCTTTGATTTCCTTGCTCACTTCATAAAATATGGTATGCGTGTACACCTTTGAAGAAGCATGCTTTTTAATGTTCAATGGTGTTCGCAATAACGGAAGAGAGGTTTGGCACTGATTGTTCAACTTATCAGTAGAATGTTGTTGGGATTCCATCGCGCTCTCGAAATGCATTACAAATTCAACCAAGTTTGATTGAGGATTTGTAAAATTACCAAACCAACTATTTGTACTTTTTGATCTTGACGTAGTTTTTAGAAGTCCACTCATGGGCACGTCTCTAAAATATGCGGGGATCCAGCTCTGCCGTTAGGGATGGTAATGAGGCGGGTTCAAACGCGGTCCCGTAATGAACCCGCCTCGTCTGGGGCGGGTTTGAACCCAGTCTAGCAGGCCCGGTGGGCCCGGGACGGGTAACGGGTCATCAAGACCCGTCCGGGCCCACCCCGTATTTTTTGAAAAATACTTAAATTATTTTATATTGCCATTTGATTTGATTTATGACTAGATTTAGGTGATTTAGTGAGCCAGAATTCTTATTTCGTTATCTTTTCTGGTAGCCGCTTACAAAGCTTCATTCTGCCAGTATTCTCTCGCCAACTCCGCTCCTCTAGCTGTGTTCCAACTCGAATAGGTAAATAGTGTTTGATAAATGGTTTTATCATGATTTTGATGATTTTGTTTTTATACCAAAACAATGGTTTTAATGGTTGTCCAAATACTCCTAAATGATTTAAAATGGTTTTAATATTTTCCGGAGTATTTCTTCAAGTTTTATTTTCGACAAAAATTGGACAACACATTTAATGATTTTGTATCAATGGGTTTTTACATCCAAACTATGTTTTCAAATGTTGTCTAAATACTCCCGATCGGTCTAAAATGTTTTCACTATTTTTGGAGTATTTCTTGAAATTTATTTTCGATATAAAATTGGACAACACTTTTGTTTTGAGGTCAACTGTCGCCGTATAGGCAACCCGCACTGAAAGTTGTGCAAAACAGAAAACTTCATGTTTGCGAGAAAATGGTGAGGGTGACCGGTCACCCTATAGCGGCCGTGGCGTCGACGTCGACCCGACCTATAGGCGGCCTGCACTGGGAGCAAAACTCGAAAGCAGAACTCCCGCCCTTCGATTTTTTAGTTTGTGCGACCGGCCAACATAGGGGACGACCGGTCGAACCCTACGTTGACCGGTCACCTTGTGTAAATGTTGATACGATTATTTCAAACTCTATTTCTATGCGACCGGTCACCCCATGGTTTGACAAAAAAATTTACCGTTGTGCGGCTGCAGATGCCTTTTCCTAAATTGTGGAATTGATTTCTAATGACTATAATCTTGATTTTAATTGCAACATTTTTGTAGATATCAGATTTCAAGAGGAGCCTATCAAGTATCAATCATCTCCTATAAATAGAGGAAGATTTGAAGCACAACAAGAAGAGAGAACAACACAACACAACAAGATATACTCAAGCAAACACCTGGTCTTTCATTGTTATTATTCTTGTTGTAATTTGCCTAGCTTATCACTTTCACATCCTTGAGGTCTAGGCTATTCTTGATTACACTTGCACTCAATTGTATAATTCATTATCGAGTTGTAATCTTAGATTTTTGGGTAATCATTCAACACAAGATATCCTTGTGAGAAGATTGTGGTAATCTTCTTGTTGAGGTGTTGAAGAATTTGGTATTCTTCAAGGTTGAAGATTGTGGTAATCTTCACAAGGTGCCGTTGGAGATTGTGGTAATCTTCAAGAGAGATTGTGGTAATCTCAAAGGTGGTGTTGAAGAAGAGTGTGGTGCTCTTCAAGGTATTGTAAGTTGGTGTTGTATTAATTTTGGTAATTAATAAAATCTTTTTTTCCTTTTGAAATCCATCCCGGATATACTGGGGTGGTAGGAGATTAGACCCTAGGTGGGTTGAACCTCTTTAAATCAACGTGTGTTGTTTACATTCCGCACCTTTATTATTGTCTTTGAGCATTCGGTTTGAAAAAGAGGGTAAAATCGAAAAGATGGAGATAATCTATTCACCCCCCTCTAGATTATCGTAGTCGCTTGGACTTACAAGTGGTATCAAAGCCAAACTCTTTGGAAAGCTCGTTTCACATCGCGAGTGAAGAGGAACAATCGTCGGCTACGAACGAAGCTCATCTTACCGGCACCTCCACCACCAAGCCACCACTATTTGATTCCAAAAATTTTATATTTTGGAAAGAAAGAATGGAATGCTATTTACAAGGTTGCGGGTTCGATATTTGGAACATCGTCATCAATGAATTCCAAAGCTTACTTGTTAAATACAAAAACTTCCTATGAATCTTCAAAATAATTTGCAAAATAACTTTGATGACCTTCAAAATGAATTCCAAAGCTTACTTGTTAAATACAAAAACTTGAAAAATGAATTCATTGTTTTGAAAAATGATAAGGATAGTTTATTTACTTCCTATGAATCACTATCATATGCTCACACCACCACTCTTGATAAAGTTAGAGACCTTGAGAAAGAAAATAGTACTCTTGTTGAGAATATTGATTGCATGAAAAATGATCTATTAAAATCTAACTTGAGTACCAATAAAATGTCCAATATTGTTGATATTCATAATTGTGATAAAGGACTTGATCATAAGCCTAATGTTGTTAATCATATGAAAAAGGATCAAGTCACTATGCATATTGGTCATTATGCTCCTAGAATTATTACTTGTTTTTATTGCGGTAAAAAGGTCATACGGCTAATTCTTGTCGAGCTAGAAATAACTCTAATTATTGTTGGAGACCTAAAAGTCTCAAGACTAATCCCAAAGGACCCAAACACATGAGGGTACCACAAAACAATGTCATATTAGGTACCCGGCGAAATAATGATCAAAGAAAATTTACACCGCCAAGAAGACATCAAATGACCATTTCATTTGATCAAAGGAGAAAACATTTTCAAAGTCAATTTCCAAGAAAAGGATATAATCAAAAATGGGAAGAACATAATCCTTGGAAATGGCAAAGACATCATCAAGATGACTTTCAAAGAAGAAGAGACTATCAACAATGGGAAGGTAACAAATCTTGGAAATGGAGCAATCAAAGAAGCCATCATCAACAAAGTGACTTCTCAAGGGGAAGATATCATCAACAATGGGAACGACACAACCCATGGAAATGGCGTAATTGGTAACCCGTATCTCCCTATTTAAATATACATTTTATTTTATGCATGCATTTATTTGTGTCTTAATTGCAAAATGAGTTTTCAAAGATTTTATTTTTTAATTAAGATCTTCAATATATGTTTGTGCTTTTAAAATATTTTTGAATAAGAAGACCTTATATGATGTTTTTAAAACTCTTGTGCACTTTTGTAGACTAAAGTGTGTTATCATCTCTTATGGATTTTTATGGCATGAGCTTACTTGTGATATCTCTTAGCCTACACTTTTATCATTATGATTTGTGCTAGATTTGTTTTAAGAATTGTGTAGGATTTACATATTTTCACAAATGGCCATTTACGTCATTATTTGTCAAGAAAGGCATAAATTATCGAGGTACGTTTACTTGTATTATTCTTACTCTTATAGACTCGATTTATATATTGCCATGTGCCTATGTGCTTGTCTTTCACAGTATTTCATACAAGTGCCATTAAGAGGATTTTTAGATTTTTTTGAAAGGCACTATTCGATATTTGATTGAACATATTTGCTTTGTCAACTCTTGTTCAAATACTTCTTTTAAATGAGGTCTCAACTATATGCTATCGGATTTTCAAATTTCAAAAGAGACCTTTTGTAGCTTTCTTAAGCTTATTTGAACTTGCATGATTTATTAGATTCTTGATGATCTTCTAAATGCATAGTATGTGTTTCTTACTTATATAGTGTCTTTTTCTACTATGCTCTTATACAAGATATTTTGTGATTGATGATTGAGGCATGTTCTTACACTTGGGCTATTTTTTCTTGCTTATATAAGCGATGCCATTAATGAATTTGTTAAGTTGTGTAGATGAGAAATGAAGTACTCCAAATATTAGTTACCTAAAAATATTTGGATGTAAATGTTCTATTATGAACACCTTAGATCAATTGGATGCCCTATGATGATAGTGATGAAGAAGACAAAAGGGGTATTCCGAAACAAACTCGATGACCAAGGCAACATTGGTCGAACTAAGGCGAGGTTAGTAGCTTGAAGGTATTTTCAAGAAGAAGGTAATTAATTTTGATTTTTATAAAAGGTCTTGTACGGTTGATAGACTTAGCTATTTTTGCAAAATAATTTTACAAAAGGTAAAGTTGATACTACACTTCTTGTTTTGAAAAAAGGCAAGGTTGTTTACTTGTGCAAATTTATGTTGATAATATTTATGGTGCTACTAATAAATATTTGTGCAAGATATTTTTCCAAGTCAATGCAAGGTGAACCTAAGATGATCATGATGAGGGAAACTCAAATTTGATCATTGGAATTCAAATTACTCAATGCCAAGAAGATGGTTATATTTCAAAAGAACTCTTGAAGGAGTTAAGCATTGAAGAAGAACTATCTCAACCTCTATGGCTAAAGATTGACAAAGGTTGAGAAAGGCATATCGGCCGACAAACAAATTCGAGGTATGTTTTCTTGTATTATTTCTATAGACTCGACATTCCATATGCCTTATGTCTATATGCTCGACTTCAAAAACTATCCCAACGAATCTCATTAAAGTGCCGTTAAAAGAAATTTTCAAATATTTGAAAGGCACTTCTTCTTATGACTTGTATATACATAGCTTTAAAATGTTCTTAGTTTTCGGGACAACAAGTCCGGTATTTATTATACGGTTTTCCGTATTCAAAATATAGTTTGTCATAATCGAACTAAACATATTGAGATTCGATATTTTTTTTGGGATTGCATGCTTTAACAAAAACTTGAGATGTGTTTAATTCCGTCTCAAGGATAACTCGCGGACTCTTTAATCGTATACCGCCGAATATTTAAATCCATTTCGAGCGTGATTATGACATAATGTATATCGAATAAAGTCTACGTTTGCATTTTGCACGTTTCTAAAACTTAAGGGCGAAAAATCAGATTTTTGGTTGAAAATTCGGATTTTATTAAAACTGGCAAGACAGTGGGCTGATGAGGTTGAGGGCAACCGGTTGCCCTCAACGTTGACCGGTCGCCCTCAACCACGACCGGTCGCCCTAAGCAAAAGTTTGGATTAAAACCGTTCTGTCTCATGCCTTAGTCATTTTAACCCATTTTTGCCATTTTTCGTCCCCTTTGCCTTTTTCACACACATTTCACTTCAAATGTGTTTTGTTGCATAAATTATATATTTTGGGGATTGTCTAGCTCGACTATCATCATCATTGCTCGTCTTACCGATTGAATGGTAAGAATTTCACTTTCTTTGCTCAATTGGGTTGAACCCTTGAGCTTGTGGCTTTCTTGTATATTTCTTGATGAAATTATCTTATGATCACGATGAGCTTAGTTGTTATGTTGTATTGTATGATGTTTGATATGAATTGGTGATGAAAATTTTTGGCTTGATTCATTTACAAAGTGTTCGATAAAACGTTTCAATGAAAAATTCATCACCTACATGATTCTCTAGTTTCCAAATGTCTTTTATATTTATAGAGACCATGTTTTGCAAATCAAATGAGTTTTCATAAGCTTCTACAAGTCACATGATCGACTTTTCCCTCCTATTTGGTCTATAAGCTTTCATGTTCAAATAGCTCGATAAATCGGTAAAATTGCGCACTTTGATATGATAATATGATGTTTTTATCGTGCTAACATTCTTTTTGATGATTCCAAAGGGGGAGAAACAGGTTATAAGCTTATTAGCTCATATAAGCTAATATAAGCTCGAGAAAGAAGCTATAAGCTGTGGCTATTAAAAGCCATAAGTTGTGGATTATACTTAGTCCATTTGTTGTAGTATTGACTCATATTCATGTCTAATGATGTTTTGTTGACAGGGGGAGCTTATAAGCTCTTGTACTTAAGACCAATATGTAAAAGCTAAGCTTTTAGCTTGTGGATGATTGCTTTTACATTACACAACACAACAAGATATAATTCATTACACTTGGTCTTTCATTGTTATACTCAACAAGATATACTCAAGCAAACACTTGGTCTTTCATTGTTATTATTCTTGTTGTAATTTGCCTAGCTTATCACTTTCACATCCTTGAGGTCTAGGCTATTCTTGATTACACTTGCACTCAATTGTATAATTCATTATCGAGTTGTAATCTTGAATTTTTGGGTAATCATTCAACACAAGATATCCTTGTGAGTGTTCTTGTGGTAAGAACACACTTGGGTGATCTAGGTGTTAGGTGTGAGAAGATTGTGGTAATCTTCTTGTTGAGGTGTTGAAGAATTTGGTATTCTTCAAGGTTGAAGATTGTGGTAATCTTCACAAGGTGCCGTTGGAGATTGTGGTAATCTTCAAGAGAGATTGTGGTAATCTCAAAGGTGGTGTTGAAGAAGAGTGTGGTGCTCTTCAAGGTGTTGTAAGTTGGTGTTGTATTAATTTTGGTAATTAATAAAATCTTTTTTTCTTTTTGAAATCCATCCCGGATATACTGGGGTGGTAGAGGATTAGGCCCTAGGTGGGTTGAACCTCTTTAAATCAACGTGTGTTGTTTACATTCCGCACCTTTATTATTGTCTTTGAGCATTCGATTTGAAAAAGAGGGTAAAATCGAAAAGATGGAGATAATCTATTCACCCCCCTCTAGATTATCGTAGTCGCTTGGACTTACAAATAGTGTTTCACCCTGAAGGTCGATACTTGGTGTTTGGAAAGAAACTTAAAAAAGTTAAATTTCAGGAAGAAAAAATGAGTTAAAAAAGATTCAGTAATGAACATCAAGAGCATTGTATTGAGGTAGTGCCTGGTGGGAGTTTTGGGCTCTGGCCTAATAATGGTTCATATATCAGAAATTGTTTAGACCAATCATAGTACTTTTGTTATTACCATGTAGAAATGTCCCCAGTTTCGTGTACCTTACAATTTACAAGTTTACAATATGTTATATGGATTATCAATTGTTTCATTAAATTAGTTATAGATGCGCAACATTTTTCAGGGGACAGAGCACCTTGGCCATTAGAGAAATTGGCAATGCGAAGTGAAAATTAACATCCTGGCGGGTCTCCCGGATTGGACCCACCGGGTTGCGGATCCAAATTGGGATGGGGCGGATCTTAAGGCGGGGCAGGTCCCGGGTCTTGTTTTTTCTTGGCAGGGTGGGTCCTGGGTTTGACCACACCCGTCTGAGACCCGCCCCATTGTCATCCCTATCTGCCGTATATCATACATAACTGTGAACCATGGATGTGAGGCTAGATTGAAGTCATCCATACTTTTGTGCCATTGTTTCTCAAATTCAGTTGTTGTAATGTAGTCATCCCACATGATTGAATTATGCCGATTGATAAATTGTTTATCCTTGAATATGTTGGGACCGACTTTGATACTAACTTTCTCAATTACGTGCCACTTACAAAATCTATGTTTTGCCTTCTTGAAGACTGATTGTATTGCAATTTTCATGGTCGTGTCTTGGTCCGTTACTATATAATATAGTTCATTACCAACAACATCTAAGAATCGCGTGAACATGTATAAGACTCCTCATCCTCTTTCAAAATAAGGCCAGCTGTAAACGTTACACACCTACGATGGTTATCTACTCGGTAAATGGAGCAAACACCATCATATACCTGTGTAGCAAATGTTAGTATACAAATTTCCATAACTATATAAACAGTTTTAAGATTATAAATGTACATATCGACATAACTATATAAACAGATTATAATGTTATTACTATTATACAAATTTACATTATTATATTCACAAATTTACATAACTATATACACAGATCAATAACAAAATAAACCGATATATAATGTTATTACTTTTATACAGATTTCTATAACTAAATAAATGGATTTATAATGATAAGTATACACTATTATAATGATATATATGCAAGACAAATTAGTGTAGTGAAGTACATTACCTGTTGGTATTGTACGTAACATCAAAGGATATTACATCACCGAATGCGGCATAGTTCATTATAGATATTTGGTCTGCCCAAAAGAGTCGGGTTAGTTGTTCATCTTCATCAACATCGTAATCCAATACCATTCCCTGATTTGCTTCTTTTTGCCTTATGAATTTGTCTATCACCAATTGTGCGTCCGCACCACATATGTATGCTTTCAAGTCTCGTTTGAAATTTCTAAAATCAATTTTCAGTGCTCCAACCTGTGAAAATCTACCCACCATTTTTATATACAGCTCGTGTTGTTTTGCACTCCCGACGTTCGCCTTTGTGCAATTTATGATAAATTTCTGATCTCCAAAGTTTAAGTTCCTATTTACCTTCAAAAATTGCCTGTGTTTGTCGATTGTCATCGGATGAGTGTGTCATTCCTCAAAGGTTTTTACCTTATACGAGTCTGAGGATGAGTGTGTCATCGGATGCATTGCACCCAACTCGGTTTGAAACTCTCTTGTGTGCCCCCTGCTTTGTTATGATTTCGTCATGCTCAGAAGCTTCAGCAGGTGTGGGTTTTTTAGAGTACTTGAAGCCCTGTCTATTGCAAACCACGTATTGCACACGAATTTCGTCAATCAAGAATTTCTTTGTAGTGCTCCTTCTAACGTCGAAGCCATTGCACGTACCATAATCCTTGTAAAATTATATTCCAGCCTCCAATGTATGGAAATGCATGTCGGCACGAGGAATTTTTTCTTGGTCCACTTCTGGGATCCAATATTTAGTTGATCATGGTGAGATTTCGAGCCTATGACCAACATAAACCGTGTAATCTGGAGCTTGCTCTAGTAAAAACACAAAATTTACACACTAAATATATAAATATTGAATACTATATATACATAACTTCAATGTATGGTGCAAAATCGTATTCTGCAGTATTTGTCTTATAAGTACACATTTTAAATGCACATTGTGTACATAATGACTACTCTAAGCATACAAATATAGAATACTATATATACAGAGCATCAATGTATGGTGCAAAATCGTACTCTCCACTATTTGTCTTATAAGTACACATTTTAAATGCACATTGTGTACATAATGACTACTCTAAGCATACAATACATGCATTGTAATTAGGCAAAAACATATTGTAGAATACATTATATGTGATCATATTTTCTCTATCTCTACTCTCCTAAAAGAGTGAAAGTTTCTGTGAATTTTTTACAATGGCGTTCAGGTAACGGGATATGATGAGGAATATTGTAAAGAAAAGGAAAATTTGTCAGCAAAATTTAATGCCGGGAGTGAAATAGCAGTTGAAGAAATTGGTGCCGGATAGAGAGTAGATGTCGAGTGAATACGGCGACAGATGCAGGAGGTGGCGGTGAGGAATTACCTCGCATTCATTGTGGCAAATCAGGAGATTTCTTCAATTGACAAAAATCTCAAATCTGGTAATTTTGAGTTAATCAGGTGTTTCTTTATTAGATTTGCTTGATTTACTATATTGTAATTTGTGAATTTGAATCAGCTATGCACTAAAGAAGATTAGCATTAGAGTTCTTATTAAGGATTTGGATGGCAAAAATTAATTTATATTTGGCCTTATCTTTAAAAAGGCTCTGAATGTGCTGAATTTTATGAAGTGATAATCACTTTTTTTGGAGTATAACATGGACAATAGGGATTTCTTTTGTCATTTTAGTAATCCTGATTAAGTGAGAGTGACGCATATGCATTATTTATATGGAAGCAATTAACTGAGTAAGGTTATGTATAGGTGAAAGCTTGGAATGTGAATACTTGGATATTTAAAACAGAAAGATAATCTTCATAAAGCACCCATGCAAACTACATGCTTGACAATGATTAAGTCAATTTTTATATGGCGTAGAAGATGGTCTTGAGTAATCATAATTTTTACCGAAGATAAGTTGAGTCCGGACATTTCTTTTTCCTTTTTTCTCATTTGCAGAAATTACTTGGGGAACGTGATTTCTTGAGTCATTTGTTGCTTAATTAGTTGATGGTGCAAAACATAGGAATGATTTGTACATCATTAATGTTGTATTCATGGACTTGACGAGGAACTTTTGGGTCTTTGTCAAATACTGTTTTCTGATAAGAACTACATTATATTTCTGAATTAAAAGGGCTCCATCTTTGAGAAAAAAATGCCAATAAAGTAAATTGCTCCTCACCATGAACATTGCTTATTCTGGTTTTTCATTTTTCTTTGATAGGATGAATAGAGTTGTATGTATAATATTTAAGATTTATGGGAATGGTTTAAGGCTCGAATGGTTGAAGAATTGGAATGAACTTGGGTAGTAATATCTAAGAGATATTTGATGATGATCAGATTGAATATTTTTAATAACTTTTTGGGTTTAGTTTTTCTATTAGTGGTGACAATCTTATAATGAGATGTAACAGTAGAAAATCATGTCATTCTTGAGGTATGAATATGGGTTGAGGGGGTGGTCATTGATTAACTCTTTGTTTGCTTTATGAGGTTGTTAGCTTGGGAGTGTAAATGTTGTGGAAATTTCATAATTGCATCGGCCTATTACTCTTGTAATTTGCCTCATTTAGTGAACTTTTTGAACATTTGTAGAGACATGTAGTGTATACTTTGATTTAAAAGGTGGGTTGATTCTGGTGTCTTCCAAATATGAGTTTTCATGCATTTGTATAATACATACATTCATATGATTCATTTATTCTCTCATAAACATTTCAGGCCATGAATTTGAGGAAAGGGAAGTTGTTAATAAGTATTGTCAATCCCTATTTAATCATTAAGGTCATCAAGTTTGAAAATATGCGATTGTTGTGTCTTTCCGTATTCTTTTATTATCATATTCTCTACTCAGAAAGACAACTAATTTGATCAAAACAAGAGTCAGATTGAGAAAATGAGATTGATAGAATAAAAAGGATTTTTTAACCAAGATTCCAAAAGTAGAGGCATAAGTCGAAGCGTAGAAAGAGAAAGAGGAAAGAAGAATTTTTATGCCAAGCTTCTAAGCAAACTCCGAATGGTGCCTTGAACTGGTGAAGATAATTGAGTAAGCTGATAGTTCGGGTGCTCTATCGTCGTTGTTATAATGGGTGTGCGGTGGCAGGAAAAAAGATGTGATGCAGGGAAGGTGGATCTGTGGAGGAATGCAATGAAACGAGCGCGTAATATTTCAGATTCTCACATTTAGTATGAACTTTTTTTTCATTGTTTCGCTTTTTGTAGATTAATTTTTCCTTTACTTTTTGGTCTCGATTAAATTCAAGATTTAATACATCAACAAAGTGAAAGGAGAAGTAAAATTACTAAAAATTTGTTTTCGTGATTTCTTTTCCTTTTTAGGAAAACAAGTATCGAATTTTATTTTGCTTGGATGTAGTTGAATATCAGATTTGATAATCACAAACAATATCCTAAATACAGTATTCACTCCCTCAAGTCCTGGAAGAAGCATTAAAATGTGAGTTAATGCTTGTAATTCACTAACCATCATTAATTTTAATGATATAAATGTAACTCACAAACCAAAAGAAATTATGAGATCACAAGATAGTTGAATCATCTTCTTATCATTCTTTCATATTCACCACAATTCATAAGATCAGGGCATTAGAAAAATTTCCATGTGCTTCTTAAACTTGTGGAACAACTAAAGTTTACTTTTCCACGCTTCCAATTCTCAATCGAACTCTAAATGACCATTGTACCGTTCAAGTCCACTGAAATTAACTCTTCAAGTAATCATCATCTAGCATCAAATCCAAAAGATTTATTTAGTTGAGTATCAGAAATTTAAGTTCAGGTAAAGAACTATTATATTACCTTTGGTGTTGTTTTTAACATAGTTCCCATCAAACAAATTCTTTTTATGAAATTGATGGGCTTGGGATAATGGTTGGAGGCCATAATTTGATGCTTTAAATTAATCTTACTTTAATGGTTGATTGTGTTAAGAGTGACTCGATTTGAATGTTACGGTTTAAAAAATATTATTACGCAAGAACATTCCCATAACTATTGGTTTTAATTTATGCTACATATATTTATTGAGAATGCTCCCGATTTCTTGATTTCCATGGCCGTTAATTATATATGAAAGATTTGCTCAAGTTTCCTCAGGATTTCTTTTGTAAGTATCCCTATATTGTATGAGTAATGAACTAATGATATAATACTACGATGAGTTTTCTCTGTTTCTAATTTTTCCTTTAATTTTATTTTGTTTCTCGTCTTATTGTGAGAAGAAGAAGAAGAAAAGATTGAACATTTCTATCGCTTATTTTTGCTCTGATTGGATCAAAGCCAGCAAGGAAGTTTAAGAAAAAGGCCAGGAACATACAAAAACAAGTGGATGTAAGACTGATTTAATCTCATGGGTTTGACTAAAAATTTGGTTTCTTAGTATATTTTATATAACGGTTTCTAGAATAAACATAATTTATTTATTTAATTCTCGTGACTTGCAGTTTGTGGTTTCCTGAATTTTGATTGGTACAAATAATTCAAGATCCATAAGAAGATTCTGATAATTATCTTGAAGGTACAGTCTCAAATGAAGTCTAATTGAATTTAGACTTCAGAATGTTTTGCTGTTGGGAATACTTAGTTAGTTGTGTATATATGAGGCTTAATTGTTCTTTATTTAAATTGAAAAGTATAAACCTCTTACTTCAAAATTGTGTACATGGACTGTGTGCTTGATTCATACTTTATTCCTTAATGTGAAAAGCTTTTGAGGTATGACCAACCAGAGATTAATCTCACATTCTTTTGTGTTAATTGAGGACAATTGACCATCATTTTTGGCCTTCGTGTCACTATCAAAAAGCTGAAAATGAAAATTAGTGTGCAGATGATATGTTTTTCTACTTTCCTTCCCATTTTAAATATATATTTAAGTTTGAATCTTTTAGTTAGTCTTTTCTATTGTCTCTCAAATAAATAAAAAAAAATATATTTGGATTTTAATCCTTCCGGTGAAGGTAAATGACAAAAGTTAGATGCAAGTTTCCTTTTTAAAAGTTGATGAAAATTTTATTTGGACCTTGACACTCAGTGGAAATTCACCATTTGATAAAGTCATTATGTCAATTTCATTTAAATTATTGGCATGTGTTTTAAAATCTATATTGTTTTAACTATGTTTCCCTCTTAAAATATATTTCATGAAACACAAGTTTTTAATTATGAAAAATTCTCTTCACTATATGAAATTAACAAAATCATTAATAAAACTGAAGTAAATTAAATAATTAATTTAGTTTTAATTGAATTAGTAAAACTACATGGTTCATGTGCAACGCACGTGCACCTTACTAGTACATACTAAAAACACAAATTTGGAACACTATATACACATATCGTTAATACGAAATAAGTATACGATTTCTTATACAAATCCTCATATTTTCCAATATTTTGTTCTAACTATATACATAAAAAACACCATACATGCAGTATCCTTATTCTAAATTAGCATATTAGTAAAATTTTTGATTATTGTTAGGTAATAATATGTTATACATAATTAGTACTCTATATGTACAAAAAATTTATAGTAAACATACACAATATTTGTTATAATTACACATCATTTTCCGCGTTTCTGCGCGCATAATTTTTTTTTTATTGTTCAACATTACATGCATTCGATCCACACATTTTCGCATGAATTGGTGTTAGATTATTACCTTGATTCGAATGGATCATGGAGTGGGAATCCTGAATTTGTGACATCGCAATCTTGATTTTGTTGATGTATATGGAGATTTCTGTTGTTTCTGTTGTTTTGATGATTTGAGATTTTGCAATTCGATGCTCGATTTCAATTCTGCTGGTATGAATGTGGAATTTCTTCTCTATTTTTGCAGGTCCAATTTGGCGTGGTTATGGCATGAATGAGGAAGAAGATGGATGATTATGGACGTGTTGTTAGCTAATGAATAAAGGAAGATCTCATTTCCCTAATTTTTAGGAATCTGTTATTTTGGCAATACATGTTGTTCCATTTTTACCCCTGATCGGTCCCCTCCCCCTTTTTTTAATACTACAAAATCCCATTAAATCATTGCCTTCTATTTATTTTGTTGGATGGTGTGGATGTGGTCTTATGTTCTTACTTTATAGCTATGGTCTCACAGGATCTCCTCCATATATATATATATATATATATATATATAAGGGGAGAGTTATATAGGACACCCCTATTATATGAGTACATAGGACCAAATCCAAGCCACAAATCTATTAATTTCAATGGTTGTGATTAAATCTGATTAATGTTGATTAAATATGTGATAAAGTCAAAATGGGGGCAAATCAGTCCACATAAAAATAGGGGTGTTGGCTAAATCTAGAAAATCCCATGAAAATAGGATGAGTTACCATCAACTTTGCAATCACAATCCACCAATCTGTTATCCAAAAATCGTTCCAGCCATAATCATCCTCTCCCATCGAGTCAGTCCACCGAAATTATATTCTCACCGTGCACATATCGAAATTTTGAGACTAAGCAAGAAAAAAATAAAAATGGATGCCTACTATGAATAACAAGGTAACCATTTGTCTCGTCTTTCATTGTTTATATTGTCCATTATTACTGAATACAATTAAATTTTGATTCGCAATTTTTAAAACAATCATTTCGATTCATTATTCCATGTTTTTTTAATGTTTACCCAGAAAGTTGCTTATGCATGTCTATAATATTGCTTATCTATGCCTATGAATATGCTTAAAATTATGAACTTACTTGTGAATATGTGAAACCAATTATGTTATGCAGAAAATTCATTTATTCATCCCCTTTTTTTCTTTAAAAAATACATGCATGCTATGATCGGAATGTTGCTTATATGTGCTTAAATACTTGCTCGCACGTATGCAAAATGTTGCTTATGTTTGTTCTGTATTTTAAACTCTCAGATTAATTGAGCATTATTTGATAAAAAGCAAATATACATAAACTGATATTATATGGTCTCTCCATTTATTTAATCATTATTTTTTCATCGTATCTTGATTTTATGTATTGAAATTTTTTGATTACGTCCCTATTTTTTCTAACCCAGTACTTTGCTTAGTTATGGCTAGAATTTTGCTTACATGTGCATAATTATATGCTTATGTATATGCTAAATGTTGCTTAATTATTTATTTTGCTTGAATCAGTTGGGATTGCACATGTACCGCAGCATCGGATTGAAATAACATTGGATTCATCTCTCCGAATGGATAGGTGTGACGAAAATATGACTCCAAAAGAAGGAATGAATTTTGATAATGTTGACAACGAAATACAATTCTATAAAAATTATGGTCATGCTTATTACTGATATGTACTCTGCTTATTTGTGACTGCTGTAATGCTTTTCGAGTAAATAATTCAACATTCGTGCAAAATTTGGTTACTGTAGTTCCATATGTTCAATTGCTTATTTGTGTGTAAAGAATTTCTTGTGAGAGGATGTTATGGTGCTTACAAAGCAATTGAGTTATGCTTGCAGTTTTGAAAAACCATGAAAATAATTGCTTACAAAGCAACTGAATTTTGCTTACAAAGTGATTGAAGTCTGCTTACAAAGTAATTTAATTATGCTTACAGTATCTAAAAACCATGAAAATAATTGCTTACAAAGCAATTGAATTTTGCTTACAAGGCAATTGAATTCTGCTTAGAAAATAATTGAATTCTGCTTGCAATATCTAAAAACCATGAGAATAAATACGACACTAACTAGAAAATATTCTTATATCAACTACGAATGTACATCAAAACCAACCATATTTAAAATGGCTATAAAAACTATAATATTCAATATTTTTGATCAAAAAGTATGAAACAACAACGTTTTCTTGTGATCCTAACTCATTTTAGCAAACTCCTTCGCCCGTCCCAAAACCGACTCTTTTTTGCCATTTCCAGCAGAAAATCTATAAAAAAAGACACTAGTCAGTTATATAAAGCATTCATTAACATACAATCATTTATAAGTATAATAACAACCAAGCATAAGCATAATCGAAAACATACATAAGCGAAATTGTTTACAACAATAAGCATTCGATAACATCAATAAGCAATCCCCCAGACTTAGAAAAAGCATGACAATACTAATTACCCCCATGTAGCATAATATAAAACGTATATAAGCATACTACAAAACATACATAAGCATAATTATCAACAACAATAAGCAGTTTAAACCCTCATTAAGCAATCTCCCAGACTATGAAAAAACATGGTGATCCTGATTACCCCCTGTCTGCCAAACTTTATTTTTTCAACTAGTAAAAACAGTAAAAAAAACCACAACAGATCCTAAGCATTTGCACATACTTGAACAAAAATATTAGTGATTAACATTCAAAGGCACTCGGATTGTCACCGCCTCGAAAACCCCCCGTCGAAAGAAAACATTAGTGATTAACATTCAAAGGCACTCGGATTGTGAAAAGTGAACTTCGTCCGCTGTGATTAATTTCCGGACTCAGAGTTTCAAAAACATTAAGAAGGTTCGTGATTTCAACCGAACAAAAGATCCTATTTATAATTTACACGATTTTCTAACACGAACCTTATCGATCAAATCTCCGATAGAATCAGCAGTTTGAGCAGTTCTTTCAGCCATATCTTCAATAGCATCCAAAAAAGTTTTAAGTTTTCCTTGAGGAATATTATCGGTGATATCCTCTGCCACTTTGTCCACCTGCTCCGCCACCTTCTCCACCGTGTTCACGATCAGCTCCGCCACTTTTCTCACGGTAGGGTTTATTTGGGCGGACAGTTTGCAGAGAGATTTCTGGTGTTTGGAAGGAAAAGAACTCTTTCTTTACCAAGTTGGAGAAGATATGCAAGATTTTGGATATAACACACGCCTAAAATCGTTCCTAAATTATAGCCTACTCCCAAAAATAACTTCCCTCCCAAAATCAGATTTTAATTAAAATTACCAAAACAACCCTTTTTTTATTAAGTTATATTTTAAAAAATGGTAAAATCTGATTAATCTCAACCGTTTAAAAATTAAATCAAGGTCTCAGATTTGGTCTCGTGTACTCACCTAAGATATGTGGACTCACCTGATCCAAATCCTATATATATATATATATATATATATATATATATATAGAGAGAGAGAGAGAGAGAGAGAGAGAGAGAGAGAGAGAGAGAGAGAGATAGAGAGAAGTAGCTGGAAATAGTGTAGTGGAATTTTTCCATGCAGTTACTATAATAAATAATAAAAATATATGTAAAAATAATAATTGATACATATTTGGTATTTTCCTATTTTTGGTAGTCTAACTTTTTTGAAACAATCAACTTTTAAAATTATATACAAAATAGAATTATGTAAAATTAGTTTTCCAAATCTGTGTGTACTATATTAATTATAATAATTTTTTTTCCTTTTTTCTAAAAAGAAGTTAATAACTTTTTTCATTTTTGATCCGATTTTTACGTATAATATATCTAATTAATCATTTTTTCACGATTCTCAGTTTGACACCCAAATTACATATATAAATAACAAAAACATAATAAATAAAAAATTATAAGAAATATTTACTCATTGTTTTGTAATTTGTAATAGGCTTTGAAAACTATGTATCCGGACTATTGGACATTAATTTCTATATTCATGTATTTAGGCTATTTGTAATATATGTATAGTTGTTATTTGGCCTCAGCTAGTTTCTTAATAATTATATAGAGTTATATTTAAATTGATTAAATTCAATTAGAAAATACTTATTTTAATTAGCAAAGAAAAATCTCAAAATATGTATTAAAATTTTATATGTCACATATATCCATACATATCATGATAGCATAATATATTTATGTAAGAAAATTAAGATTCATCTTAATATAAAATTGTACTCATAATAGTATTATATATATATATACTTATTTTTTTTATATATTAACATACTTTTCATGTTAATAGAGATTAATTTTTATATTTATCGACTTATTTGATATTCAAGTTTCAAAGTAGTATACGGAATTAGATATGTATTAATATGTTTGATAATATTTTTCATTATGTGTATATATAAAAAAAAATATTTTTGTATTTTGAAAGTTTCATATCCCTTAAAATTGTGTTGCTAAATCTAAAACATGGTTTTTGTTTAATTCTTTTAATAATTTTGATAATTGTTCAACTTCCTAAACCCCAAACAATACTGGAATTAAATGACTTGATGGTTAATTGTATTGAAAATACATTTTATTAAATATTCAATATTGTGGTAGTAAAAATAATTCAACACTGGGTAGTTAAAATATTTTTCAAACTTTTACTTTCTTTTATATAAATATGTTCTATAAATAGATACAATTCATATTCACACAACCAAATAGTTCGTATTTAAAGAATTGTTTTTATAGTTTATAATAATTTATTTTTTTATTGTTGAAATGTATGATTTATAATCTAATTAATTTATTTTTAATTATTTTTTGAATTTTTAAACTTTTTGCAATCGCTAACTATTTTAAAAACAGAGATAACATTAATCCATAATTTGTAAAGTAAAGAATAAGAACAAGTAAAAATGTAAAGATTCTTGGGTTTAAGTTTTAGAATTAATAAAATAAAAAAATATGAATATAATAATTATTAATAATAGATAATTACAATATAACTATTCGACAAATGAGAATGGGAACAATAAATCCCCGTTTTATTTAATCGGAATAGGGAGGAAAACAGGGACATAAATATCGTCCATGTCCCATTCTCGATTCTAGAAAGCGAGGAATCCCCATCCCCTCTCCTATCCCGTATTAACCATGGATTCATTGTCCCATTTTATTCAGTTACCAACGGGGATGGTTCCCTACGAGAATATTGTCATCCCCGAATGCATGATATATAATTCATATGATTATTAGAAAAATGTACATACAACAATACAAAACAAAGATATACACCCCGTGCATCGCACGGGTAAAAGACTAGTTTTAACCCTAAATAGGAAACTTTAAATACAAGATTAAAAAAAACTTTAGCATTTGATAAGAAAATTCTCAAATTTACCAATCGTACGTCATATTATTGTTTTAAATGAGAATGTGAATATTTCTTTTGAGAAAAAAAGAAATAGAGCATTATATCACTAAATATCTCAAAAAGAAAACTTAAAAAAGAGTAACTAATTTGGAACCGCAGTATGTCTTTTTTTCCTTTTTTCTTGATGTTCTTTGGGAAAGATATACTTCTGTATACATATTTAAGCTATTTTTTTTTTGGTAAAAGAAATAGTCACTTTGTGTTCACAACAATATATAAAATTAATTTTGCTTAAGTACACCCCATCTCTATTTCAAGTTTTAAAAAATCATTAATTGATTTCCGGTGTTTTTAGTTGATATACAACACAGCTCCAATATAGACCACTTTGATTATTTAAATACTTGGTATTTGGAAAATAATCATACTATTTCTTTAACAAATGGCAAATATGTTTTCATATCGAAAAAAGTAAACGGGTGAGGGGGGGAAATAGGTGCTTGTTTATGTTTTCTTAATCTGCCCTCTTAAAGATTCTTTTGCTCTCATAAATGTTGTAAATCCCATGAATAAAGTGACGTATTAATTAAATTAAGTATTGGGCTAAAGACACATCTTTAGATATTTATATGGGCTTTATGTGTAGAAGCCATAGTATTTTATTTTATTTATTATGATGGGTCTTCATCTATATCTATATATATAATAGCAGAAGTTTGGTCCAAAAATTTTCCCGCCCATTTTTATTTCATAAATTTGTAAATTGTTTTACTGTAAAATCCTAACCGTAGATCTTGCAATCTATATCAAATAATAATCTTGAACATTAATACTGATATTAATATAATATATATATATATATATATATATATATATAGAGAGAGAGAGAGAGAGAGAGAGAGATATGTATATATATAGTCAAAGATTAGATACATAAATCACCGTAACAATTATTTATAGAAAATATTGCTCATTGAGTAAATGACAAATGATAGTTAAAGTCAATATTTTAATGTTATTAAACTAGGAAAATATTATGAATTATATTTTATATTATTATTATATCATCAAAAGTTGCCAAGTTTTAGATACATGGTTTACCAAAATAATTAATTATAGCCAATGTTTTTTTCAAATGTATTTTTAGCAGCTTATTATTTATATCAACTTAAGTATATTTTATACAAAGTCCTCTCACATTATACTACTTCAATTGTTTTAGAGAGACACTTCAACATTAATTGTTGATCCTAAAGTTGAAGCATAACCAACAAATATGGTTTCATCTTCACATTTTTTCCTATTACCGTCTTCCTCAAATATTCGGCCAACATCAGCAGGATTGAACCCCGATTCTGCACTAAACAAGAGTTTTTTTTTATAATCTATCTTGTAAAACTGCATGGACGTTTTTTGATTAGTCTAATAAATAAATTTTGTTGTTTTTGTTTTTTCCTTGTATTTTTGTTGTATTTATTTTCAACTTTGTATTTTGTGTTTTATCTTTTGTTTATGTTGAATTATTTTCACTTTGAAAATTAATATTTAAATTTAGATGGAGATGATAACTGATAATATCTTCCGGAACAATAAAATTATGTAGCCTCTCTATAGTGTGTCATATCATCAATTGTACATCGATAGACATGATAAGCAACTATTCTTCAAAAGAAATTATTGAATTTGATTTTACAAATTGCAACTCAACAATTTGGCTCGTGGATTAGATTATTCTCTTTAATTAACAATTATCTAATTAATATTTCATATAAATCTGAATGCCAAAGTAATAATAGTGGTGAATCAGTATTAACTATTAATTTTTTCCTACTAACAACATATTGACTATACAATAACTTTTTAGTATATGATATAATTTAGGATGACTTGATTGAAAGTGGAAAAAAAATACAAGATAAAAAATAAGATAGACAAACTTTGAGCAATCAATCAGAAAATTCTTCTAACCAATGCATGTTTTGGAGTTACCCAAAAATATCAATGTTTTATTTTGGTAAGTCAATGACTATATTTCTTGTAAGGGATAGAATTTATTGGCTAATTTGTTTTTCCCGCCCATTTCTACTTGCTAAATTTACAAATCATTTTACTGCAAAATCCTAACAAGGGATATTGAAATAAATATTAAATATTAAAAATACTAAATATTAATCTTGATATTAATATATATCTAATATCCTAAAAAATACATAATATAAATCAAATGCTACACAATTACGACTTAACAAATCGCCATCGATCTTGTCAATTCACTCTCCATACCATCAATCAATCTGGTCGAATTATAGGGGTTTTTTTTGAAATAAAATCACATATATATTTCTAAATTTGAAACTATCGATTTAATAGTATATAAATGGAAATTTTTAAAATTAAGTTTTGGAAGTTGAATATTATTTCAGCAATATATGATTCTGTAATAAAAATTAGAAAATCTTGATTTTTTTCAATATATTTATTTTGTTAAATTGATTGTGTCAATTATCAATCAAATATCAAATGTTAATTTAATTATAACTGTCAGCATTTCTTTGATTTGAGCCATACATCTTAAAAAAATAATTTATAATCTATTATTCTGTTATAATATATATATAACTATGTTTATATCAGAAAATACAATAAAAGATTGACGTACAATTTTGAAATCAAAACGTCATTGAGTGGCTTTCTAAATAGACCAGTGTCCTTTAATTTAAATAAAATAGCACATTATTATTCTTATGATCTTGTTACAATCTACTTTTTTTTTAATAATATATAGTTTTATGAGTTATAAATTTATTTAAATATGCAAATTTTGTCACTTCAAAGGACAAAAATATAGGGAAAAATAATTTAATGCTCCAATTTATTTTTAATTTATAACTTTTTGGTATCAATTCTATTTGGGTTTTCCATCTCACATATTTCAGAAACAAAGGAAAAAAAGAAAATAAGACCAAAAAACAGATATTTGATGAAAATCTAACCCCCCAAATTTTTTAAAAAATCTTTATATGTTATTCAAATTCATTATCATAAACATGGACAAATACTTAATATAAATTAATATATCCACCAAAAATATTTGTTTGATTTTACTAAAGATAACAATTGAAAAAAAATAATATGGAAGACCGCAAACACGCGTGCAACTCAAAAAAATTGAAGTATCTATTTATAATTTTAATCGAATTTGACAATGTTATGCGGTCAAATAATTGAAAATGCGTTTAGGAAAAAATTGACAAAATCTTACATTAATATAAAATATTCACCAATCTAGAGATTTATTACCTTATAATAAAATGATAACAATTTGTTCAACCAGATAATTTTTTCAAACTGTATAAACACTCAAAATGGCCAGTTATGTATTACCTTTAAGAAAAAATCTTATTCAAATATTTACCAAAATAAAATTCGTCCGTGCATTGCATTTTAAAATAAACTTCTCATATAGATTTTTCTGAGTTGTGAAAATTTTCCATTGCCATATAACTTCTTTTGATTAATGAGTGATTACAATAATTCATTGTTGATCAAAATGAGAAAATTCATGGAGTCTGTAACTATTGTAAATAAATGATACAGAACGAACATAGATGTCAATGGTACAATTTTTACTCTCTATTTCAGTTGTGTAATGTTTATATTCACAATTTCTTTAGAGTATTATTATGATTAATGTTATTATATTGAATTGTTAAATTGTGCTATATTTAATTGACATTTCTAATATATTGATGCATTTGATGTTTTCCAAAATCAAATTTAAAATTTAAGTCTATAATTGAAAATATAAATTTTATATATAATTTTTTATTCTTATTTACTTTATATGAGTATTTAATTATTAAAATAAGGCAATAAATACCAGATGTTTAGTATAAACTAATAATAATAAAATAATAATACATGTGCAACGCACGTGCGGGATTACTACTATATATAATAGCAGAACTCTGGAACTTTTATTTTCCCGCTCTTTTTGCTTATTATATTAGGAAACAATTGTAAACATTATAGATGGTAATTATTACAAATTCTTATATTAAGAAAATATTATAAGAAAATCGCTGTAATTATATAAATTAGGAAAATATTATAAGAAAAGATTGTAAATGATTTTCCTACTTTATATGTATATAAATTAAGAAAATATCATAAATGTTATTCCTATTTTATATGTACAAAAGTTAAAAAAAATATTTATTGGTATTCCTACTTTATATCAAAAGTGAGTCTATAATATCAATTCTACCTATATATAATATATAGTTTTTAAAAGGCAAAATTTCAATTTTGGTCTGATAACTTGGCTCATTTTCATATTTAGTCCGTTAATAAGATATCCCAAATTTTTTGAGATCGGTCCAAATGCGCAAGTTTTAAAAGGTTACTGGTTGCCAAACGCCACTCATAACAATTAACAAACTAACTACGAAAATGAGCCAAGTTATCGGACCAAAAATGCAATTTTGCCTTTTAAAAATTATAAATAGTATTTCACCATAATTGATATTAGTATATGTCAATTCTTCTTAAATATATATTACAATGATGTGTTGATTCTATATATCATATCTTCATCAAATATATTGTTTATTTGTTTTAATGGTGTTGATGCAATTTTGTACAATATAATATTAATTAATCAAGTTTTAAATACTGATGACTGTTCAAAATTTTCTTAATTGTTTAATAATAGTTAAAATAGACGAATTATGATTCTATGTATCTTTCATCATTGAATTAACAATTGATTTTGTGTTGAGAGATTTTTTTGGCAGCTTATTATTTATGCTAAATCCTTTTGCATTTATACTACTTAAATTGCATTAGAGAAACACTTTGATATTGTTGATCTTAAATTCGAAGCATAACCACCAAATATGGCTTCATCTTCACGTTCCCCTGTATTTTTGTTTTCATCAAGTGTCATGTCTGTTAGTCCCAGTGGCTACGATAATCTAGAGGGGGAGTGAATAGATTATACCGACTTTCGGATTTTCGCCCTCTTTTCGAATGTAGATATGATAACACAAATTAAAGTGCAAGAAAATAAATAACACTCGATGATTTATAGAGGTTCAACCCACCTAGGGCCTAATCATCTACCACCCCAGTATATCCGAAGTGGATTCGAAAAAGAAAAAGAATTTTATTAATAGATACCAAACTATTACACATTCACCTTTAAGAGAACCTTACTCTTCTTACAACACCACCTATAAAGATTACCACAATCTTCTTACACCAATGAAGAGTACCATACTCTTCAACACCTAAAATCACCCAAGTGTGCTCTTACCGCAAGAACACTAACAAGGATGTCTTGTTTTGGATGATTGAAAATAACTCAAGATTACAACTCAAAATTGAAGTATACAACTTTCAAGTGCAAGTGTAATCAAGAATCAAGTCTAGTACTCAAGATGTGCAAGTGAAAGACTTAGGCTAAACACAACAAGAATATGAAAGTGAAGAACAAGAAGTTGGCTTGTATTTGTATTGCTTGTGTTGTTGTGTTTTGTTGCTTCAATCCTTCATCTATTTATAGGAGAGGTCTTGGATTTGATTTTCAGACATAAGCTCCTCCTTGGAGGGTGAAATTTATAAAAAAAATTGCAAATCAAATAGAGATCATAGCTGTTAGAAATCAATCCCTTAAAATCATGAAAAATTATTTGTTGCGCAACAAATAGTTTGCTGATAAAACTTTAGGTCGACCGGTCGACCTCTAATAGAAAAATTCGAATTGTATTGAAAACATAGCCTGGTGGACCGGTCCAAGGGGGGTTGGACTGGTCGACCCCTATGGTGACCGGTCCACCTGCCCAAATATGAGATACAGAGAGATTGGGCAAAAACTTCAAGTTCCAGGCACCAGTCGACCTATGGCCGACTCGTTAACCACACCGGACAACCTCAGGTTCGACCGATCGACCTGGAACTATTTTTGTTCTTTTTTGTTACTATTTTCCAAAATCATTTTCAGGCCCGGGTTACCCTCTAGGGCGACCAGTTGACCACAAAATGAAGTGTTGTCTAATTTTTTTTCAAAAATAAACTTCAAAAAATACTCCGAAAAATTAGTAAAAATAATTTAAACCGATTAGGAGTATTTAGACAATATTTAGGGACATTGTTTTGGTGAAAAACTCAGTTAAATAAAATCATCAAAATTTGATAAAAATAATTAACTAAAAAACTCCTCGTTTTTGATGATTACAAACCAAAACAATTTTAAGAAGTCAATTTTGAAAATGAAACAAGTTTTTCCGGTCAAAAATAACTATCCATTTTGAGCGACACTTTTCATGCATAAGAATCACAAGGATGGGAGCAAATATTTTTTTAAAATATTTTGTAAAAGTTCCCCCTATCAACATACACAAGAAGAGTAAGTATAGAAGCAAACAACTAAAAGCTAAAAGCTCAGCTTTTATACTTTAAGCTTGAATTTAAAGAGCTTAGAAGCCCCCCCTTTTAAAAAAAATCATTAGTCATATATAAAATTCCATTATGCATCCATTGGACTAAGTTTCATCCTCAGCTTTTGGCTTTTTCATCCACAACTTATAGCTTTTTTTCGCGAGTTTTTTCTAGCTTCTTTGAGATTATTTAATGTTTCTCCCCCTTTGGAATAATCAAAAAGATTGTTAGCGCGATAAAAACATCATAAAAACATATCAAAGTGCGCATTTCAATCGAATTATCGAGCTTTGGAGCATAAAGCTTAAAATTCCAAATAATAAGGGAAAATTTGAGAAGAGGGATTGAAAAAGCTTATTTGATTGATAAAACATGATCTCTATAAATATATAAGACCTTTGAAATCAAGAGAATCATGTAAAGGATGAAATTTTCATTGAAATATTTTGTCCAATACTTGGCATGCGTGGAATAAAAATGAAGATGTATATAGCACTTGTAAATATAATCATGCCAAAAAATCAACACCAATCATAGTTCTATAATCATAATCCAACAATAATCAACATTCCCAACACAAGAATACAACAAATTCATCAAAATACCAAGTAAAAGCACTTTCTCAAGGGTTCAATCTAATTGAGATTAAAAGAGGAATTAAACTTACCAATTAATCGGAGAAATCGAGTAATATTGATGATATACTCATAATATAAGTCCAACAATATAGAATTTATAATAAAGAAATCATTTTGAGTGAATTGTGTGTGAAATTTGCAAAGGGGTGCGAAAGGGACTAAGAATGAGTGAAAAATACTAAGTCTGGGAACAAAACCGATTTTAATCAAAAAATAGGCCAGGCCGACCGGTTGAGGGGGTGCTCGACCGGTCCAGGTGGTGGTCGACCGGTCAACCACTCTTCATCCGGTCCTTGGAGCCCTTTTTCTGGTTTTGTCCGAATTTTGAGTTAAAAATCCGATTTTTCACCCATATGTTTTAAAAACGCACAAAATGCAATCATAGGCCTTATTTAATATGCATTATGCCTAAACAAGCTCGAATTGACACAAAAGACTCGGCGGTTAAAGGTTTTATGAAAATATCCGCGAGTTGATCTTGAGACGGAACGAAACACATCTCAATTTTTCGTTTGGAAATGCAATCCCTTAGAAAATGATGATGAACCTCAATATGTTTTGTTCAGTTATGATGAATCAGATTTTGAGCAATGTTTATAGCGGACGTGTTAACATTTTAAAAAGAACATTTGTAATCCGCTAAGGTTTGTTTCATCCAAAGTAGTTGAGTGCAACAAAAGGCCGCGGAAATGTATTCGGCTTCGCCCGTTGATAAGGATACACAATTTTGCTTCTTTGAAAATCAAGATACTGGGCAATCGCCTAAAAATTGACATGATTCGGAAGTATTTTTACGATCATCAATATTTCCCGCATAGTCCGGATCACTATATCCTTTAAGAGAAAATTTTTCGTTCTTTGGATTAAACAAGCCATATGAAATAGTGCCTTTCAAATATCAAAAAATTCTTTTAACGACACTCATATGAGATTATTTGGGATTGCTTTGAAAACAACCGCATATGCATACATCATGAAGATTATCGGGTCTTATGCGGTTAAGTAAAGCAAACTACCAATCATACCTCAAAATTTTGATTCATCAACCAACTTGCCTTTTTCATCCTTGTCGAGCTTCAGTTGGTTGCCATTGGAGTAGTGACGATTCTTCTTTCTTCAATTCCAAACTTTTTTAGAAGTTCTTTTGTATACTTTTATTGTGATATATAAATGCCTTATTGACATTGTTTTATTTGGAGTCCAAGAAAGAAATTGAGCTCCCCCATCATAGTACTCATTTCAAATTCACCTTGCATTAACTTGGAAAATTTCTTACAAAGAGATTCATTAGTAGCACCAAATATAATATCATCAACATAAATTTGAACTAGAGATAATTATTTTTAACCACCTGAACTTTACCCCTTTTTACACTTCACAACCTATACTTTTATTTTTAACCTTTTGCATCCTGAACTACGAAAATAATTACTCTTTGCAACTTTTGGACCATTTTGCCCCTAGGATTTTATTCTTTAATAACAATAGTTCTAGTTATCCCTTTAAACTCTAATTTGTAGCAGATTGCTCCATAAGGATAAATATATTGCATTATACAATAATCAAAAAGTTTTCACTCCCGAATCAATTTGTTTTTCAGCTTTTTTAGAAATAAGAACCCGATTTTTTTACGTAACTTGTTTTGTTCGTGGCATTGTTACACCTACTTAGATCCAGATCTCTATTCGAGGTTTTAAATGGATCATGTCGGGGTTTCGACCTATAAACTCAACAAGACATACTTCTATCAAGATCTTATTTCAAGAATTTATCCGCATACAAATTGGGTCTTTAGACTGAAAATGAAAATAGTCCATTACGACCATATCAGGCCCAACATGCTTTCGTAAAATTAATAAATCCCTTAAAATTCATACCTCTTTTGACCGAAACGGCACCGGGTTAAGTGGTTCGCAACGCCACCGTCGGAAAAGTCGCCCCGGATCGTTTGACAAACGGCTCCTCCTTTGTTCAACCTCACCCTCGGGGAAGATGATCGCAAGTTATCCGACTCCTTCAAAATCGCTCAAAGACACGCCTTGGTTCGTTTCCTACTCCAAGGCGTAAAGTAATTCTTCAAAGGGGATTGATCAATAGTACATCATGAACACATGTTGAACAAACAGCCTTTATTTTATTAAGAACTTAAAGAAAAATTTATTACATTAGTAATCTCCTTTTGGGAGGAGAATACTTGTTTAGCCTCTCATGTATGAGGCTTGCACTCGAAAATACATAAAAACTTAAAAACTAAAACACTCAAAATATTACAAATTTTTCACTCAGATTTTATTGTAAGAAAACTAAGGAAAATGTTCGATGTCCTCGCCTTCCTTCAAATCCTACATTTTATAGAGGTAAGTCCAGGACTTGAAATTCGGACTTCAAATCTTGTTGAGATGTAAGACGTCACCGCTTACGTCATACTCTGAATTATTACTCGCCAAATTTGTCTTCTTTCTCTTTCGCGTGACTCAACCCATGTGATGGTTGTCGGGAATCTTCTAAAAAGTTGGTCTGCGTGGTCCCCGAGGAAAACGCATCTTGTGAGTGGGCCCTTGTCCTTTCGGTGTATGGTCTGTCGGTCGGGTTTGGTCGGAAACCTTTTCCAAACTCGGGTTCTTACATTCGGGGCATGCTTGTGAGATCCGGTCGATCCAACGGCCAACATGCGCCATGTTCGAGAATTTCCGGTAAGTTTCTTTGCTCGCTTAGGAATCTTGTTTTCCCGAGAGAATTCTCCTTTTGGTTTTGAAGAGTTCCTCCGCAAATCGTGGTTGATCCGGTCATCGAATTCAAAAGGAAAGATCCATTCGTCGAAGTCGGAAGAACTTGAATGGATATTTGACTTTGTCCATTTCGATTAGACAAACCCAAAGACCCCATGCTCGTCTTGTAGAAGCTTCGTCTTGAGAAAATGCTCCTACTAACATTGGTCCTTCTTAGGTGAAGTGCCTTAATGTATTTTAAAGCATTTCCATCCGGTCTTCTTAGCTTGATGAAATGAAAAGCTTCATTAAAGCCTTTTTCTTATTTGGTTCGGGAGCTGACCGATAAAATACGAGTTCCAAAATATCGCCTCTGGCCAAGTTTGGATTATTGGCCCAGTCGTAAATCGCTTCCCCAATCCATTTCGGTAATTTTGAAATTTCGGGAATCCTGGTGACACGGTATAGATTGAAGCTAAAGCTCCAAAAGTATACCATTCTTGTACTTCATTTGGATGACTTAGGGTTTCATCCAAACTCTTGGATACTTGCCGAGATATCAACCATTGTTTTTCCGGGTTAATACCTTGTCTTGTAACTAATTTCTCCCATTGTCGATATACTGCATAGGAGAAATCTTAATCTCGTCAGTTTGAACCTTAGATTTGCACTGTCTATGGCCTAAGATTCAACTCTCCTCTTTACCCCAGTCTTGGGTTGACTTGAAGACTCGGGTTGTGACAGGAGCTTCAACATTAAATTCTGATTTGTACACCTCGGGGGATGCATCACCGCAACACTTGTGATTATGGTACTTGAATCCATAACCTCCGGGTTAGAGCCCGTACTCTCTCGGCCCCTTTTTGCACCGTAGGAGATGCGGCTGGAAGAGAGGCCCTTGCGGCGCTAAGAACAATTGTCCTTGAGCGGCTGGCATGCTCATATTTGACTAGAAACGGTTTACGGTCACTGTTGAAGTCGTCCCAAAGAACTACGCATTGAGACATAACGTCCCAAAATCTCGTTCTAGACTCTCCAGGTTTTCCCTGAGATGTCTTACTCGTTTAAGGACCTCGTCGCCCACGCGTCCTTCCATCTCGTGTCAAGAAATCTTAGTAAGAATCTGCCGCCCACCAATCATCATGGCATCGTGTAAAGAACCGATTCATCCTCGTCTTGGGAATTGCAAGTTTTGGAAGCTTTTTACAAACTTCTTTAAGTTGCTTAATTCCTTCTTGATGTTCATCTTCCCATTTGAATATTGCATCTTTTTTTAAGTAATGGGCTAAACACCTTCCTCGTAGTATGCTAGATTGTTAATAAACATCCCAAAGACAAAATTAACAACTCCAAGAAAACTCTGAAATTGCTTCTTGTCTTTCGGTGTGTATCGGAAATCCTCAGTATCTTTTCCACAATATGATTACGTAGAATAATTCCGGATTCATCGATTTCAATTCCTAGGAATTCAATCTGTCTTGTTGCAATCACGCTTTCTTCTCCGAAAGCACTAATCCTTCCTTGTGACAAACATCCAAAAATATTTCCAAATGTTTGAGATGCTCCTTCATGCTCTTTGATGCGATTAGAATGTCATCGATACACGAACATGAAAGCGAAATAATCTTTGAAGAGATTATCCATCTTCCTTTGATATATCGGGGTGCGTTAGCAATCCCATAGGCATCACGTTCCAAATATAGTGTCCTTGTGGTGTGTAGAGAAAGTGTAAACTTCTTGCTTTCTTCATCCATCTTAATCTGGTAGAATCGATTTGCAATCGAACTTTGAGAATATCTTGGCACCTTTGATACTGATTAACCGGATGTTCTCTGCTTGGGATATAGTATCCGTCGAACTCCAAAATGTTATTAATCCCTTTGTAATTAATAACAAGTCTCGCTTTCCTCTTTTGATTTCTCCATGGTTTCGACTAAGAACCCTGGATCGGGCTGTTGTATGGAGAAACTCCTGGTGAAATTAACTTAAGGTCAAGATGTTCCTTAAGTATCTTCGCATATCCTCACGATCCGCCTGGTTCATAAGGATTGGTTTGAATCTTACGAACTCGTACTCCTTTCCGGGTTTAACCCTTAAGGAAGCTTTAAGCTCGTTCTTATCCCACCAAGCCAAAGGATCTTCATTGTAATTCCTTTGGATCTTCTTCTTGATGTCCTCGAGTGATATTTGCTCCTCTATGGTTACATCACTCTGTGGATTCTCCATTAGACTCATCCATAATTCTCGCAATGGCTTCCACGGAGTGACCCGTTCTTCTCCTTGTACTGCGAATGAATACAAGTTATTATCCCATATCTTCGATCCTTACGGATGGAACCAAATTGTCTATAGGATAATAAAGCTTCACCAAATTTCCTTCGATCCGCCATTTTTGGATTGCGAAGTTTGGCTTCATCACCACGCTTTGCTCGCGAAAATTAATGGGCATTTTTTCGTAAAATGCTTCCGCGATCTCACGGACAATGATCTTATGATCACATAATGTTGTGAAAATAAGTCTTCTTGTCTCATTCTCTTGTGTGAATCGCTTGAATGTTTGTAGGAAATTGTTTCCTAGCAAGATATCTGCACTGTATCATGGAAATAGATTGGTGGCGTCTTTACTTTGTACCATGGGGTACCGCGCCTCCGATCATTATTTTACGCTTGTTTAATTCCCTGTTAAGGATAAGAATCCTTTTAGAGAAATCTCTTCCTGCAATAGTGGTAAATCTTCTCCAATTTCTTTAGGAAAAACATCCGCTTTGCAAAGTACATATTCCGACTGAATCAATATAGGCGGCGAAATACTCGGCCTTGTATTGACATATAACATTCCGATAGAAATGTATATGGAGAATGGACTAGTGGTCATCGATTCGTATCTTTTATTAGCCACTTTGTGAACTCCATTCCGTCTTGTAATCTTTCCCAAGGTTTATGTTCCTCAAGAAATTCAATTCCCAGTATTAATTGTTCGGGACCTTTCCCGCAACTCCTGTGATAGTAAGCTCAATTTCTCCTATCTTTAGGCTTCCTTGATACCTTCCAACGATTGGTTGTTGGAGATAATATAAAACATCACAAGGAAAAATGTTATCCTTTTGAGTGATGTCGAATATTACTTCAACCTCTCGCCATCCTTCTCGGACATTTCAGCTCTCTCTTGTTTTAAAAACATCGGGATGCGTTGAAGCATCTTGGTCTCCTTACTTCCCAACGGCCGCTACTCACCATTTCGTCTTTGCTTTGGAAAGACATCCTTCTAGGCTCAACTCTGAGACTCCGACTTTTGTTGAAGACTGGTTGATCTTGAATTATCATATCAATCTCCTTAATAGTTGGAGATTCAATGATTTCTGGTAACACCACCCTGGCAAAGTCCTCAAAGATTCTTGGGACTTCAATAAATTTCTTTCTCAAGAATACTTGAATGATGGGTATTCGAGAGAGCATAGGAAATCTTGTATGTGATCGAGTAAGGCCTGTTTCCTTCTTTCATCAAATCGACTCTTTTGAAATCTTGATGAAGGGTTAGGACTCTACTGAAGTCTCGATCTCCCAAATTATATGCAATTCTTGGATAGACATTGAATGCTAATTTTCCTGCATACAAATTTCCTGTGACCGCTCCAAGGCATGAATCCTTGAGATGTGAGATTCGCTTGTCAAAAATAGCAAGATTGAGTGGCGAATCTATTCCTTCTTTGAATGTTGCCTTAATAATGACCCTTATGGCTCCAATGTGAATCCATGAGAGTGTATTAGCAACTTCTCTTTTAACTCGCTTTTGATCTCTGTATTTCTCTAATAGGGACCAAGCTGCATCTCGATCAGTTCAGGTAAACTCCATCGGAATGGCAAGTTCTCCCGTTGTTACCCTGTGAATAATTTGGTGTTTTCTGTTACGAAACCCAATCTTATCCAATGCTTTTTCCATAGCTCCAATTGTAAATCCATCATAGACTTGAAGCTTTGGATCTTCCTTCATGATTCTCATAAGAGTTTTATGAGAAACGTCGTGTGAGAGAGGAATCGACATATCCTCCCTAATCTGTCTCTTGAAGAATTTCTTCTTCACTCGATTAAGTGAGTCACTTCCATCATCGAGAATAGATCTCTTCTTCATAGATGCTTTCATCCGAGGGAATATCCTCAAATTGATACACCGTATTAAATCCACGATAATAAATGACTTCTTCGATTTACGGTGTGGCCTCGAACCGTCTCGACTCGTTTTTGATTGTCGGACAATCCGATTTGAGATATGCCCTCTTGCTCGCATGTCCAAAGCAATTACTGATCTTTGAAACTTTCATTAGCTCTAGTGTGAGCACGCCTGAAAGTTCTTCTCCTGGATTTCTGCTTTGGTACTTGCTTGATTAGAAACGATGATGAGGCTCTACCTCGCTTGTGCTTGGTCTTTGCCCCGATTTATAACCGGGCTTTTTGTTTTGACCAAAACCTTCTAGGTCTCCATGAAGACCTCTTCTTTTATTCTTTCGCTTTCTCGGCGGTATGGATGGCTTCTCTTCTTCTTCTTGTGCCGCCTTGTTTGACCTCCCACAATGTTGTTGGGATATCATTATCCACGCAACATAGAGGAACCGCTTTGTTAATTCCTCTTAATCTCTTGTAATTCATGTGCGGTAGCGCTTGATAGCACCATTCGGATAACTTGGCCTTTAGGAAAGACATTTTTCTCGCCCACGATTTCTCTTGACTCCACCTTGTATTCACGATAAGCATTTCTCTCCAGGGGACTTGGAATTTTGGCAAAGAATAGTTGTGCAGCTTCCTTTTCCTCAATCTTGGATTTCACAGGTATTCGGTGAACAACTTGATATATTCGTCAATATGACAAATATCCAAGAATTCAAGGCTATAGAGGGCTTGTTTATATTTCTTTCTTTTTCATCCTCTAATCCTTCAAAATAACTTTGTGCCGATGAATTGGATTTTGAATAGTTTTGCCATACCATCGACAATTCCTTTAAGTGATTCCTTTGATGTGGCCCGAACTTTTCGTACTAGCATCGGTCATATCCCGAGCAATCTTCACCGATCCTTCAAGACTCATTTCAAGGAGTAAAATGAATGAATCCTTCGTAAGATCGAGGGTTCTATTTGAAATTCTCATAGTCAAGCCCATTCATCAATGAGAACTTCTCTGTTTTTAAAATGCGGGATGTCGATTTAACATCAACCCATACGGATGTATTGGGTCGAGTGCGATCTTCCATAAGGCGTCGATAAACATTCGGCCTTCCGGTAGGTTGTGCAGTTCCGCAAGGGGTTTCGACCTCTGTCCCGGAAAGTGGATCACTCCCGGTCGTAAAATCCCCGGCATGTAGCATCCTCTCGTCCCGAGCTCCATGATGTGAACCCGCACTTTCTTCGACGTTAGGATTAAGCGGTGGCGGTGGTGGAGGAATTGGTCTACCTTGTGGGTCATAAGTAACCAAAGGCGATTCCTCACTGCGTTCATCTTTAAATCTACAATACCTAATCTGCGAAGGATTACGCCAGTCGTGTAGATCTTTAAGATTCATCTTTTCTATATCCATCTTTTTTAATTTTTGATGGATTTTCCTTTGATGAGAGCAATGAGCTTTTCCTCATCTGTCATCTTTCGTATAACCGGTTGGTTTCCTTTTTGGTGTAAATAGGTACCGCCCCAAAATCAATACGTTTTTCCTTCCTTCGGATGAACTTGGTTTGTCCTCCAGGTTCTTGACTCGTTTCTGAATATCATATAGGAGTTCAAGAGTTTCCTTATGATATTTCACCATCGTCTCCATCCAGTTTCGGATCGATGAACTTGTGTTGGTAGATGAATATGGCGGTTGCCATAATTTCGCACCGTCTTCGGATTTCTCTAAGATCTTCGGAGATCTTAGATTTGTCTGAAGTATCTCGTTCCACTCGGTACTCCATCGGGAATCATTGTTTCGATGGGAATTTTCATGAACCGTTTCTTGAAGGTTCATCAAGTGAACATATAAGTGCAGTTAAGCATCGAATCGCTTATAATATTCTCGCTCGCATTTTGCATTGCCTTAAGGTTTCCCCGTCGGCTCTGCTTGTTCCTTTTCTTCATGTTGGTATTCCCAATATGAAACCTGGTCAAGGTGTTCTTGTGCATACATCGTCAATATTTGACGATATGTCTGTAAGGGTACATCTCGGACATCGGTCCGGATCCATAATCTCGGAGTAATTTCTCATCACCAATTGTTAATTACATAAATATAATAAATTTAACTAAAAGTTCTTAATAAACCAAGGCTCTGATACCATTTTCGAGGATCGCAAGACCTTTGGGAGTATTCAAAGAAAATGCAATGAAATTTATCGTTCAGGTTGCAAAGTGTAACAACTTTAAAGTTTAGAGTGTAAACTACAAACCATCTTTCCTGAAACCAGGGGTAAAACCGGAATTTTATGCAAAGTGTAAAATTTTGTGAAGTTTAGGTTGCAATCAGTAACTTTTCAAAGTTCGGGTTGCAAAGTGTAAAAACCCGTATATTTTGGGTTGATTAAAAACGTTATCCCTTTGAACTAATAAGCAATCTTGTCCTTTTTCAAAAACAAAGAGAGTAGTATCAACTTTACCTCTTGTAAATCCATTTTGCAAAAGAAAAGAACTAAGTCTATCATACCATGCTTGGGGTGCTTGTTTTAAACCATATAAGGCCTTTTTAAGTTTGTAAACATCATTTGGCCTTGAAAAATTTTCAAATCCCAAAGGTTGTTTTATATAGATTTCTTCTTGAATAAAACCATCTAGAAAAGCGGATTTAATATCCATTTGGTAAAACTTGAAATTTTTGAAACAAGAATAGGTAAGTAAATACGAATAGCTTCTAAACGTGCTACGGGTGCAAAAGTTTCATCATAGTCAATACCTTCTTCTTGACAATACCCTTGAGCCACTAACCTTGCCTTGTTTCAAACTATGTTGCCTTGGTCATCGAGTTTATTCGGAATACCCATTTTGTACCAATAATTATTTGTGATGGAGGACAAGGTACCAATTCCCAAACATCATTCCTTTCAAATTGATTCAACTCTTCTTGCATTTCTAAAAACCAATCCTCATCTTCAATTGCTTCCTTTGTATTTTTTGGCTCTTTTTGAGAAATAAGAACTTTCTCGGCAAATTTCTTTCTAGTCATAACCTTGTATAGAGGGTCCCCAATTATGAGATCTTTTGGATGATTTCCTTTGAATTTTAGAGAAATGGGGAGATCCGAATTATCACTTTTGTCTTCTTGTAGAATATTTGAAGTATAAGGTTGATCATTTTGAGCATCATTTGGAACAATTAATTCAATATCATCTTCTTCATCACTTTCATCATTGGGTACCTTTCAACACCGAGGCTTCATTAAATTTGACATGAATAGATTCTTCAACCACCATGTTAGTCTTATTGTAAACCCGATATGCTTTGCTCTTGGTTGAGTACCCCATAAATATTCCTTCATCGTTCTTAGGATCAAGTTTGTCCAATTGATCATTGGTATTCAAAATAAAACACTTACACCCAAATATTTTGAAGTAACTAATATTAGGAGTTCTTCATTTCCAAAGCTCATACAGTATTTTATTCAACTTAGGACGGAGGTATACTCGATTAATAACATAATATGCAGTACTTACTGCTTCGGCCCAAAAATATTTGGAAAAGAAAATTCATTGAGCATGGACCGACTCATTTTTTGAAGAGTTCTATTCTTCCTTTCGGCTACTCCATTTTGTTGTGGTGTTCTTGGAGCCGAAAAATTGTAAGCATATCCCTTGGTTTCACACAAGACTCTAAATTCACCATCAAATTCACTGCCTCGATCACTTCGATTAGACTTAATAGTATCTTCCTTTTCATTTTAAATAAGTCACACAACTTAGCAAACTCATTAACGACATCGCAGTTATTAGCAAGAAAAATAGCCCAGGTATATTTAGAATAATCATCGACTATAACAAAAGTGTAATATTTTCCACTTAGACTAGCCATACCAATGTCCCCATACAAATCAAGATGAAGTATTTGTAGAGGCTTTGTTTGTGGAAATTTTATTTTTGGGCTTAAAGCTACTTTTAACTAATTTGTTCTTTTGACAAGTGTTACATAAGCCAAGATTTTAAAATTCAATTTGGGTAGTCCTTTTACATGTTGGTTTTTGTAAATATCTTGTAAATTTTTGTATCCAACATGTCCAAGTCGCATATGCCATAAACTAGTTAAATCATTATTGGCGACAAGACAAGAAACATTTTGACTAACCAAATCACTTGTGCAAATTTTGTAAAGATTGCCTTTTCTATTTGCTTCACAAATAATTTTATCATTTTTGAGAATAAGGCATTTTTCTTTATTGAAAATAACATTGTATTTTGAATCACAAAATTGGCTAACACTTTTCAAATTGAACTTAAGCCCTTCAACTAATAAAACATTCTAAGAGAGAAAGAAGAGTTACCAATTTCTCCATTTCCAAGAATTCTTCCATTGCCATTCCCGAACACAACCATGCCTTCTTCTTGGAGCTTCATGTTGGTAAAAAGTTCTCTCCTTCCCGTCATATGGCGTGAATACCCACTGTCCACGAGCCATTTTGAATCTTCTGAGATGGTTATAGTCCTTAGCACCTACAAATGAATCATTTTTAGGTACTCTATAATTCTGGGGTCCATGGGGGTTAGTCTTGAGACCTTTGGGTATCCAAAAATGACTAAAACTATTTTTTAATTTGCAATCATTTGCACAATGTCCATTTTTACCACAATAAAAACAAGTACTAACATTAGGACTACTAGCACGTATAAAAGTCGGACCTTGGTTATTTTTCTTAGAAATATTTTGAAAAGGTTTATAACCAAGTCCTAGTTTTGAATGCTCACTTTTTTCTGCATCAAGAATTTTTGTAACCTTATCTGTGCTTAAATTAAAACGATGCACATCCTTTTTCAAAATTTCAATCTCTTTTGTGAGCATTTGTTTTTCGGAATCAAGAGTATGCATTTTAGTAAGAGTGATAGAATGAGCTCGATCAAGAGATTCATAAGAAGTAAATAATTTTTCTTTTCCAATTTGAGCTCTTTATACTCCTTTTTTAAAAGTTTGTACTTGCAAATCATATCTCTAAATTCATTTTGTAATCCATCATAACCACATTGTAATTCATTGCTTATGCATCACGAAAACTCAAGCCGTATGAAGCCAATTACCCAACGCATGACTTGGAATTGGCAGCGATAGTGTTCGCGTTAAAGAAATGGAGACACTATCTATACGGAGCAACATTCACGGTTTACACAGATCATAAGAGCCTAAAGTATCTATTCTTTCAGAAGGAACTCAATTTGAGGCAACAGAGATGGATGGAGTTAATAGAAGACGATCACCTTGATATTCAGTACCATCCCGGGAAGGCTAACGTAGTAGCTGACGCCTTGAGTAGAAAGGCGAGTTTAGCCAGACTAATGATTCGAGAGTGGAAATCATTAGAAGAGTTGAGCACTTACAATCCGACAAGAACCAATACTCAAATTTTGTGTGCTAATATTTCGGTTAAACCCGACCTACTGAATGAGATCAAAACAGCACAAGAGACAGATGTACAACTTCAAAGACTGAAAGAGAAGATACTTAACGGAGAGGGATCAGAATTCTCGGTACATGAAGATGGGATCATCAGATTTCGGAATCGGAAACGAGCTTGCCAAAGAGTTTGGCTCTGATACCACTTGTAAGTACAAGCGGCTACGATAATCTAGAGGTGGGGTGAATAGATTATCTCCATCTTTTCGATTTTACCCTCTTTTTCGAACCGAATGCTCAAAGACAATAATAAAGGTGCGGAATGTAAACAACACACGTCGATTTAAAGAGGTTCAACCCACCTAGGGCCTAATCCTCTACCACCCCAGTATATCCGGGATGGATTTCAAAAAGAAAAAGAATTTTATTAATTACCAAAATTAATACAACACCAACTTACAACAACACCTTGAAGAGCACCACACTCTTCTTCAACACCACCTTTGAGATTACCACAATCTCTCTTGAAGATTACCACAATCTCCAACGGCACCTTGTGAAGATTACCACAATCTTCTACCTTGAAGAATACCAAATTCTTCAACACCTCGACAAGAAGATTACCACAATCTTCTTACACCTAACACCTAGATCACCCAAGTGTGTTCTTACCACAAGAACACTCACACGGATATCTTGTGTTGAATGATTACCCAAAAATTCAAGATTACAACTCGATAATGAATTATACAATTGAGTGCAAGTGTAATCAAGAATAGCCTAGACCTCAAGGATGTGAAAGTGATAAGGTAGGCAAATTACAACAAGAATAATGACAATAGAAGACCAAGTGTTTGCTTGAGTATATCTTGTTGTGTTGTGTTGTTCTCTCTTGTTGTTGTGCTTCAAATCTTCCTCTATTTATAGGAGATGATTGATACTTGATAGGCTCCTCTTGGAATCGATATCTACAAAAAATTGCAATTAAAATCAAGATTATAGTGGTAGAAATCAATCCCACAATTTAGGAAAAAGATGTCTGTTGCACAACGGTTAGAATTTTGCTGTCAAACATTAGGGCGACCGGTTGCGCAGAAATAGACGTTTGAAAATAAGAACACAATTTTACACAGGGCGACTGGTCGATGGGGGGTCCGACCGGTCACCCTAGGGTCCAACCGGTTGCCCTCTTCAAAAAACCAATACAGAGAAGTTTGCAAAAATGAACCAACCTTCAGGTACCGATCGCCCTATAGGTCGACCGGTCGACGTCACCGGTCGCCCTATAGGGTGACCGGTCACCCTCACCATTTTCTGCAAACATGAAGTTTTCTGTTTTCCATAACTTTCAGGTACGGGTTGCCCTATACGGCGACCGATTGACCTCAAAACAGAGTAGTTGTCCAATTTGTGTTAAAAATAAACTTCAAGAAATACTCCGAAAAAATAGTAAAAACATTTTAGACCAATCGGGAGTATTAGGACAACATTTAGAAACATAGTTTGGATGTAAAAACCCATTGATACAAAATCATTAAATGTGTTGTCCAATTTTTGTCGAAAATAAAACTTGAAGAAAAATACTCCGGAAAATATTAAAACCATTTTAAATCATTTAGGAGTATTTGGACAACCTTTAAAACCATTGTTTTGGTATAAAAACAAAATCATCAAAATCATGATAAAACCATTTATCAAACAAAAAGTTGTCTGCTGCGCAATGGATAGTTTGCTGATAAAATCTTTGGTCGATCGGTCGACCTCTAATAGAAAAATTCGAATTGTATTGAAAAAAGAGCCTGGTGGACCGGTCCAAGGGGGGTTGGACCAGTCGACCTCTAGTTCGACAGGTCGACCCCCATGGTGACCGGTCCACCTACCCAAAAATGAGATACAGAGAGTTTAGGCAAAAAACTTCATGTTCTAGGCACCAGTCGACCCGTTGACCACACCGGTTGACCTCAGGTTCAATCGGTCGACCTGGAACTTTTTTGGGGATATTATTTTGGTGAAAAACTCAGTTAAATAAAATCATCAAAATTACGATAAAAATATTTATCTGACACCACCAACATCGACAGTATCGAACTCGAATTCCGCAATAAACAAGAGTTTTTATATAAACTATATTGTAGATTTGTACGGACAATATTTGGTGAGTTTCTTTTTTGATTATTCTTGATAGTTTTGTTGTATTTTTTTTAAGTTATTTTTTTGTAGATTTGTTTATTTTTTTATTATTCATCATACTAACATATTTTCTGTCAATATATTTTGTGTCAACATAGATTTTCTGTTCATATATATAAACGTCTATCCCCGCCAATATTTTTTTTGGTTATTAGTTTTATAGTTTTGATTCGGCAATTATTGTTTTGTTTTGATTCAACAATAATTTTTTTGGTTATTAGTTTTATAGTTTTGATTCGGCAATAAACTTCTATCTACTTATTGTAATGGCTTCTTATATTGTTCAATTAGAAATTCCTTACAAATTGTAATTACATTAAATTTTTTGTGTCCGCGTCTTCCATGCAAATTTGGCTGCAAATTCGACAGTCAATTTAATGGTCTTGCACCATTAAATTGTGACATGCATAATGTGAACGGACACACTTGGACGGTCAAAATGGTCAGCCCCTATAACGTGTTCTATTTTATGGATGGATGGAGCAAATTCGTCCATGATAACAAAATTTCAGATGGTGAAGTTATTTTCTCTTATCGTGTCAACCACGTTTTGTGTCAATATTTTCTAATGATGATTCATGTGAGAGAATTTATGTGTATCCGACTATACGTGAAGTTTATATCAGTTCAAGTAATATATTATAGTTTAAATCATATATATATATATATATATATATGATATTTCTATTTGATTATAAATTAAGTGATTAATTGATTGATTTAATTAATACGTTTGCAACAGCCAACAGACAGCGATGATTCTGACGATGATGACATTAAGGTAGATGTTGTTGAGAATCTGACTTTTCGATTGATTCTCTCAAAGTCACATATAAAGAAACTTCGCTTAGTAAGTATTTACTCATATACGTGTGTATATATATATATATATATGTGTGTGTGTGTGTGTGTGTGTGTGTAAGTTCGCGATATCTAATGTTTATTTAGTGGTGAGATATTTTTTTAATACGTGATATCTTATGTTTATTTAGTAGTTAGATATTTTTGTTAATATTTTTTTTATCAACAGCATATATCTATGAAGTTTTAGAACGATTTTATCAAGAGTACACACAAAGAACAAAATGATACAATTATAAGGCATAATGGAAGACAATATTGTGTCGGATTAAAGTAAGAGAAATCCAGGATTTTCATGCAACGTGGTTGCCAAAATTATAATTGTTGTATACAATTATTAAATTGATGGTATTTAATCCTATAGATATAATAAGTATTTATTATTATTCTAATCAATCTTATAGATACAACGAACTATTAATTGATTTTTTTTTTTGAAATTGAGCATTGATAAAACAATTGGCGGTATCTAATTGTACTTTTATTCATAAACAATATCTATTAATATTTTATTAATCGAATTTGACAATACTATGTGAGCGGATAATTGACAAGATGTTTAAGACAAAAAAAGAGAAAATCGCATTTTAAGATTAAAGATTTATTAATCTAGAAAATTTATAATGTATTACGTTTTAATAAAAAAAGACAATAATTGGTGAATGAGACTTTTGTTTTCCATTTACTAGGGAGTATAACTGTATAATTGGACAACAACATATTAGCTTAAGAAAAACAATTGATTGAAAGAGTTATAAAACTCAAAATGGTAACAAATATTTATTGCTCGGAAATATTGTATATATATCGTTCATATATTGATTGAATATTTTTTTCTGCTGCCAAATTCTATTTATATTTAAATTGATTTTGGATTATGGACTTTTTTATGGATGATTTCGAAAATATTTTATTATTAATATGATATTTGATTTTTATATCATGCTTTTGAAGGAATATCTTGATTTTTATTTCATATGAATTCAATTGTTATTGCAATGTTTATTTATTATATTTATTTTTGAAATATTGGTAATTTCAGAAGTGTGAACAAATACTAATTAAGTTTAGTCTAGAAAAATGAATTATCTTCTAATTGGTCAATTGATCAATGTTGGTGTTAAATTTGATGATAATTTGCTTATTAAGAATAATTAACAACTCTAATTACTATCGAATAAAATTAATATATATATGATATACCTAAGGCAACTCAATCAGGAAAAAAAGAATAAAAAAAGAAAAGATATAAAATAAGATACAATATTGGACAAATCAATCCAAATATTCTCCTAATCAATGCATGATTTGGAGTTATCCAAAATTAGCGGTGCTTTGATTTGGCAAGTCAATGGCAAGAATCTTCAGTAACATAAATATTTTATTGGCTAATTTTTTCCGATCATGATTGTAATATTTTTTGAGAATTGAGAATTTAAAAATTCTAAAATCAATTATATAATTGGCCTGTACAATCAATAAATTGATTGTAATCATTACTATAGATAATGATTATTTATTATTATATTTATTCAATCCATAGATACCATCAACTATTGATTGAAAGAATTTTAAAACTAAGCATTTGGTAAAACAATTGAGAGTATCCATTTATATTTTTTAATCGAATTTGACTATGCTACACACAACGGGATTATTGACAAGAAGTTTAACAAAAATTAAGAAAACCGTACCTTATGATTAAAGATTTGTCAATTTAGAAAAATGTATTAACTTATAAAAAAGACAATAATTGTCAATGGGAGTTTTTTTTTAATTTCCAAGGGTGCACAAGTTTATGATTGGACAATAATATATTACCTTAATTGAGAAAAAACAACTAATTAAAATATTTACAAAACTAAAAATGGTAATAATATTTGATTGTTTGAAAACTGTACATATCTCTTTCATATCTTGATATGAGATAAATAAAACTAGTCAAATTGACATTGAATAATTGATATGATCAATCAATATTACAATTGTCCTATAAAATCAATCATATAATTACTTAATTGGTATCTGTAATCAATTGGTATTTATTATTTTTTATAGTTTATTAACTATAACTCTAGAAAACAATCATAGAATTGTTGATGCTTTACTTGGTAAATCAATAAATCAATATTGGAAGATGAAATAATCAATATCCAACGACCAATGTATGTTTTGGAGTTATCCAAAATTGACGGTATTTTGCTTTGGTAAGTCAATAGAAAGATTTTTAATTATAATGAAAATAATGTGTTGTTAACTCAATATATGATAATTAATAATTATATTGTCAACCAATGCCATTAAATAAATTGTTGTAAAATAAATTATATAATCATTTATATAGGATTAATTAATTGATAATTACATTTTAAAATAAACTTTCCAGTTAAAATGTTTTGGATTGTCAAACTTTCCAGTGTATTCTATCATTTCTTTTGATTGATAAGCGATTCACACCAATCCATTAATTGTTGATTAAAATGATAAAACTCATGGGGTTTACATACATCTATTGAAAATAAATGTCAAAGAATGAATGTTGATATCAATTGTACTATTTCTATATATCTTGTTTATGTTCGTAAGTTTTTTAGTGGATTATTATGATATTGCTGTGAAGTTTAAGTTAATACTACTAACGTTTATATCAATGACATAATAGTTCATTTTAAATTTTTTCACGGTTTTTTCTACCAAAATAATATCTCAATTTATGTTTTTGATTAACAATGTGAAGTATTCATTTTTTTCAACAGTACAAGTACAATATAAAAATACATGTCTCACAAATTATATATAATTGTTTATAGGGATGTGTGTGAGAAAGAAATGGATATATAAAACAATAATTTAGAGACATGCATAAATTGAGGGATAATTATGAACGAGTTGAATTAAACATTTAAGTTTATAGTTAAAAATACAAAATTGATAGATCAATTTTTGTTTTTAATAACCTTATACAAATATTACTATTAAAATAAAGTAATAAATACCAATTCATGTTATAGATATTATAAAACCATAATATTAAAATAAAAATATACGTGCAATGCACAGGGTGAATTACTAGTCGAATAAAATAATATTAGGGTTCGGTTATGCTCCCCGGGCTAAATATATATATATATATATATATATATATATATATATGGGGAAGATCCAATGAGACCACATTTTATGGTGAAACAATGTGGACTAATCTCAACCCTCCCCTATCTACATCAAAGGCTAGGAATAATTTGGGATAATAATACATTAATCATTTAAATAAATCCCAGAACGGGTAAAATTGTCAAACAAACATGTGGAACTTCCAAATATGGAATCACTTATGGGGAGAGAGAGAATCGCGCATGTGCTCTGCGATGTATACTGTATATTTAATATATATTTACTGTATACTTAGCACTATTATACTGTATGTTTAACATAAAGTTACTGCATATTAAAATTGTCAAACAAAAACATGTGGCGACCGTGAATTAAGGAATCAATTATAGAGAGAGAGAGAGAGAGAGAGAGAGAGAGAGAATCACGCTCATTAACATGTGGGGACCGTGAATTAAGTAAATCAGTTATAGAGAGAGAGAGAATCACGCTCATTATTATAATGTATATTTAACATATATTTCTTGTATATATAACACTATTATACAAGTATTTAACATATTTGTATCTTGCATATTAAAATTGTCAAACAAAAACATATGGGGACCATGAATTAAGAAATCAGTTAATAAGATTATTCTGGGAAGACCAATAATTACGATTTATTACGACATACGAAATAACAATAATTAAAAAAATCAACAACTAATAGACACAAATCAATTAACTAAATTATTATACAGTACACTATGTCTAACTATACAATAAAATTAGGCTATGTATACAATAAACTATGTCTAACTGTACAATAAAATCAGGCTATGTATACCGTAAACAATGTCTAACTATACAATAAAGTCGTACTGTGTATACAGTCGCCCTCGACGCGCTGTTCACTTTTGACCTCTTTTAGCCATGATTAACAAACACCAGTCCTAGCACAAGAAACCAAAAACAAAAGTGTCAGTGCAGAATATATAAATAATATACGGTAAAAACTAACTAAATAAGCATTAAAACACATATAAGTATACAACAAAAATCTCCTAAATAAGCATCAAAACACATATAAATACATACATCAAATATTAACTAATTATACTACAAAACACATATAAGTATATAGCAACATATACTAAAATATAAGTATACATCAAACATATAAACCATAACCCATCTTCTTCGACTACAAAAAACCATAGAACCTCCATTAACAAAAGATTAACCCACCATCACCGAAAAAAATACATGAAAGAAACAAACTAAACCCTAGTTAACGATTTCAACTCGCAATTGCATTCTCCCCAAAACACAACAAAATCGCAATAAAAAATAAAATTAAATTAACCCTAGACTTTCACAATTAAATTCGAGAATACTAGAAAAAAAATTCGTATTGTGTTTCAGAGATGAAGAAAACAACTGGGGTTTCTCTTTTGCTCATAAAATTTCAATTCGTCTTGAGAAGATAACTAAACACTCCCACGAACACTCACGAGAAATGATAAAGTCTTTCGCTTAGAAAATTTTTCGATATGGAGGGAACCCACAAGTCCACAAAACTGTGAAAATTCAAAAAAAAAAAAAAGCAGAGCGAATTGTTGGGGGTGATGAACCGATTTGGGGGAGTTAATAATAAAATAACCAACCTGCCCTTATTTGATTTAAAATAAAAAAAGGGCCACTAAATAAGCCAAATCTCAACCATCTAAGATTTTAAATTTGTGGACAAGATTAGTCCACATTGTCTTCCCATATCCCATCATTCGGAAAACGTAAGAGAGGCAAAATTTGTTTAGTGCTGGAAGACTAAACCGAGGAAACCCAAGGAGATGGAGCCAGATACACCTTTGATTCAATCTTGTAGTATATTTCTTGATGAACGAGATTGTTCTAAAGACGATACTCAACACAGACAATCAAGTTTGAGCTTATAAGATATACATATACGATATTAGATTGCAATGTATGGCCCAAGTGGAAGATTGTTAGGATTTCTTTAGTGGGCCTACATATTAATATATTGTCTGTTTAATGTGTAATGTTGTTAAAGCCATGAATAAAGTGATCTATTAATTAAATAACAATATGCGATTTTATAAAGTGATACCACTTTGTAACATTCCAATTTCATAAAATAAAATAATAAAACAATCAAACTTGAAATCGCATTTTTAAAAAAAATACTTATATTATGTCTTGTCAAAAACTCCAAATACTCGTAAAATATATCTTAAAATTTAAAACAAAATACCAAACTAATGTCATAGTCCCATGTAATATTATATGTTCGCCAAAAAATTATTTGGATCTCTATAATGCAATAGTACAATGTAGTTTACAGAATAATGGCAAGCAATGTCGTATTCCTTAGAGATTGACTACAAAACACTTAGGCCATAATAACATCGCATTCCAATTTTATTGAAGCGACCAAATATCACGAGTTTTATAAAAATTGAAAAATAAAAAGAAAAAAGATAAATTTTTAAACCCCACAAGTATTTCAACAAATACGAAAGCAACCCTAGGCACATAATCTCAACATGCTTCTTCAATATTAAATCCAATTAATATTTCACAAAACCAATTTATGCGTTTCTATGGGTTCAATTCCTAAACTAGTTTTTTCCTCCTAGGTGGTGCATAAACAGTAGATTAATAATAATCGAGGTCTTCCGATACATCACAACTATTACTAACTCCCAACAGATCTTTGAATTGAAATACCCCCACAAACAGAAGTAGTCTCCCAATACATTACCCTGTTTATGTCTGAATTCGATCTTCGTCTTGCTAGAACTCACCTCCCGGATTATGGACTAACAAGTATGACATACAAATTATTGATCAGATAATCAACAATTATGAATAATCACTCGAATTCATAAAATAGAACACATGAATCAATTAAGAAAACAATTAATCAAGATTTAAAATGAATCCACAACTTTGATTATGCCCTAGGATCCAAAAGATTAGTCAAATATTGATAACAAATTCATAGACAAACTTGAAATCAACATTGTGACATCGTTTAAGCACATACAAGAGATCTAAACTAAGAAAGAAAATCCCTTCTTGTCAGGATGGATCCTCCTTCCAAGCCTTCGAAGCTCTTGTGCTTCCATAGATGTGAATGGCCTTGTGGTGTTTTTCGTAACCTAGTCCCCCTCTCTCAAAAGACTTTTGATCTGTGTTCCTATGTATTTTGGTGTGTTGTATGTTGTATGAATGATTATAATTTTGTGCAGCCCTTGGGTCCTTTATATAGGTGCTTAGAGAGATCACGTGTAGAATTCGAGTAGGAAAAGGACACAAAAATCCGCCACAGACAGTCGCACGGCCCGTGTGGCTTTCACACGATCACTCCACACGGCCGTGTGGTCTCATACGGTCCAACAGTGCGGCTTGGTTTCGCCCCTGTTTTCTCCCAAATAATTCACACGGACGCTCTGCTTCACACGGTTAGGTCACATGGTCATGTGGTCCCACACGATCTGACCGTGTGACTGTTTTTGTCCGATTTTTTCGTCTTTTTGATCTTCTCTTTGCACTCGTCGATCTTGTCTAGGCCTTCCAACTAATATCTTTTCAATTAAGCTTTATTTCCTGTAAAACGTTACAAGAATACACAGTATCATGCCCTTCTAAGGAAACCAAGTAAAACACACTAAATTTACATGCAAATATAATAATTATATATCATTTCAAGCTCTTAAATGCATATATATTTTACACGTATCATTAAATAAATTAAAACTAAGTAGTCTTTAAAAATTCCTCGGTCGACTTCCATCATCCCCTCTGCGCATGCTCTGGCTCCTTCATTCATCTGTAGAAAATATACATGGAGTGAGCATTCAATAGCCCAGTGGGGTCACACAATGTACAAATTAAAAAAATTAAGCATATCAATGAAATTTCCATAGCAATAGTTAGCACTGCCGGAGTTTCACCGGAGAGATTCTTTTTCCCCGGACCACTTTCGTCCCTCGCATCAATAGTCAATAATAATAGTTGGCACTGATGGAGTTTAACTGAATGGATCCTTTTTCCTGGACTACTTTCGTTCATTTCATCTATAGTCAATAGTCATAGTTCCATAGACAATAGCACATACTCGCAAGATACACAATAAAAATATTTAATAATGACAAACAAAAAAACCACACATTAAATGCAGTAGCATCGTGAAATAAATGCAAACGTGAATGTCTAGTATTCAAGTTCCTTGTCTCATTTCTTTTCCTTTTTTCTCTCCAGCGACGTGGCGGCACCGATCGGAGGTGACGACTCCTCTGCATCTCCCCTTTATTTCTTCTTTTTCTTGAATCCAACATATTATTGTTGTTGTTGTTATTATTATTATTATTATTATTATTATTATTATTATTATTATTATTATTATTATTTGGATTCTTGCAGTAGGCCTCTTGGGATGTCAATGGGTCGGGTCCGTCTAGACCCGAGGCCCACCGCATTAAAGTTGCAAAGGACCTAGCCCTCCTCCAACCCAAACCCGTGCTAGCGGGAAAGACCCACATATTTCATATATTTGACTTAATTGTATGATTTCTTTTCCTGATATTACTACAAAAAATATGTGAAATATATTTATACAATTCAATAGATATATTAATTGTCAAAAAAAAATGTAAAAACTACAAAAAAATATTTTTTCCCAATAAAAGAATCACAAAAACCCTAATATAAACTATATATATATAAGGATAGGATCATATGTGGCAAGGGCCTTACCATGTGGCAGTATGGACCAATCTAAGCCATGAATCTGTTTAATCCTAAGGCTAAGTTTTTTTCGGTTATTTTTTTTACATTTAATATTGCCCATTTAAGGGCACAATGGTCATTTTGTAAATAAAATCACACGTCAGTTATGGTAACCCCCATAATCCCCTCTTTTTTGGGATTTCAATTAATCTCTCCCCTTTTATTCTTCTTTTCACACAAAATCAAAACTCCTTTTTTTTTCTTCTCTTTCTTCTTCATTCTATCAGACGTCATTTTTTTCCATTTCTTCTTCATTCCGCCGGACGACCACCGAGACCCATCAGTTTTGTTTCAATTCTCGAAGCTTATCAGGGTTTCTTCGATATCAACAACCAAAACGCCCTTCAAATTATTGGTAAAGGTAAGAGTCTGGTTCTTTTTTTCCTTTTTTTGGTTGTAGATTTTGGTAGAAAGGGTTTAGCCCTTAATTTTTTTCTTTTTCGTTGAAACATCTTTGATGTCTTTTATGGGTTTTGGAGTAATCTGATAAGTAGAGTAGGCAATTTTTTTTTTTTTATTTTGAAGTACCTGGGGTTTTGATCTTCGATTTTTTACAGAATCCCTTTTTTTGTTTTTGCTTCTGGAGTTATATTTGTGCGAAATAGTACAGATTTGGTAGAGATATTGTTGGTATAAAATTAGGTAAAAACGAGGTATATTTAGTTAATAGTTTGTGTTATTGATATGAGATGGTGTAAGTTGAGATATAGAGTTGAAGTTACGAGTGTAACGTGCGTGTTTAATTGGTGTTTAAATAACATTATTTTCGTATACAATTAGAGTTCATACAGTGCCCAATTAGTTTAATTGGTGTATTTTTTATTTTTTTTTGATATATTGTGCTTGAGTTCCGCATTCTTTAATATAGTTCATGTTTTTCATTCTCAATACCAGGTTTATAATTTTTAATGGCAAGAGAAAACAGGAAAAGACCTGCATCTCCAGGGCCAAGTCTGCTTTGAAATCTTCGATGCCCAAACTGAGGAAGTTGTAGCTTATATTTTTTTGGCCCATTTTGTTTTATTGTACCCGTGGAAATGAATTGATGAAAACTTAGCTATAAGTTGGTAGACATTTAGTAAATAGTTGGTATATAATTACTTCGGTTGTTTTTATTTTAATTGTGGATATGAATTGATGAAAACTTAACTATAGATTGGTATACAGGTAGGAAATAGTTGGTATACAGTTAGTTTATATGCGACACACAAATGCATTTGTTGCATCCTTTTCCTTTTTTTTGGTTGACTTGTTTGATGTTAACATTATTTTTTTTCCGGCAATTTTATTTTATGTGTTTTTCAGTTGGATCTGTTCTCTCGATATTTGCAAGCACGTGGGTGTTATCAGGCAGCGCGTAATGTTGAAAAATATGCATATTTGTGCATATTTGTACACCAAATCAGTCAAATGTATACACAAAATAATTTTCAAAATATACAATATTGTCAATATTAGTATACATTGTTCTCAATTAAACATCTAACAATGCACTATTGAATACTTATATTATCACCAAATATTGGACAAGTGTACACCAAAATATGATTTCAGGGTACCGTAATGGAATTATTTTTATACCATATTTTTATGATTATAAAGCACCAAAGTATGCACATGTATACACCAAAATATGCTTCCAATGTACAATATTGTCAATATTTTTATACCAATTTAAGTACAAACGTTTAGTCTCAAATAAACATCCAAACACGCCATATTTCATGTTATATTAGCACCAAAATATACATATCTATACACGCAACAATGCGACCAGAGCACAATATTATAAATATTTGTATACCAAAATACGCATATCTCCCATGTCGAACACCTTCTTTGTCGTTCAAAAATGGTGGATAAGGATTGTTTTTGTGATTTTGATGCAGATTGTTTTTCTTGTTGTATTGCGTCAATGAAGAGTGAAGAAGAGGGTGAATCCATTTTTTTTTTGGCTCATGATTAGGTGTGTCTGTTATGGAAAGGTGATATTGAATATATCCCATGATTTTAGGAAAGTAAATATGGCCTTATATTTACACCATTTTGATAGTCCGATTTACCCTTTTTACACAAAAAAAATGAAAAATGGTGTATTTTTAGGCCTAATCTGACCATTGATTAAATAGGATGGATGAATGGGATCTGTCCACACTGCCGCATGGCAAGAGGCTTGTTTGATAATTGGTTTTATCATGATTTTGATGTTTTTGTTTTAATACCAAAACAATGTTTTTAAAGGTTGTCCAAATACTCCTAAATGATTTAAAATGGTTTTAATATTTTCCGGAGTATTTCTTCAAGTTTATTTTCGATAAAATTGGACAACACATTTAATGATTTTGTATCAATGGGTTTTTACATCAAAACAATATTTTTAATTGTTGTCCAAATACTCCTAAATGATTTGAAATATTTTTACTATTTATTCGGAGTATTTATTCAAGTTTTATTTTAGATAAAATTGGACAACACTTTTAATGATTTTATGTTAATAAGTTTTTACATCAAAACAAGGTTCCTAAATGTTGTCAAAATACTTCCGATCGGTTTAAAATATTTTTACTAATTTTTTGGAGTATTTCTTGAGGTTTATTTTCGACAAAAATCGGACAATATTTCATTTTGGGGTCGGCCAGGTCGACTCAAGAAGCGGCCGTGCACTGGGAACGAGTTTCTTGAAACATAACTCACGGAACTCCCAAAAGGGTCGGGGGGACCGGTCAACTAGGGGGGCGACCATCCCACCACAGGCGCGACCGGTCGACCACCCCCTGGACCGGTCTCCCCGTGTGATTTTTGTTGTGCTCTTTTCAAATCTTATTTCTGCGCGACCGGTCGCCCTCAAGTTTGACATCAAAATTCTAACAGTTGTGCAGCAGACAGCTTTTCCCAAAATTATGGGATTGATTTCTAACAACTATAATCTTGATTTTAATTACAATTGTTTTGTAGATATCAGATTCCAAGAGGAGCCTATCAAGTATCAATCATCTCCTATAAATAGAGGAAGATTTGAAGCACAACAATAAGAGACAACAATACAACACAACAAGAAATACTCAAGCAAACACTTGGTCTTATATTGTCATTATTCTTGTTGTAATTTGCCTAGCTTATCACTTTCACATTCTTGAGGTCTAGGCTATTCTTGATTACACTTGCACTCAATTGTATTATTCATTATCGAGTTGTAATCTTGATTTTGGTCATCATTCAACACAAGACATCCTTGTGAGTATTCTTGTGGAAAGAATACACTTGGGTGATCTAGGTGATAGGTGTTTCAAGAGTGTGGTGCTCTTGAGGTGTTTGAAGAATTTGGTATTCTTCAAGATTGAAGATTGTGGTGATCTTTAAAGGTGCCGTTGAAGGATGATTGTGGTAATCTTCAAAGGGAGAATGTGGTAATCTCCAAAGGTGGTGTTGAAGAAGAGTGTGGTGCTCTTCAAGGTGTTGTAAGTTGAATTTGTATTAATTGTGGAAATTAATAAAATTCTTTTTCTTTTTCGAAACCCATCCCGGATATACTGGGATGGTAGAGCACGTAGTCCCTAGGTGGGGTGAAGCTCTATAAATCGACGTGTGTTGTTTACATTCCGCACCTTTTATATTGTCTTGGATTGTTTTGTTCGAAAAAGAGGGTGAAATCGAAAAGATGGAGATAATCTATTCACCCCCCTCTAGATTATCGTAGCCGCTTGGACTTACAAGTGGTATCAAAGCCAAACTCTTTGGCAAGCTCGTTTCACATCGCGAGTGAAGAGGAACGATCGTCGGCTACGAATGAAGCTCACCTTTCCGGCACCTCCACCATCAAGCCACCTCAATTTGATTCCAAAAATTTTATATTTTGGAAAGAATGAATGGAATGCTATTTACAAGGTTGCGGGTTCGATATTTGGAACATCGTCATCAATGGAGAATCCATTCCGATGAAAGACACACCATACACCTACAAAGCTCTCAAGGAGCTCAATGATGAAGAAAGAAAATCATCTCCTTAAATGGTAAAGCTCTCAATAGTTTATATTGTTCACTTACCAAATTGGAATTTGATCATATCGTAGAAATTCGATCGGCTCATGGAGTATGGAAAAAATTAGAAGTCATTCATGAAGTATATGCAAATGATAGGAGCAACTCAAAAGCATCTACTTCTCAAAGGGATACAAGGTCAAATCTAAGGAACAAGCCTTTTACAACTTCCAACTATGGAGTAGTCGAACAATGTTTTATGGGCATCGAAGAAGAAAACGAGGTATGTCTTAAACCCTCTACTTCCTATGATATTGTTATACAAAATGATTATAGTGATTTGCAAAATGATTTTTATGACCTTCAAAATAAATTCCAAAGTTTACTTGTTAAGTACAAAAATTTGAAAAAGGAATTCAATATTTTGAAAAATGATAAGGATAGTTTATTTACTTCCTATGAATCACTATCATGTGCTCACACCACCACACTTGATAAGGTTAGAAACCTTGAAAAAGAAAATAGTACTCTTGTTGAGGATATTAATTGCATGAAAAAGGATTTATCAAAATCCAACTTGAGTACCGATAAAATGACCAATATTGTTGATAGTTATGATAAATTGAAACAAGGACTTGATCATAAGCCTAGTATTGATAATTATGTGAAAAGAAATCAAGTGCCTATGTATGTTGGTCATTATGCTCCTAAAATTATTACTTGTTTTTATTGCGGTAAAAAGGGTCATACGGTAAATACTTATCGAGCTAGAAATAGCTCTAATTATTTTTGGAGACCTAAAAGTCTCAAGACTAATCCCAAAGGACCCAAACACTTGAGGGTACCACAAAACAATGCCATATTAGGTACCCGGCGGAACAATAATCAAGAAAAATTGATACCTCCTAGAAGACATCAAATGACCATCTCATTTGATCAAAGAAGAAGACACTACCAAAATGAATTTCCAAGAAGGAAATATTATCAACAAAGGGAAGGATACAATCCTTGGAGATGGAGCAATTGGAGAAGCCATCATCAACAAGATGATTTTCAAATGGGAAGATATCATCAACAATGGGAACGGCACAACCCATGGAGATGGCGAAATTGGTAAACCGTATCTTCCAATTTAAATATGCATTTTATCTTTTATGCAGGTTTTTATTTGTGTCTAAATTGCAAAATGAGTTTTCATAATTTTAAAATTAAGGTCTTCAATATATATTTGTGGTTTTAAAATTTTTTGAAAAAGGAGACCTTGTATGATGCTTATATTAAACTCTTGTGTATTTGCTTAGACTTAATTGTTTTATAATCTCTTATGGATTTTTATGGCATGAGCTTACTTGTGATATCTTTTATTGTTTTAGCCTACACTTGTATCATGTTCGTTTAAGATATGTGTAGGATATATATTTCCTCATCCTCTTCAAGAGATGATTAAACTATCGAGGTACGCTCATCATTGGTATTCATCCTATAGACTCGATATATTTTTGTCATATGCCTATGTGCTTGTCTTTCAAGTTATTTCAAAGTATTTCATATAAGTGCCATTAAGAGGATTTTTCGATTTTTGAAAGGCACTATTCTATAAAGCTTGTTTTATCCGAGACTTGTAAAGGATCATATTTGTTTTGATAAAACATTTGAATTTTTATCCTCTTCTCAAATTATGCATTTGATTGCTCATATTCATTCTTGTCAAAACTCTTGTTCAAATGCTTCTTTTAAATGAGGTCTCAACTATATGCTATCGGATTTTCAAATTTCAAAAGAGACCTTATATAGCTTTCTATAAGCTTATTTGAACTTACATGTTGTATTATATTCTTGATGATTTTCTTTAAGCATAGTATGTGTTACTTGCTATAATGTCTCTATTATTCGATATTACTATGCTCTCGTGCAAGATGTCTTGATAAGATTTTGCAGGAATTTTTGGTATTTTGGAGCAAGATAAATGACCAAGACAAGGTTAGTAGCTCAATGGTATTGTCAAGAAAAATGTATTGATTTTGATGATACATTTGCACCCGTAGCACATTTAGAAGCTATTTGCATTCTACTTGCCCATTCTTGTTTTATGAAAATTTCAAGCTTTACCAAATGGATGTTAAATCCAATTTTGTAAACGGTTTTTATTCTAAGAGAAGTCTATGTAAAACAACTGGGGTTTGAAAGATTTTTATAGGCCAAAATGATTTTTATAAAAGACCTTGTTTGGTTTAAAACATGCACCTCGTGTTTGGTATGATAGACTTAGAGATTTTCTTTTGCAAAATGATTTTACAAGAGGTAAAGTTTATACTACTCTCTTTGTTTTTGAAAAAGGGCAAGATTGTTTACTTGTGCAAATTTATGTTGATAATACTATTTTTGGTGCTACTAATGAATCCTTGTGCAATAAATTTTCTAAGTTGATGCAAGGTGAATTTGAAATGAGCATGATGGGGGAGCTTAATTTCTTCTTTGGACTTCAAGCTCAACAATGCCAAGAAGGTGGTTATATTCTACACTCAAAGTATACTAAAGAAGAAGTGAGGCATTGAATAAGAAAGAACCATCTCAACCTCTATGACTACCATGTAAATATTGACAAAGGTTGAGGAAGGCATATCGGTCGACAAACATATTCGAGGTATGTTCATTCACTTTTATTACTCCCATAAGACTCGACATTCCATATGCCTTATGTCTATATGCTCAAGCTCAAAAACAATCCCAACGAATCTCATTAAAGTCCCATTAAAAGAAATTTTCAAATATTTGAAAGGCACTTTTTCTTATGACTTGTTGTATCCAAAGTCTTAAAACGTTCTTATTTTCGGGATAACAAGTCCGGTGATAATTATTTTTCAAAATATGGTTCTTCATAATCGAACTAAACATATTGAGATTCGATATCGTTTTCTAAGGGATTCCATATTTAACAAAAGAAATTTGAGATGTGTTTAATTCCGTCTCAAGGATAACTCACGGACGTTTTAATCGTTCACCTAAAAGTATTTTACTTCATTTCGAGCTTGATTATGACATAATGTATATTGAATGATGTCTATGTTTGCATTTTGCACGTTTTTAAAACTTAGGGGCGAAAAATCGGATTTTTATTTTCAAAACTGGACTGAAACAGTGGGCTGCCAGGGCTTGGGCCGACCGGTCGCCCACCGTGTAATTTTGGTTAAAATCGTCTCTGTTCTTATTTTCTGCCATTTTGGCTCATTTCACTCTATTTTCGTCCCCTTTGTAAATTTCACACACAATTCACTTCAAATGTGTTTTGTTGCATTATTTACACATTTTGGGGATTATCTAGCTCGATTATCATCATCATTGCTCGTCTTTACCGATTAAATGGTAAGAATTCTACTTCCTTTGCTCAATTGGGTTGAACCCTTGAGATTGTGACTTATTTGTTATATTTTTTATGGAAGTTTCATATGAATGTGATGAGTTTGTCATTTATGATGTATTGTATTGTGTTTGAACTGATTTGGTGATGAAAAACTTGGCTTGATTACATTTTCAAGGGCTACATATATCTTCATCTATTTTTAACGCCCGCCAAGTGTTCGATAAAACGTTTCAATGAAAAAGTCATCACCTACATGATTCTCTTGTTTTCAAATGTCCTATATATTTATAGAGATCATGTTTTGAAAATCAAATGAGTTTTCTTAAGCTTCTACAAGTCGTATGATCGACTTTTCCCTCCTATTTGGTCTATAAGATTCAATGTTCAAATAGTTCGATACATCGGTTTAGTTGCGCACTTTGATATGATTATATGATGTTTTTATCGTGCTAACATTCTTTTTTATGATTCCAAAGGGGGAGAAACAGGTTATAAGCTTATTAGCTCATAAAAGCTAAAATAAGCTCGGGAAAGAAGCTATAAGCTATGGCTTCTTAAAGCCATAAGTTGTGGATTATACTTAGTCCATTTGTTGTATTATGGACTTATATACTTGTCTAATGATGTTTTATTGACAGGGGGAGCTTATAAGCTCTTGTACTTAAGATCAATATGTAAAAGCTAAGCTTTTAGCTTGTGGTTATTGATAGGGGGAGTTTTTGCTATATGTGTTTGAATATCTTTACTCCCATCCTTGTGATTATATTGCGTGGAATGTTGTCGCTCACAACGGATAGTTCTTTTTAACCGGTAAAATTGTTTTGTTTTCAAAATCGACCTCGTTAAAATTGGTTTGGTTTGTAATCATCAAAAAGGGGGAGATTGTTTGATAATTGGTTTTATCATGATTTTGATGATTTTGTTTTAATACCAAAACAATGTTTTTAAAGGTTGTCCAAATACTCCTAAATGATTTAAAATGGTTTTAATATTTTCCGGAGTATTTCTTCAAGTTTATTTTCGATAAAATTGGACAACACATTTAATGATTTTGTATCAATGGGTTTTTACATCAAAACAATGTTTTTAATTATTGTCCAAATACTCCTAAATGATTTGAAATGTTTTTACTATTTATTCGGAGTATTTCTTCAAGTTTTATTTTAGATAAAATTGGACAACACTTTTAATGATTTTATGTTAATAAGTTTTTACATCAAAACAAGGTTCCTAAATGTTGTCAAAATACTTCCGATCGGTTTAAAATATTTTTACTAATTTTTTGGAGTATTTCTTGAGGTTTATTTTCGACAAAAATCGGACAACATTTCATTTCGGAGGTCGACCGGTCAACCAAGAAGGCGACCGGTACCTGGGAACGAGTTTCTTGAAACAGAACTCACGGAACTCCCAAAAAAGGTCAGGGGGCGACCGGTCGACCACCCCCTGGACCGGTCTCCCCGTGTGATTTTTGTTGTGCTCTTTTCAAATCTTATTTTCAATGTGACGGTCGCTCCTCAAGTTTAATGACAAAATTCTAACCGTTGTGCGTGACGATGACTTTTCCCAAAATTATGGGATTGATTTTCTAACACTATAATCTTGATTTTAATTGCAATTTTTTGTAGATATCAGATTCCAAGAGAAGCCTATCAAGTATCAATCATCTCCTATAAATAGAGGAAGATTTGAAGCACAACAATAAGAGACAACAATACAACACAACAAGAAATACTCAAGCAAACACTTGGTCTTATATTGTCATTATTCTTGTTGTAATTTGCCTAGCTTATCACTTTCACATTCTTGAGGTCTAGGCTATTCTTGATTACACTTGCACTCAATTGTATTATTCATTATCGAGTTGTAATCTTGATTTTGGTCATCATTCAACACAAGACATCCTTGTGAGTATTCTTGTGGAAAGAATACACTTGGGTGATCTAGGTGATAGGTGTTTCAAGAGTGTAGTGCTCTTGAGGTGTTTGAGGAATTTGGTATTCTTCAAGATTGAAGATTGTGGTGATCTTCAAAGGTGCCGTTGAAGGAAGATTGTGGTAATCTTCAAAGGGAGAATGTGGTAATCTCCAAAGGTGGTGTTGAAGAAGAGTGTGGTGCTCTTCAAGGTGTTGTAAGTTAAATTTGTATTAATTGTGGTAATTAATAAAATTCTTTTTCTTTTTCGAAACCCATCCCGAATATACTGGGTGGTAGAGCACGTAGTCCCTAGGTGTGGTGAAGCTCTATAAATCGACGTGTGTTGTTTACATTCCGCACCTTTTATATTATCTTGGATTGTTTTGTTCGAAAAAGAGGGCAAAACCGAAAAGATGGAGATAATCTATTCACCTCCCTTCTAGATTATCGTACCCGCTTGGACTTACAAGACTGCCACATGAGATTCCGTCCCTATATATATAAAATATATATATATATATATATATATATATATATATATTATACAAAGTTGGGTTGGATCCCACTAAATCCTTTTCCCAAATCAGACCCGCTCGGATCTGAAAATGCATACCCATTACTCACCCAGACTCGTTTATTTGTGCAAGACCCCCAAATAAGGTAGGTCAGGCTTCGGTCTGGGTCTTCATTGACATCCCAATTCTTTCACTTAAAATTTCCCTTGTATAGGACTTGAAGCGCGTCAGTATTCTTCGGCCCACAATTCAAATTTCTTATATTACACCGGAATGCTACTGTGCTTGAATTTTTTTTTTTTTTTTTTTTTTGAATGGACTACTGTACCATTAGACTAAATGATAATAACCTTACTCCCTATCTAAGTGTTTTTGACAAGAAAAATAATTTATTAATTAAGAAAAAATAAGATTTTTAGTCATGTATATTGGACCTTTTTTAGAATTTGTCTTCTAAGTTGCCACCTTCATATTTTAGTCCTTTAACTTTTAAATTTCTAGATATTCAGTCCTTCAACTTAACAATTTTTCTAATACTTTGTTGTTTATATGTTAATTTCGAAGTTGTCGATTTCTCTCACTCTGTCTAACACACATTGCTATGTGAAAAAAATTAAATTATCTATTGATATACCTTGAATTTTCTGGTACAATTACTAAAATTATGCCCACAATGTGTTTGATGACTATGTGAAAATTTTGATGCATTGGTTGTTCTTTCTAGTAATGAAGATAATATAGAAATCATTGAAGGTAATACTATCCGAATAAAATTACTAATTTCTTACATTTTTATGATCTTTATCGGTTTACATGTACAACAATGAACTTGTTTTAGGTGAACAAGTTGATTCAATGGCCATTACTGAATAACATACAATGACAATAGCTGAAGGTATTACATTTTACTGCAAAAAGTATTATTTTTTACCGAAAAAGTATTACCTTTTATAATATCTCATTTTTCTTGTTTAGTTATTGCAGAACATTGTGAATGTAATAAAATTACTATTTTCTTACGTTTTTTATGATACTTATTGGCTTACATGTAACAATGAACTTGTGATTAGAGTTGGCAATAGGCCGGACAGGATGGGTCGGCCCAAGCACAGCGGGCTTCTGCGAAAATCCGGACTGGGTCAGGCCGCAAAAATTCTGGCCCATCCCAACCCATACATACACTTTATGTACAAAATAATTGGGCCGATCCGAAAAGGTTGGGCTAGCTCGGCCCATCGGGCTATTCGGGTTGGGCCAAATAGGTCCGACTTTTTTCGAGCCTAAAAAAATACAGCCCAGCCCGATCCAAATCTTGGGCTGGTTGGGCCGGCCCACGGGCCGACCTTGATTTTGCTAGCTCTACTTGTGATAGGTGAACCAGTCGATCCAATGGTCATTACTGAACAACATACAATGACAACAACTAAAGGTATTAGATTTTACTGCAAAAGTATTACATTTTATCAGAAAAGTATTACTTTTTATAATATGACCTTTTCTCTAGTTTTAATTATTGCAAGACACAGTGAAGATAATATAAACAACTTATCCTAATTAAATTACTACTTTCAAAAAAATAAATTATACTTATATATTGCTTTATATGTACGGAGATGAACTTGTGCTAGGCGAACCAGCCACTCCAGATGCCATTACCGAACATAATATAATAACATCAACTTAAGGTATTACATTTTTGTGCAAAAATATTACTTTTTATCAGAAAAGTATTAATTTGTATAATATGATTTTTCTGGTTTGAATTATTGCAGAACATGATGGGGGTACTCTAGATATATATGGTTCTCTTATTGGTGTAAAAAGAGCAGATGATCGTACACTTGGATTTAGTGTACGTAAATTGACCACTAGATGTAGGGACAATGGAGTTGTGACATAAAAGTACTTCGTATGCTAATGTGAAGGAACAAAGTGAGATTTATTTTGCTAATACAGCATTGACTAATTACTGAATTTCGCTAAGCAAAATGAATCATCTCAACATTTCAAGTTCATCTAATATATTGCTAGAACATGCTCGATCTTTTATGAAGGGAAGAAGAAAAAGGATAAATGGATGGTCTGACTCTATTTAAGCCAAAGAATTTGGTTCCAAGACTCCAAATGCTCGATTATTTAGTGAAATAGACTATTATGTCCAAATTATACATTCATTTTAAGTAATACTTTATGCGGAAATAGTAATACTTTGGTAATTATTCATAATACTTTTACGATGCACTGATACTTTTAATTTCTCTTGCTGCAACTTGATGTGTGTGCCTACGCATTTCATATTTTGTATGTCAACAAACAATGTCTACCAAAATCAAAGGAAAAATAACAAAAAAATGATATTGAATAAGTCGTATGTGTATTTTACACAAATTTACTCTTGATTTTAGTGAAAATTGACTATTATGTCCAAATTATACATTCATTTTAAGTAATACTTTATGCGGAAATAATAATATTTTTGCAATTATTCATAATACTTTTATGATGCACTGATACATTTAGCTTCTCTCGCTGGATAGAAGATCTTAATGTTGTAACACGTTGTGTGTGACAACACATTTCAAATACAGGTTGCAAACATGCAAATGAAACATGCTTTTTTGAAAATATATCAATATACCAGCATTGCAGATAACCATAGCATTGCAGATAACCATATTTTCAGCAAAATATATAGACTAACCACTAGTTTTATCCTCAAAAAACTAAAACAAACAAAAGGTAACCAGACATTGTTTCAACAACACAACCATGTTTCCAGAATTATCCATAAAAATCAATACTCCTATCAAATTTTCATTAATACTTTTTGCATAAAAACTAATACTTCCTAGCCATACATACAAATTTTCAAATATCATAACTCAAAACAGACCCATTTCCAGTTCTTGTATTTCACAAAAAATCTTTAAAGCATCTCCTTCCTCTTCAAGTCCGCACCCATTCTCTTTTTATCCTCAATCCTTTGCTTCAAATTAGCTTTCTCCAAGCAAAAATTGTGTAACAAAATTGCTACAAAAAAAAAAAAAATAAAAGTTAAACAACTTATATATAAGAGTAACACTTCTCAGAAAAATATTGATACTTTTAGACTAAAAACTAATAATTTTAGCACAAAAACTAATACTTTTTAACAAGAGTCTAACAGTTATGCACAAAACAACATAACTCTACTTTCATAACAAGTAAATACTTCTGCACAGACAAATGATACCTTTTTAGAAAAAAGTAACACTTATAAGAAAAATATTGATACTTTTAGCAACATGAAAAAGAAAAACCAAAATACCGAAACCGGGAAAAAAAAACATGAATCACATCTAAAAACCACAAAATACAAAAACCAGAAAAATAACACAGAAGAATCACATCTAAAAACACCAAATACCAAAACCAGAAGAAAAAAAACACAGAAAAATCGCATAAAAAAGCATAATATTACACATAAAATGAAACCAAAAAATAAAATCGCACAAACTAAAACCCTATTTGAAAATTTCGAAAAAAAAACATATGCTAAACATGAAAAATATATAGAAACATGAAAAAAAGAAGGAACGTAAACCCTAGTTTTAACAAATCAAAGAAAATTAAAAAAAAATACATAGAACAAAAAAAAATGTCAAAAACTTACCAGTATGAAGCCGTAGAGAATGTGATTTCGAAGAAAAATTGAAAACAAATGAGAGCTAAACAATGAAAGATGAAGTGCAACTAAGATTTAGAGAGAATAAACTGGAAAAAAAATGGCAATAGTGAAAGAAAACATGTGGAAGAAAGACAGAAAAAAAAGAGAGAGGAACGGGGAAGAGAAAGTGAAAGAAAATATATGACCCATAAAACAGTCTCATATGAGCGTTTGTCTTAGGTAATTAGTGTACATGTTATATCTCCTAATAATTAGTGTGCATATGCTATCTCCTAATATATTCATAAAAAAATGATATTTTATGTGTCTGATACCAAGCCAACTTCACAAATGACAACTCAACTAAGAATTATAAATAGATATGGAACAACCTCATTTTCTCTCAAATTCTCTCTTTTTGTTTCTTTTTCTTGTTGCTCTTCATTGCTAACAGGGTTATTTTTGGCCATTTTGGGCCTGAAATCACCCCATATACATCTTTTAATTTTTATTTTCTAAATAAGTGGTTATTCCACGTAGTTCTGGATGATTTATTTCTTTTATTGTTTGAGATCTCGCCATATGGTGTGGCATTTGGTTTGTTATCGTCTTAGTGCGGTGTTTTTTTTGTGTCGGCGATTCACACAAGCAAATTCTCGACCAGACATAGATAATTCAAATTGTGGCCTTCATATGTTGCGGATGTGGAATCATATGTATTCTAGCATTATAGATTTTTCAAAATTGTAGGCTTTAAGCCAATTTTTGTTAATAACCTAGATGTTATATATGAATCTTTTCATAGTTTTATCTTTTATGGTTTTAACAAATTTATTTCTGTTTCCTATTGATGTATTGTTAGTTTGAATTAATTAATGGGGAAATAAGATTTTAGGTCCTGTAAGTTGGACCTTTTAGAGAATTAGTCCTCTAAGTTGTTACCTTCATGTTTAAGTTTTTTAACTTTCAAATTTTTAGATACTCAGCCCTTTAACAGTTTAACTTAGCAATTTTACTTTTGGTCCTATAACTTAATAAATTACTAGATATTTAATCCTAGAACTTAGCAATAGTTAAATTTAATTAATTTATTAAAAGTTTATTTCTTAATTAAATTTAAAATTGAATAATTTTAATTAGCAGTTAACTTTTAAATAACAATAATTAATCATTTTTTAATTTAGTTAGTTTTTTTAAAACAATTCAAGCATTAATTTTTTAAACCTTCTGTAACAAAAGCATCTTGTGCACTAGTGACCTGAGAGCCAGAGTGAGAGAGATCGAGATTTGGCGATGGCTTATGGCAGTGTGGTTTAGTAATCAGGCGAAAATGGATGAAGGGTTTGACGGAGGAGGGAACGAGAAACAGAGATAGCACTTTTCGTCAATCTTTTTGGAATTTCCTTTTTTTCTTTTCTGCAGTTGGGTAAGATATGGTATGATGCGGGTCGGGTCGGACTAGGAGATCTGTCTCACGGATATAGATCGTAAGACCTTACGGTCTCACAAGAGACCTACTCATTACCTAAATGCATAAACTTATACAACTGAAACACAAAATTGATGCCCATATAAAATATCTCAAGTTTATGAAAATTAAATAAATATTTGGGGCGCTATTCGCACCCCCAAAACCTCTAAATACACCCCCTCTATTTAATTAGATAATTACTATCACTTTGAAAGACTAGAAAGCCCTTAGTCAAAATTTTAAACACACCCACCATTTCTCTAATAATCTTCTTCTCATCCTCGTTCTTCTTCTTCTCCAAATCTCTAAAAGAGGGGAATGACCGTTTCTCTTGTTTGGTTTAGGAAATGGAAGAAGCATTTAATTGATGATTTAAAATTTTAAAGGGTCATGAAAGATCCCAATACAACTAGGATTACTAATTTAATACACTAAAAACCCTCATTTTCTGCAAACGGCCAATCTTTCCTTACTCCAGTTCTACTTTTCATCACTTTTGGTTTATTCAGTTCTCCTTGGTCCTCGCCATGACATTGATTTTATTAATTAATGTTCCTTGAATTGTTGGCCTTGATGGAGATGACAGACGCGTGATTTTTTTTTTTTTTTTTTTGAAGAGTTAAAGTTTAATTGGGGGCTGAAGAATTGGATTTGGGGATTTGGGGGTTAATTAGACAAAGGGTAAATTAGGTAATATTAGTGGGTGTATATAGTAAATAGTCAATTTTTATAAAGAGGATGAGGGTGTATTAAGAAATAGGGTGTATTAAGAGGTTTTGGGGGTGCAAATATCGCCACCCTAAATATTTTAGACCTTTAAGACACTTTAAAACATTACATGCGTTCGATCTCGATGTGTTTCTTCATCAAATTGCTAAATTGCGTAAAGAGTAAAACAAGAAAACACTTTAACGGGTCGAAAAATTAAAAAAATCATCACAACTATAATATTTGCAGCTACAAAATAGAAGACATTTATTTCACTTGGAGGTTGAATATCATTGAATGTGAACTTGAAATGTGCTTATACAATTAGTAGAAAGAGAGAAACATAACAGCTCCAGCACTTTAGAAGAGCAAAGAAACTAAATTAAAAAAAAAAAAAAAACAAATTAAGTGACAACTTAAAAGTTACACTTAAATCAGATAACCAGAAGCCCAATATACGACTAAAGCTATCGTTGTAACAACGAACCAACCTGAATCCCATTCGCGTAGATTTTCGTCTTTGTTGAGTATCTAAATGCCGAATTTGGCAAAGGTTAGAGCGTTATCATATGCAAGACTGCAGCAAATCTAGGCAGATATGCCTGAGTATTCGTTGAACGACACGTCTTGGCCAGAAAAATTCTTTTGCTTCCGGCCGTCCCTCCTACTACCTCCGGCCCATCCTTCTATTCTTTCTCCGGCTGCTCTCTCCACCTTGATGTTTTCCTGATGTCCCATATGTCTTCATGCATTACGAGTCACCAAACAAAGTCAAGATTAAGCAAATTAAGAGAGCATTTGGCTAAGCTTATATATAGGATCTTATAATCTCCTACATCATTTTTAGAGCTTTTAGGATTTTAAAATGTCAGTAGCAACAGAGGTTTTAGAAAATTATAAAACAACAAAAACTTGGCGTTTGATTTTGTCATACATTTCCTCCCTTCATAAGCAAAAAAAATTAAAAAAAACTCCCCCAAAATTTATAGAAATATTACCGTTATCCCTTTAAATTCAAAACATAATCAAACCTGACCTGAGGAGGTTTTTTGTAATTTTGAAATAAACAACAACAACAAACTAAGCCTTAATCCTACTACGTGGGGTCTTTTTGTAATTTTGAAATATTTCTGGATTTTTCATAATTAGCTGAAACCTCTGGATCTTTTTGGGTAATTATCCCTTAAAATAAACAAAATTGAAGGATGTTATTAAAATAAAAAAAATACCAACTTTTTCTAAAACCATCTTACGAATCAATCCAGAAGTGTAGGAAAGGCGATAAACATACCCCTAGGCAGAATCCTTCGAACTGGTTGGCTTCGATGCTGAAATTGCCTGAGCTCATGTCAGAGGAGCTCCTCTTGTTCGAAATGCTACAAGGCTCGCTGCAAGAATCTTGTGACGACAGGCGTGTTGGAGGGGTAGTCGAGCGAGAAGAAGAGCCAAACATTTCAGTGTCACTGTGGAATATTTCCTCAAAGAGTTCTTGTAATTCTTCGAAACTCTCATTTCTATTTTCCTGTCAACCACAGAGCTACATTTGAACATGATGCCACCACTTAGCCAATTTTCCTATCTTAAAAACAAAATGTGCATACATGGTAGGACAACATTCGTAAAATTCAGCTTAGAATATCGACGTCCAAGTTGAGAGTCACTTTCCAAAAAACAATGAATCGATGCAATTATACAGGCCGTCCAAGTTTGGGGCCTCTGGTGAGACTTGTATTTCGCATGCCATTAACCTCATTAACCAAGATTTATTGGGAGTGTTAGCAATCACTAAAATAAGTGATTTAGTGTTCACAAATATCAACTTCTGCTTCCGCTTCTGATTCTATTTAATTTAATTTGAATCTAAAAGCAGGGAGATGAGTTCTTTAGTTTCCTGAATTGCAAACAAACAAGTACTTTTTTCACCAAACACTCTTTTTTTCATTCTATTTGTAAATTGCAAATACTACCAACTTCTGATTTTCAACTACTTTTATTTCTGGTATAATAAATTATTTCTTCTAAAGGCAAAAGTTTTTTTTGCAAACACTCCCATTGAGACCCAATGGAGACAAAGAGACATTCTCGATAACTTGTCCCCAGCCAAAGAAGATCGAAAAATCTTCAAATTGAAATAACTTTGTTCAATTAATGTAATTGTGTTGGAAAAGTGTTTGGAGGTTCAACATTCAACATGGAAGCTTCATACAACAGCGGAACCTAAAGTGAACATACATTGCAAGCCACCTCATCATTATGTACCATTTTCCACAATGTTGTTCTTTTTTCACTCTTTATCCACTAAGTGGTAGAAGATGTAAAGATAAACACAAGAAGAGGAACTCACATTTGATTTATTTTGGTTCATCATTGCTGCCATTTCATTCAAGAAATCACCCATACCCTGCATGACATCATCAATAAAAAAACACGAACCATAAATCATCGCTACTCATGTTGACATAAATAAACTGACAGAACAAACTCCTATTTTCGAACGAAGCGTAGTCAGAAAATATTTTGCAGTTAAGTGCTTGCACATCTTCAATTTACAATTCTGGTCCTCTTCTTACAATCATTATCTATTCACCATTTGTTTCCTCTCTATATGGGGCATTGCTACATTTATATGACACTTTAATTTAGTTCACACTTGTTGATTATAATGTTACACTAACTACCAAATTGAAATGTCTCTCTAACTGCCAAAAAGTAAATGCAACTCCATACACCAACTTGCTGCCACTTTTGGTCACTTGCCTAAACGGCTAAACCTCAGCCACACCAAATATCAAAAGTCTTAAATTGTAAATTGTAAAAATAAAAGTCCAACAATACCACCACCCCAAAGTTATAGGACCAATTTGAAGTTTCTAAAAAAGAGTTGCACAAAGACATACAAGGTTCTTGAATTCAATACCACTCAAATGGTCTACAACATTAATCAAAATGGTCAGATATAATGTGTGGTTGCATATGTATATATAATCATTTAGAAACTCACGTTTTCGTCATCATCGTCATCGCAATCATAGACTCCAACGTCATACAGAAACCTTTTGTTGGCATCCGAAAGCACTAATAAACATTAGCATCTCGTGAGTCCGAATTCAATCAAGAATAAATGCACTTGCAATCATGTTATAATATTGAAAAACAATAAGAGTAAATCACCATTCCTTATTTTAAAATGGGAATTCATAGAAAAGAAAAGAAAGAACTTCTCTGCAGCTAATGCACTTTCAACTATAAAATTGACCTCTTTGAAATTGTTGGGATCCATCAAAATTCATAAGTGCTTTTCTAAAATAAAGAAAACTAGAAAATGGAGCTTATATATTATACATGTGAAATTACCAGAATAGGCTTGCTGAATGGCTTGAAACTTTTTCTTTGCCTCCTCTACATATTTTGGGTCCCTAGAAGCAGAGCACCGATCCGGGTGCCATTTCTATCCCCCAACAAAAAAAAAAAAAACCATTCAAAAAATTGAAATTCATAAAGTGGACGAATTTAAAGATTATACACAGCATATACAAGGAAACTCAAAAAATACAAAAAAAAATAAAAAAATCATATGATCTTCGTTCACATATAAAAATAAAATTTCCAGGGTAAAAACACGAATTTTCAAGAAATCACATCTTTAGACTCTGCAACAGCAAAATAATCATTCTTTTCACAAACTCCCAGAAAATTTTCCTATTCATTAATCAATATTTTCCGAAAAAAAAACATATAATTTCATCTGCAAATAATATTATATACAAATATATAAAATTTACAAAAGAGAAAAAGGATTGTTTTCAAATTCTAACCATTGCAAGTTTCTTGTACGCGTTCCTCAACTCCACCGCGGTGCATTCTTTCTTCAACCCCAAAACGGCGTAGAAATCATCCCCTTTCCCTTCATCAGCTGCCATTCCTCAAACCCAAAATACTTTTTAACCAAAAAAAAAAAAAAAATTCTTGTCGACAAATTATAAGTCTTATAATTTTCACTCTGAACAAACAATCCACCTTCTCAAAACACTACAAAATATAGTATTACTATATAAATATAATACTATTCAAAAAAGGCTAAAAAGATTGCTACATCACGGAACCTTAAGAATTTTAGTAGAGAGGGAGATCAACAGCTCTCTCCTCAGAAGCCTCCAGAAACAAGTTTGAAGCTTTATTTATTTATATGTATTTGCAGCAGGTGGGTTTTATTTATTATAAAGGGGGTGAAAGAATTGGAAGATTGAATAGTTTAAAAAGTTATATTATTTTATTGAAAAAGAATTTGTGGGCTGGCTCTGAGATAAGGATTGTGGGGTTAACGATGAACGGCTAGGATTGTATTTGAGGTAGATATTTATGGCGGGATCTCGTCTCCAGAAACTTCTCTATTAACTGTTTCAGTTCTGTTTTATCTCTGTATCGCTTTTTTAATAATGTCTTGGTCTTCCATTTTTGGACAAAGGGTAAAGGAAAGGTAACAAATTTCGAAACTATTTATTTGTTAGTTAAGTTTTAAGTTTTATAATTTAAGGGGAAAATTAGTCTTGCATTAGGGTTGTGCCCTATTAATCCTATAACTTTTGAAATTGCATTTTAGTCCTCTAATTTTTATTTTTATTTTTTTGCATTTTTGGTCAAGTAAGTTTTAAGTTTGTGTAGTTCTGATCATATGAGTTTTAAGCTGGTACAAATTTGGTCCTGATGCTTATTTCTTATTTCACTTATTTCCAAAATGCCTTTGGTAGCGAAAATATTCAATGCCTAAGATCAAGTAGAATATGTAATTAGAGTTATATTTTATTTACTTATCATGAGTTGAATTTATTTATCATTGATATTATAAATTGCCTAATGAGAGAAAAATATTAGAATTATGAATCTGAATCAAAATCTCATATACGAATTCTACATATATTATTTCCTAATTGTGAAAATACAAAAACAAGTATAAAATTGTCAAAATTGGTTATTTTGACTAATATGACTGAAATTATTACAACAACTAAAAAGTATAAGACTAAAACAGTCTAATACTAAAAATTAAAGGATTAAAATTGTTCTTTTTACATAGAGACAAAATTATCGCAAGACTAAAAATACCACTTCTTCAAAAGTTACAGTACTAATATTGCAATACCCTTATAAATATAGGACTAATTTTTTTTATTTTCCTTAATTTATGTATCATTCTTATTATATTTGAAATCTTTCTTACGAATTTCATATACGCTATAAGTTACAATTACTTTAGAAATATATCAACAAAAAAATTACAATTACCTTATGAAAATAACGTATTTATGGATGATTATAGTCAACAGAAGTTATATAAGCTAGTAAGCTTATATATGGGTATTGAAAAAAGTTTACATAATGTAATCTTATTAAAATAAGAACAATACTTCCCTCAAAAAAAAAAAAAAATAAGAACAATACTCAAAAAATAAAATATTTATCATATTACCGTTTAAGAAATATATATTCGGGATTCCAATGCTTTATAAAATATCAATTTTCGCTTGATTTTCTAAAAAAGGAAACTGATAATAATTATTACTAAGCTAAGATGATCTTTTATAATGAAGTGACGATGTATCTAATGCATGTTTAATGAGATCGCACAATCAATTGCTATAATCAACTCGCTTTCTAGCTTTGTGGTTTTGTTTAAGCAAACCTTTTTTTTTTTTTTTTGAAAGAGTTTAAGCAAACTTAATAGTTTGTGGTTGGAATATCTTAACTTAAGATATAAAGTTATTTCTACCTTTCAACTTCAATTCTAATTTTTTTTTATAAACTGATTAATTAATTTATTAACTATTCGTGTAAAGAAAAAGAAAAGGAATTAAAAAAGAAAGAAAAAGAAAACATTAATATCAATCAATGAGCAAACTTCAATTTTGTCAAACTCATTATATTTTATTAAAATAATCACCCTTAGGTTTTTGGCTGCCTTCATTATATTTTGACACAATAAAATAAAATAATAATAAATTAAATTTTAAAAAGGCTTTTGGGCCCACGTGTGGAAAATGGACCTATCTTAAAAAGAATATCTCCCAAAGTTGCCAAAGGCTGTCTTTCGGCTCTAATCATTCATCAACCGAAAACAACTCCACTTTGTATTTGCCCCTCAAATCAAAGCACTACATTAACTTTTCTTATATTGATTGAAAAAAACTAGTTTTTTTCACTTTAATAAAGTAGAAAATTGAAGTTTCACAAAAAGAAATTGTATAGGGATATTTCTTTATATTCGGGAGAAATTAACCACTAGGAAATTAATTTTTTCAATTACATTTTAGTCCAAAATGATGAAAACTAATAAGGTTGCGATTGTCTACGAAATTTGTTCATTTTCGTTCTGCTAGAGAAATATTTTTAACTAAAATTTTGATTGTTTACTAAATTTTATTTAAAAATACACTATTCACTCACGGTTTATTCCATGCTACAACTGGAGGAGTGTTGGAAAACTTGAATGGAAATTGTGCTTTTGGCATAATTTTCTTGGACAATATTTAACTCCAATGGTGTTTAATTTTGTAACACCTAAAACTCCCAACTCATGGAGTAGTGGGAGAGTAATGGCACTTGAAACTCCCAAGTCATGGAGGAGAGGGAAGTGAATGCCCCAAGTCATGGGGTAGTGGGGAGTTAATGTGGTTTGATCTTGAAGCCTATAAAAAGAAGGTCCATGGTTTTCACAATCTACACAACTCAACTCCTACACTTGCATAACAAAAGTTCTTGCATATTGCTCTTGTATTCTTTGGCTTCCAATTGCATTTTGGTAGTAATTTCCAAGCATAGTCTCCAGTTCGCCGGAATTGAGGTAATCCGATTTTCCCGTCTTATCCTGGAAAACAGACGTCCAGAATAGGGGACGAATCTGTTTTAAGGATAGTGTGTTCAACACACGATTCAGGCCAATTTTATATTGTGCTTATGTAATTCCGTTTATTACAAATTTCTGTTGATGTTCTGTAATTTGTAATTCCATTTTCCATTGTGTAATAGAAATTGTACTAGAAATATACTTTATATTCATCCAACAAGGAGTACTCTATGTACATAATAACCATATATTTTATAATGAATGTGTAAAAATCACATACAATCACACACTCCGACGTGTATAGTGTGCAGATCTACAGTAGATACTACACATAGTGTATTTCTCTGAAGTAGCATCCAGAAGACCATTCACTCACTCTCACTTTTTTTTTCCACCGATCAAATCTACCCACTTTTCAAAAGAATCAAATCATTATTGCACATTTTTCCAATCAATTTCTATATCACATCATCATTCATCGTTATTCATTCTATATCAATTCGCATCCCAAAAAAACTTATTCTCTCTAAAAAAAGATTGTTCTTTAGCTAATAGAAAATTTTCACAATAAAAGTATATTCAATCACGCTACAAAGCACCCAACTTCAATGAGTCACGTGATATTACATTAATATTGTGTGTTGGGCTAATTCAATTTAAAAATTGTAATAATCTAAATTAACAATTAGTTGTCAAAGATTTTGAAAATCAATTCTCGAACACTGTTTACCAAGTTGCCAACTTGTCTTAATAGTGATTTAAGATTTTTTAACCAGCCAACTTGCCATGATAAATGGGCCCTCAAATAAAAACGCGGTTGGTGGGCTGAGGTCCAATCCCATCTAAGCATCAACTTGCTTATCCACCGTTATAGGAAACTGTACTTTCCCATTTACCATGGCATAAATAATTTCAACCTATTCGACCAATTGTTTTTAGTAATAATAATAGTTTTTTCATGGTTGGATGGAAGGAGATAAATTTCAAAGAAACTGAAAGATACATGATTCGAACACTAGTCAACAACCTTACAAACAGTGGTGGATCCAGAAATTTGAAAATGCGAGTACAATATATATTAAAAAAACATACACATAAAAATTATTTAAAATTTCATTAAAATAAAAAGTGAAATTGCAACTTGTCAAAGTATAACTATATGAGATCTCGTGTAAAGCACATATTGTATATATGTGAGACCTTCCTTATATACAATGGCATGTCCATTTTCCTAATATATAGTTCTGTGAATTTTATCTCATTCTATTGTAATAAATTTAAAATAGCATTAGACCATTTGGTGGAAATACTATTTAATATATTTTATTGATAAAAGTTAAAAAAAAAATCATACATTAGAATCATGTAAGATACATTCAAGACTATGTATTTGTCTTCGATCTTCGAAAGTTGTTTTTTTCATAAAATCGTACTAAGGTACAACTTAATCCATCATTGTGTTGTAGTCATGTTTATATCCTTAATACTAATGAAGATTTATGTCATACTTTTTTTCAAGATTGTAGTAGTAAATTCGGATGCAGTTCTATTTTTAAAAGTTGTTCGTATATGTAAATTAGGGGCAAAGATTTTTGTAAAAGTTGATCGCATAACAATACTAAGTAGAGTAATTAAGACAATAAGAGACAACGAAATATATTTTTGGTAACATTATTGATTTTGTTATATCTATTTCTTTTGGGGATTTTTTTTTGTAGATTTTACCATGTATTTTATTTATTCACATTGTTAAGTTAATTTTCATTTTTTTGGAGTTTTATGGTGGGATTTTGTATTGTATTATTTAAATTTTCTAATTATTTTTGTAAAATAAAAATAGGGGTACAAAACTATTTTTGTTACTTTTTAGTTATAGAGCATTATTGAATTTTTTTTTTCAAAATTGGGGGTACAATTGTACCCTCATTCCTCCTAGTAGATCTGCCACTGTTTACAAAGGGGTGAGCGATACGGCCGATACCAAATAGTTTTCACACTTTAAATGATGATAGTTTATACTTTATTTTTTGAAATATTTTCATTTTATTATTTTTCCCCCACTAAACATAACGTTCAAATATAACATAATAAGTTAATAACTACTCTAAACAGAAATCAATTTTGAGGCAACATTATTGAATCATGAGGGAAAGGTGGCAAAAACATCCACTTAATATGCAATTTATATTTATATAATACATTATATTAATAAATTGAAATAAAATTGAGTTCGAAACAATACACAAAATTGAATTGAAATATGAATTTGAATGGATTTTACTCAAATTTCAAAATATATTGCACTCGAGTGTTGTAGAATGACACAATAGAGGGGGGGATGTCACTTAGGGTAAGACCTAGAAGGATCTCATTCTGTGAGACATTGTCAATTTGGTATTTCCTGCACCAAAAGAATAAGTTAAATAGCAAGTGGGCAACTTTGGAGTTATATAATGTCTGCAACTTGCAACCAAACATATATAATAGCCGACTTAAAAAGGTGGTGGTGGTGGTAGAAGGCTAGAAGCTACTGTTTGGCTTTTCTTTGAAATCATCTAGCTATGCATGTATTTGCAGTTCTATTCAATGTTTTCTAGCCCATCTTCTGAATTTACTTATCAAGATCTTCTCCAGAACTTTCATTCATATATCTTTACTTTGTTTAAAAAAAATCATTGTTTTTTTTTTTTTTTGCTTTGTGGGGAACAAATTTGATTTGGAGGAAAATGTTGGAAATTGGTTTATAAAAATGGATTTTGACCCAATTTTGACCAATTGTTTAAGTGAGATCATTTATTAGTTTTAGAAAATAAATGATATAATTATAATCTACACCCCGGGTAGATGAATTTGGCATCTTGAATTTCTCAATATCAATTTTGGTTGAATGAGAAATTAATCCATAAAGTTAGCCATTTAAATGTCTTTTATAAAATGAATATAAAAGAAAACTTTGAAATCGAACAGCTCCCTCTCTCTCTCTAAAACTTTTTCTCTCCCTTCTCTCTACCCAACAAAACATTTAACCCTAGCTTTTCTCCCCTCCCTCCCCCAATCTCACAGCCGCCCCCTCTCTCTCTCCCCCTCCCCCTCCATGCTTCCCATTGGAGGGCCAACAATGGCGGTCCTTTGGGAGTCCGAAGGTGGCCGGAATTTTTGGTCCAGGGTGAAAGCGGGTCGGAGCTCCACGGAGGTTGGAGCTGAGTAGACGATTGCGGCATTAGATTTGGGTGAGGGAGAGGCATTTTTTATTTCTTTGTATTTGTTTTCTCTCATTTTTTAGCTTTAGTTGTTGTTTTCTTATTTTGTTTGTATTTTCTTTTCCCGGTTGATTTACAAAACTCGTAGGCGGATCAATTTTTTTTGTTTTGTAGTATATAGTGGTTGCTCGTGCCCGGTTTCAGTTTTTTTAGTGTGTTACAGTCTCCATTAAGGAGTGTTGAAGTCTCCCGGCGTGGAGTGATTTTAGTTTTGGGGTGGGTAGTTTTTTTAGTCCATGTTGTGAATCTGAATTGGTCTTACCAATTCCCCATTTGGCTCTTAGTTAGTCTTATCGGCTCTTAGCCCGTTAGCTACGATTGTAGTTGTAATTTGAGTTTTTAAGTTGTTATAATAAAATACTATCGTTCGACAAAAATAAAATAAAAGGAATATAAAAGGGTGGGAATATGGAAAGTCATATCCCACATAAAAACATATTAAATGTTTGACTAGTTTTTATATAACTTCACCACTAATAATGAGTAATCATGTGGAGCTCCTTATGGTACGCCCCAGTGGACCAAGTCAATTTTGACTAGCCTTTGCCTAGCTCAAATAGCACCTCAATGTCCGAGCCGGACCCGGGCGCACGTACGCATCATTGCGAGGAGTTTTGAGGAGCCTTAAAGTCTTGAAAAATCTAACCATCGTTCAGTCCAGTGGCTCGATGACGTGGCAGGGCAGCTCAGGTGGCAATGACTTGGCAAAAGTCGTCCGGATGGCGACACGTGGCACGCGGTGGAACTGATTGGACGCATTTGTTCGCTGACAGAGCACCATGACTGGACACGTCTGTTCAGTATGCAGAAGTGTGTGCTAAGGGATGTGTATCTTCGGTTGGATACAATATGGACCATCAGATCGCAACTGTTGATCACATGGTGCGATTTGACAGTCCTGATCAATCCGAACTAGGAGTTGCACCCTGTCTGAAGAGGCACCCGAAGTTCTATAAATATGAGTCCCCAGAACTCAATTTTGCATCCGAAAATCATAGAAAATTATGCATTCAGCATATTGAGTCATTCTATTCCTTTCTCTGTATTTTGAGGTTTTGAAACACGTTAAGTTCACTGTAAGGTCGATTTTTGCAAGTACTTCTAAGTCGAACTTGAAAGTCGTTGTATCTTAGAAACGATTGCCTAGAACCGTTAGCACTTTTGTACGGGGCAATTTCGTCTTGCGGATAAAGAATCTAATTTTTGCCTCGACTTAAATTTATATCCCGTTATTCTGTCTATTTTTCTAGAAAATCAAACACCGCAAACAACAGAAAATTAATATACTCAAGTCAAGGTCGAAATAATTTCGAGACTTAGCATTTTAAGTTTGAGAAGACCTGAGAAAATAACACGCTTTAACACGCATAGATTAGTCGGAGTAGCCTCCAACTCGATGTTTAAGTCAGCTCAAATATAGGGATGGCAATGCCGCATCAAACCCGCCCCGATGGGGCGGGTCTAGACCCGGACAAATGGGTCCCGGGCGGGTCTCGGTCCAAGATTACAAAACCCGCCCGGTCCGGGAGGTCCCGGTCCTATAGGACCCGCCCGCATGTTAATTTTTATTAAATTTTTAAATATATATTAAAATATTTTTGCATTATTTACTTTAAAATTTGAGTATTATATGTTTAAAAATATTAGTTGAGTACTAATATAATATTATTTACTTTTAAAATTTAATTTACTAATATAATATCTTGTAATATTCTACTTTGAATATTTATTTTAAGTATTAGTTGAGTACTATGTAGTATAATAGTATTTGTTTTTTAAAATAAATCTTAACAAAGAGCCAATTCTAAAAAAATAGTTATAATAAGTTGCATAATTATATTTATTTATTTTTTAACCTATTGGCATTTGATTACTTTTGAAAAATTGGCCATAAATAAAAAATATAAATTATTATAAATTAAAAATATATTTGGCGGGTCTAGCGGGTCTAGACCCGCCCGACGGGTTTTGAGGCGGGCGGGCGGGGCGGGTCCCGGGTCTTACTTCTCCTTGGCGGGGCGGGTCCCGGGTTTGGCCAAACCCGCCCCAAACCCGCCCCGTTGCCATCCCTACTCAAATAATTAGATCTCGAAGAACTGATAAGCAAAGTAAATATTAATGTAAAATTTACGTTATAAAAGTTGGGCACCTAGGTATCTATATTAGTTGGTTCACATTGGTTGCATAAACTTATGACACACATTCTGTGATTTTGGCTGCGTATAATTACATTGGCCTTAGGGTATATCCAATGCCCATTTCTAAAAACCTCTATAAATTTACTTTTTGGTGGAACTCATGCTGCCACATTATAAAAACCTCAAAAAGAAAAAAATCACATATTTCTCTCTACAATTCTAAAATCTTTAAACAACTTTTTTGTGGACCCTACACTCCCCAATATAATTGTAACACAAATTTTTATTGTCTGCAAATAAACAAACAAGAAAAATAGTACAAATTGAATATATATGAATCAAACTATCAAAAGGGTTACAATCTCTAGAAATCCTCTGATTCTTTTCTTCAAAAAAAATATAATATCTGGAATTTGAGAATTTGGAGATGAATTCTTCAGCTTAATCTTCTCCAAACTTAAACTTGAGCTTCAATATCGTTAATTCGAGGGCTTGAAAGCTTGATCTCGAATCAAACGCGATATATTTGATGATATTTGATTTGAATATATGAACTTCTTGGTGAAATTGACCTTTTGATCTTCCTCCAAGATGGTTCTGACTTCAATAACGTTTACTCGAGGGCTTGGAAGCTTATTCCCGAATCAAACGCCGTGATTTGAATGGACTCCGCGATGAACGCCTTGGCTTTCGCCTTGAACACCGTGGATCTCCTTGAATATATTCTTCTTGCCTTGAGAGAATTTCCTCCACCGCCTTGGATTTCTTCTCTTCGAATTGTGTTTTAATTCCTTGAGAATGACCCCTATTTATACTTGTAAGAGAGGGGTCTTAGGAAAACTCATATGGTGAGGACTCTAATTTGATTGATCCTTCAAATTTAATATTATTTCATTAATCACAAATTGTGATAATTATCAAAAGAAATAATAATTTATCAAGATAAATCTTGATTTATAAGAATTTGACATTTGGCATTCTTTAATTGGCCAATAAAATATATATTAAAATATCAATAAATTAACTATTTAAATTAGGAATTAAATTTAATTAAATTCCCAAATATAAATAGAAATTATAAAATTGATATTTAATATAGAATTTCACATGTGTCACCATCTGATTGGTGCAAATTTAATTTGTCTACAAATGCCCCCTCGAGACTTGTTCACGGACGACGTGCCTTGGAGTGAATAAGTCACGATAATTGCTCGAATTTCCCATTTCAATTTGGCAAACCCATTTGAACCGTGGGCTTTCAAACATGACCCAAAGCATTTGGACGTATGACACTATGACCCATGCATTAGCTTTTTGAAATCCTCCATTAATAGATCCCACATAAGCTGAAGACATTTGAATTTGGGCTTTAACATATGGGCTGCCTTTTTAATGTTTGGTTTAATAGCCCCAGTTCTTGTCCATAAGCATATGGGCTTGAACATATGGGCTGCCTTCTTACAACTTTTTCGTTGCAGAAACTTCTCAGCAAATTACAACTTAGTTCCTTAAGAATCATTCTCCTAATTAAATTCCAACTCATCCCCAAGCTAGACCCACGTGAATATGAATGACATGAAGTCTAACTCCAACACGCTGCTGCGAAATTTTGTGTATGACGGTAGTCTTTCGCCTATCGAATTCAATCGGTCTCCAACTGAAATTTAATCAGGTTTCTTTTGATTTGAGAAAGTTTTGGAACAGATTAATCTCAAATTCCTATCTGAATGCAAACAAGAGTCCTCCTCCTATTCGGATATTGGTCTCCTCAACAACTATAAAAGAGGCACCCGAGTGCCTTATATTTTTCACAATCAAGCGAGCAACAAATCATTTGGTGCGCAATGGTGTTCCCGGTTTCATCTTCTTCTACGGCGGTTCTTTTCAGTTTTGTGTTCGATTGCCGTGGTCTTCTTTGATTTCATCTTCGTTTATTGTTTTGAGGCAGGTAACTTCGGTATTTATTTCTACTGCGACGAATTTTTCGTGATTCTGCACTGCATGTGTTTGATGAATTGATAGAAAGAAACTGGTGCTAATTTACTTATTGTGTATATATGTCGCTGCTTCTATCTTGATTTAGAATCATATGTGGCCATCATTACCTTGCAATTGGTGGCTTTTAATTACATTCATGTAATCATCCATTCTTAAATGTGATTTGGTGTCGTGATGAACTCGTGGAAGTTCTTTATTTGCAGGCAATGATGAAGGCAAAAATGTTTTTTTCATCCACTAAGTAGACGACTTGAGAGATTTAGTCCACACTTTTAAAAAATTTTGAAATTGGTCCACTAAGTGGCAAAATTTCGGATTTTTAGTCCAGTAACCTGCTACTGCAGGTAACAATCCTATGTGGAATTTTTTTTTCTTTTTGCTTTTTTTCTTACCTCAAAATATGAATTGTTTTTGTTGATGTGACATTTTGGAGGGAAAAAAATATTATTTTCAATGTAAATTAGGTAAAAATATAATATTCATTATGAATAAAATAAAAATAATTTACAGAATATATTTAAATTATTTGTTAATTTGAAAAACGAAAAATAATTTTAAAACATCCATGAAAAACAAAAATAATGTTAATATTTAAATTATTTGTTAATTTGAAAAACGGAAAAATAATTTTAAAAATCCATGAAAAACAAAAATAATGTTAATAAAATTTAAGATATTTTAATTGGAGAAATATATTCAAAATTATAAAATAAAAAATTATTTATATTATATGTTTAAATTATAAATTATTTAATTGTATAAATAACATTTTATATTTACAATTAAAGAGAAATAATTAAATTGTTTTTATACAGTTTTTTAAAATTTAAATATCTTTTATGCAGATTTTTGTAATTAAATAATTTTTGTACAGTTTTTAAAAATTTACATAGTTTTTTTATCTGTTTTTTTTTATAATTCAAAGTTTTTTATACAACTTTTTTAAAAAATTTCATGAAAAATAAGAATAATGTTAATAAATTTTAAAATATTTTGAATATATTTATTAAATCAAAATATTTAAATTATATTAACATTATTCTTATTTTTCATCAATTTTTTAAAAAAAAAATATTTTGTGTTTTTCGACTAATAAAAAATTAAATATATTCGCAAATTATTTTTATTTTATTCATAATGAATATTATATTTTTACCTAATTTACATTGAAAATAATATTTTTTCCTCCAAAATGCCACATCAACAAAAAAACAATTCATATTTTGAGGCAAGAAAAAAAAAAAAAAGAAAAAAATTCCACATAGGATTGTGACTGCTATTGCAGTCACTGGACTAAAAATCGAATTTTTGCCACTTAGTGGACTAATTTCAAAAAATTTAAAAGTGTGGACTAAATCTCTCAAGTCGTCCAGTTAGTGGACTAAAAAAACATTTTTGCCCAATGATGAATGTATTTGGAGTTATCACTTTTCAGGCATCGTTTCTTTTTTTTTTTTTAGCCAGGTGATCCGCATCCGCCATATGAATGATCAATTGCTGAGAAGAAATTTCTTTTTCATCTTTCCTTTTTTTTGACAGATTTCACGAGGGTATACTTCAAAGATATTTCCTTTTCGCCGGGCTTGTAACACTTGATAATTCTTGATGACGAGAGGCACGATATAGAATGGGGTACCATTTTGACGGTTTATGATCCACTTGTTGGACGATACGCAAAGCAATGGCCAAAGTTGACGAATCGTCTTCATCTAAGGGAATGGTCTCATGAGATTCCACCAGTCAAGGACTCCAAATCCAAGATGTGGGCTCTAGAAGCAACCCATCACCAACAGTCTGACGAGCCGGTTTCACTACCAACTCTGGAGCGTCGTATCATCGAAGGCGAAGCCAAATGGGGAGATCCAATCCAGTTTGGCGGTGAATTCCATTATGTCGACGACTATTGGGAGTGGACCGAAGACATCCTTAGTCTATGCAAGAATAAACTCCAGGAGGCCCATATATATGATTCGGTGTATGCTTCTCTCTTCACATATGATTGCAATTCCAATATCGTCAAGGCGTTTTGCGAGCAACTTATCATCGACAACTGGAGGAACCAACTTTCTCGCTAATTTTGGAGCGTCGCATCATCAAAGACAAAGCTACGTATGGAGATGTCAAGGTGTGCATATTGCAAATGACTTACCGCCATCAACAGACTCGCCACGTCGGTAAAGACGTGGATTTTTCCAGCAAGAATCATTCAAAATTAAGCTAAGAGAGACGTCATGTGGAAACAACTCGTCGAAGTGGACAAAATGCATGTAGATCCCGGAGCAACTCATCAAAGTAGGGAGAATCTATGCAGGTCTTTAAAGCAACACATCGAAGTATGGAGCATCCATGTAGGTCTCGGAAGTAATTCGTCGAAGTGTGGGGATGCCTTCAAGGATGTGGAATTCTCAAGTAAGCATCATTCAATACCAAGCCAAGTGGAGAGGCGCCATGTAGATCTCGCCAGGTGGAGAAATGCCATCAAGGATGTGAATTTTGCAAATAACTCATCGCCACCGAATGACTCGTCAAGTGGAGAAATGCCATCAAGGGTGTGAATTTTGCAAATAACTCATCGCCACCGAAGGAACTGGAGAAACGCCATCAAGGATGTAGATTTTGCAAATAACTCACCACCATTGACAGACTCGCTAAGTGGAGAAACATCATCAAGCAACTGGCCATCGACAATAAACTCGCCAACTGGAGAGACGTCATCAAGAGTGTGCAACTCGTTGCCAATAATATGCTCACCAGGCGGGGAGACACCATTAAGGGTGTTGAGTTCATCGTTAATAATAAACTTGCCAGACGAGGGGACACCATTAAGGGAGTGGAGTTCACAAGCAACTCATCAACAATCAACACAAGAGCCGATTTCATGGCCATACTGTCGCGTTTATTGAAGGTCAGGCCAGTGAACGAGAAAGAAAATGCCCCCAACGAAGCTATACTTGGAAGAGATTAAAAAGAGTCTCAAATATTTGGAGCCACGAGAAACCAATGTAGATGATATCGCGCACCACAACAAATAGGGAACATTGTTGAAGAGGTTCATTTCCTAACTCCCTTTTTGTTTCTGCAATGAACATGATTCATCACAATAACATGACTGAACTTAGAAAATTCTAAGCTGCCTACGTACCCTAAAGAGATCAAGTCAAAACGTAGTTCATAAAACATATTTTTTGGAGTGCCATAAACAGTTTATACTCATGTGGGCCAGGAGTATATATTTGGTTTGAGATTTTTGATAGTTTATACTCGTATCAAGGAGTAATCATATGAATTTGAGACACACTGATAGTTTATACTCATATCAAGGAGTTTTGATTTGGATTTGAGATATATTGATAGTTTATACTCGTATCAATGAGTCTTAACTTGAATCTGATATATATTTGATAGAATATGTTGCCCTATTAATCAATATATCAATACAAAACCCTGGATATTCGGATTCAAACAGTGTTGTATGTTAATGTTGTAACACTGAAACATACAACACACTCACACAGCGGAAATATAAATAACACCAGGATTTTTAACGTGCTTAGATTCCCCAATCTTAATGCACGAGGCCACGCCCAGAGAAGAAACAATCCAATATTAGAAAAGCAAAGCTTATTACAAATACGACTGGATTTACGAATAGCATAAAGACTCCCTCTTTATCAATTCACCAACACTCGTATAAAACTAATCTCTTGATTGAATCTTCCACAATCTCAACCTTGTTGGAATCCCTCCAACTTCAAATCCCTTAAACGGTTGAGTCGATCCACGCCGTAGATCTTCACCTTCTTCTCCCGAAGAATAAAAATATCGAACAAATGATTTCTTGAAGAAGTACAAATATCTCGAAAAGGCTTTCTGGACGTCTTCTTCAAAAGCCTGACTTCACTTCTTATAGCAAGCAAGAAGAAATCCAATCCCTGATTTCAAGAGGATGATTTCTAGCTAAGGAAGGAAATCAGCAAAAACAATCATTTCCTTGTGGGTGAGAATCATGTACACAAGGAAAGTAATCAGAAAAAAGATAATTGGCATTTATAAAAATGGCTGAATCAATTAAGATAAATCTATCCAATAATATCAGCAACATTCACAATATAGAACACATGCCAAAAATCACAGCACAGAATCTGCCATAAAATCCGCCCAAATTTTGTGCAACCGGTGTTGCATCACCAAAGTTACAACACTAGAACTTGCACCGAGCTCAATGACCAAATTTGCCAATTAAGTAACACTAACAATCTCTCCCTTTGGCACTTTTGGTCAAAACAACAATTCATAGGATAACATCAAAACATATATAGATAAAGATGCAACACTAGAAATCACAAAGCCCCCGCAAGTTAGCACGATTCAAAAAGCATGCATACATAGTTCAAATTCATCCAACACATTGTCCAATAGAACTAGTTTATCATTCGTACTAGAAACAAGATAAACACAAGCATGCAGTGGTCTTCATCAGAACCACTATATTCCTTTGACTCCCCCTCAGAGTTAGCATCGATATCATCTTCATCTTCATACTCAAACTCCACCTAGAAGAAGACAAGATCATCATCTTCTTCCTCATCACGGGAGTTTCGGACTCCCCCTCAAACGGGTCTTACCTCACTTGACTCAGTTTGCTCCCCCTTACTTGGGTCTCACCTCACTTGAGTCTCCTTTCTCCCCCTTTTTGACCAAAAAAAGACAAACAAAGCCAACCAAACTTTGGCTATTTTTTGGTCAAAACAATCTCCTTCAAGAATTTGAAAGTAGTCCTTACCAAAATTGATGAGAGAATGAACCACCATAATTATAGTGATACAAATGGCGACTATGGGAGTTTCCAAGAAAAGCTTCCAACTGCAATTTTGAAATTCAAATATTAAAAGTCCCATAATTCAAGGTGTGCAATTAATTCAAAATAAGCACAGATGAACAATACCATTTATTATCAAAGACAAATTTAAGGAATAAATCATTTCCAAAAATAATACACCACATCGAATCAAGAGAGAAGATATTTTCCACAAGCCCAAAAATGATCCTAAGGGATGTCTAGAATGATGAGTTTATTTCTGATAGGAATAAAAAGGCCTTAGGCGTTTTGGTGTTGTAACCCAGTGTTGTACCACCTTTTTCAAGAACTTCACCATACAAAGTCAATGGATCAAAATCCTTTTCCCATTTAAAAAATCTTTTGAGTGAAAGGAAGGAAGCGGTGAAACAATTAGCGGTCGGTAGCTTTCGCTCCAAAACACGGGTAGCTCTTTCTCAGAAGATCATAACATGATTCAAGCATATAAAAGAACAGAGAATAGTTCACAACTGAATAGCTTTCACACACAATGTATAGGCAACTTTTTCCGTCAAAGGCCCAAAAAAAATACATCTTTCACATGGGAAAAATCATTTTGTTTGCAATTTGATCCACAATTGTTTTTAGGCAGAAAATTCATCAAAGGAGTACTCAATAGGGTTACAACAATAAAACGAGAAAAGCCAATGAAATGATATTAAAAATGCAAAATGTCTAATGCACAAGAATTAAGATCAAAAAGAGGTTGCAACACACAAGAAAGAGAAATGATGCACATGGTGTTGCAACACCGAAACCCACACCGCTCAGAGAGTCTGAGACACCCAGAGAAGCTTTGGGTAATTAAACCTTTGAAAGTCTAGGGCTTTGGTGAAAATATCAACAATTTGATTCTCGTAGTGACAAAATCAATGGTAACAATTTTATTCTCAACCAAGTTTCTAATGAAATGGTGTCGAGTATCGATGTGTTTAGTTCGGAGTGTTGACTTTGGGTTTTTAAAAATGTTTATGGCACTTGAATTATCACGATGAAGTCGTAAGAGTTTTCTCTTCAACCCCATAGTCGATCAACACTTGTATCATCCACAACATTTGAGAACAAAAGCTCCCTAAGGGTCGTATATTCGGACTCAATAGTGGATAGGGATACACAACTTTATTCCTTTCTGTACAATGAAACTAAATTGTTACCAAGGTAGACACATCCTCCATGAGTGCTCTTTCGATCATCGATATCACGTGTCAAATTAACATCACTAAACCCAGTCAAGTTAGTGTTATGACACTTGGTGTTGTAACACTGGAGCTCTTCCCTGCAACAAATAACAGTTAGCGGAGGACCTATTTCCCTTAAGAATACAATTGTCGAATTATCAAAGACATTACAAACATTCTTATCAAATTTGACATATAAATCATCATCACACAACTGGCTAATGCTAATAAGATTACCTTTCAAGCCTTCAACATACAAGACATTTTTTAAATGGGGAAGTCCTACGACATTTAACGTTCCTTTTCCCAAAACCTTTCCTTTAGCACCATCACCAAAAGTGACCAAACCATTTTCATATTTTTCAAAATCAATGAGTTTTTCCAATTCTCCAGTCATATGACGAGAACACCCACTGTCAAAATACAATGATTCAGTCATATTAACTTTTAAAGATGTGTGAGCAACATTACAAGAAAACTCATTTTTCCTAACCCATATTTTCTTGGGTTTGTTGGATAAATCAACTTTAAAACAAGGAGTGTTTCTTTGGTGATGTTTGAACACTGGAGTTTGCACTCGCCTTGCCTATAGTGTTTTAAGGCGATAACAATTAGGTCTTATATGGCAGGACGGTTGCAATAATGACATATAGGAACAAAATCATTCGCTTCTTTTTCCATTATGTGAATGATGTTCCTTCTTTAACAAAAGCAATCTTAGAATTTTTATCCTTTTTAGCAGAGCTTTTGTTAGCATTAAAACCAAAACTAATACCTGCACGATCTTGTGGTATTTTCCTTGAGAAAGAATTTCATCAAATCTCCCCTTTCCTGTGTTCAATTTTTTGATAGAAGTTGTCATCTCACTGAGGTCTTTCTTCTCTTTGGCAAGTTCTTCCTTCTTTCAGTTGCCAGCCTTTCGAACTTAATAACCTCTCCTTTGAGTGCCTCTTTTGTGATAAAGAAGACACACTACTTTCTTTTCCAGATTCTCATTTGTTTTCAAGACAACCAAGCATTTTTCGTACATCTTTTGGTAAACTCTCCTTAGTTCTTCATTTCTTGATTCTTCATCAGCTTCAGAGTCATCCTCAGAGTATTCATCACTTGAATTGTTTTCCTCTGCAACAATCACAGAGTTTAGACATCTTTCAACAAAAGGAAAGTTAATGTCATACCTTCTTGGTGTTGTAACACCAGAAATAGCACTAGGGTGCGTTTCATTACAACCAACCTCTTTGTCAATGAAGGTGAATGATTTCCCATTCTTCTTTCGAGTATTTGCACATTCAACCTGGATGTGTCCAAAGCCACCACATTCTCTGCATTGAATACTTTTGCTTTTGATTGAGGATTTGCTTCTGTTCTTTTGACTGTCAAGGAATTGAGGGCGTAAAACCGAACATACTTCATAAACACAAGACATGTTAGCAACAAATACAAAACAGGATCTCACTAATAAGAATTAGTGTTAGGCTCTTGATGCCAATTGATAGAATATGTTGCCCTATTAATCAATATATCAATACAAAACCCTGGATATTCGGATTCAAACAGTGTTGTATGTTAATGTTGTAACATCTTGAAACATACGACACACTCACACAAGCAGTAAATATAAATAACACCAGGATTTTTAACGTGCTTAGATTCCTCAATCTTAATGCACGAGGCCACGCCTGCAGAAGAAACAATCCAATATTAGAAAAGCAAAGCTTATTACAAATACGACTGGATTTACGAATAGCATTAAGACTCCCTCTTTATCAATTCACCAACACTCGTATAAAACTAATCTCTTGATTGAATCTTCCACAATCTCAACCTTGTTGGAATCCCTCCAACTTCAAATCCCTTGAACGGTTGAGTCGATCCACGCCGTAGATCTTCACCTTCTTCTAGAAGAATAAAAATATCGAACAAATGATTTCTTGAAGAAGTACAAATATCTCGAAAAGGCTTTCTGGATGTCTTCTTCAAAAGCCTGACTTCACTTCTTATAGCAAGCAAGAAGAAATACAATCCCTGATTTCAAGAGGATGATTTCTAGCTAAGGAAGGAAATCAGCAAAAACAATCATTTCCTTGTGGGTGAGAATCATGTACACAAGGAAAGTAATCAGAAAAAAGATAATTGGCATTTATAAAAATGGCTGAATCAATTAAGATAAATCTATCCAATAATATCAGCAACATTCACAATATAGAACACATGCCAAAAATCACAAAGACGAGAGACCGCCATAAAATCCGCCCAAATTCTGTGCAACCGGTGTTGCATCACCAGAGTTACAACACTAGAACTTGCACCGAGCTCAATGACCAAATTTGCCAATTAAGTAACACTAACAATATTGATATTTTATACTCGTATCAAGGAGGCTTCATTTGAATTTGAGATATATTGATAGTTTATACTCGTATCAAGGAGTAGACATTTGAACTTGACATATGTTGATAGATTAAACTCATATCAAGGAGTCTTGATTTGAATGCGAGACATTTGATAGTTTATACTCCTATCAAGGAGTAATTATTTGAATATGAGATATATTGATAGTTTATACTCGTATTAAGGAGTTTTCATTTGTATTTGAGATATGCTGATAGTTTATACTCGTATCAAGGAGTAGACATTTGAACTTGTTATATATTGATAGTTTATACTCGTATCAAGGAGTTGACATTTAAATTTTGGGATATATTGATAGTTTATACTCCTATCAAGGAGTATTTGATTAAACTTGGGATATGGGCCTTTTATACTCATGCCATGGAGTGTGATTGATAGTTTAGGCTCTTATCAAGGAGCGTTTGGGCATATTTTATTTTGACAATTTTAGATGGTTTATGCTCGCATCTAGGAGCGTTGAGAAGTTGAAGATGGCTCAATTTATTCATCATCATCATCATTACTGAAATCACTTGGGCATTCTTGTTGGTCGAAGTTCAAACTTATCTCTATGGTATGTGCTCGAGTTGCTAATTCTTCAAAAGTTTTTGGCTTTATTGCTTGAAGTATGTAGCATAGGCTCCAATGCATTCCTTGGATGCACATATCAATTGCTGAAGCCTCGGATAATTGATCTTTGCGTTGAGGCTCAAGTCCCTCCAACGATTGATATAGTCGATGCGGACTCTCCCTTCCACTGGCATGAATTTGAGAGTTAAATCATACTAATTAATAGGTCGTGTGCTATAGAAACGGTTAAGAAATTCTCTTTCCAATCGCTCCCAGTGTCAATTGAATTTGCCCCAAGTCGGTGTACCAATCAAACGCACTTCCTCTCAAGGATCGGACAAATTGCTTCACTAAGTAATCACCATAGGTCCCAAAGATCATTGCACGTTTCAATAAAGTGAGCCACATCTTTGCTTTGGATTGCCAACGCCATCAAATTGTTGGAACTTTGGAGGTTGATAACCATCAGGCATCTTCAAGTTGTCAATTCTTTGTGTGTACGGCTTGGCGTAAGTCAAATATGATTTGGAACTCCCGTCAATCTTATCTTTGATAGTCCCCATGATGAACTCCTTGAGTTGGTCAACTGGAATCAAGCCATCGGATGAGACTTGCAACTTCTTTGCGGGATACTCCTCCTTTTCGTTTGTTTGTTGCCTCATGGATGTCTCGACTTCATCATGCGCTTCAACTTGTTTGCACATCACATGGCTTGTATCAACATTATCTACTTTGTTCATCAACTTCATAATTTGGGAGTCTTGGTCTTGAATATGTTTTGTGAGTCCCTCTACGGCCCTCGTCAAACTTATAAGTTGCTCTTCGAGTGAAGTAGATTGGACCATCATGACTGCTCCAGTTTCAAAGCTTGAGCTTGTAGAATGTGCGTGCATGTCGAGCGGGCCCAACGATTCTTTATTTGCAGCTTCATGTGTGCCATCTTGTTTCCATGCCCCTTCATTTGTTCGAGAAGTAAATTCATGTTTCGATGACTCGCCATCTTCCCTTGCCCCCTTATGCTTGTATATTTGAGCAGTGGCTTCGTGGTTCGACATTGAAAGGTCAACATGTGTGGACTTGGAATGGTTGGCCATCTTATTTTATATTTGAATTTAATTTGAAGAGAAGAGATGAGAGGTAGAGATAGTCCCACTGGGCGTGCCAAAAATTTGTAACACAAATTTTTATTGTCTGCAAATAAACAAACAAGAAAAATAGTACAAATTGAATATATATGAATCAAACTATCAAAAGGGTTACAATCTCTAGAAATCCTCTGATTCTTTTCTTCAAAAAAAATATAATATCTGGAATTTGAGAATTTGGAGATGAATTCTTCAGCTTAATCTTCTCCAAACTTAAACTTGAGCTTCAATATCGTTAATTCGAGGGCTTGAAAGCTTGATCTCGAATCAAACGTGATATATTTTATGATATTTGATTTGAATATATGAACTTCTTGGTGAAATTGACCTTTTGATCTTCCTCCAAGATGGTTCTGACTTCAATAACGTTTACTCGAGGGCTTGGAAGCTTATTCCCGAATCAAACGTCGTGATTTGAATGGACTCCGCGATGAACGCCTTGGCTTTCACCTTGAACACCGTGGATCTCCTTGAATATATTCTTTGCGCTCGAGAGAATTTCTCCACCGCTTGGATTTCTTCTCTTCGTGTGTGTTTTAATTCTTGAGAATGACCCCTATTTATACTTGTAAGAGAGGGGTCTTAGGAAAACTCATATGGTGAGGACTCTAATTTGATTGGTCCTTCAAATTTAATATTATTTCTTTAATCACAAATTGTGATAATTATCAAAAGAAATAATAATTTATCAAGATAAATCTTGATTTATAAGAATTTGACATTTGGCATTCTTTAATTGGCCAATAAAATATATATTAAAATATCAATAAATTAACTATTTAAATTAGGAATTAAATTTAATTAAATTCCCAAATATAAATAGAAATTATAAAATTGATATTTAATATAGAATTCCACATGTGTCACCATCTGATTGGTGCAAATTTAATTTGTCTACAAAGGGCTTGAACATATGGGCTGCCTTCTTACAACTTTTTCGTTGCAGAAACTTCTCAGCAAATTACAACTTAGTTCCTTAAGAATCATTCTCCTAATTAAATTCCAACTCATCCCCAAGCTAGACCCACGTGAATATGAATGACATGAAGTCTAACTCCAACACGCTGCTGCGAAATTTTGTGTATGACGGTAGTCTTTCGCTTATCGAATTCAATCGGTCTCCAACTGAAATTTAATCAGGTTTCTTTTGATTTGAGAAAGTTTTGGAACAGATTAATCTCAAATTCCTATCTGAATGCAAACAAGAGTCCTCCTCCTATTCGGATATTGGTCTCCTCAACAACTATAAAAGAGGCACCCGAGTGCCTTATATTTTTCACAATCAAGCGAGCAACATATCATTTGGTGCGCAACGGTGTTCCCGGTTTCATCTTCTTCTACGGCGGTTCTTTTCAGTTTTGTGTTCGATTGTCGTGGTCTTCTTCGATTTCATCTTCGTTTATTGTTTTGAGGCAGGTAACTTCGGTATTTATTTCTACTGCGACGAATTTTTCGTGATTCTGCACTGCATGTGTTTGATGAATTGATAGAAAGAAACTGGTGCTAATTTACTTATTGTGTATATATGTCGCTGCTTCTATCTTGATTTAGAATCATATGTGGCCATCATTACCTTGTAATTGGTGGCTTTTAATTACATTCATGTAATCATCCATTCTTAAATGTGATTTGGTGTCGTGATGAACTCGTGGAAGTTCTTTATTTGCAGGCAATGATGAATGTATTTGGAGTTATCACTTTTCAGGCATCGTTTTTTTTTTTTTTTTTTAGCCAGGTGATCCGCATCCGCCATATGAATGATCAATTTTCTCCACCGCCTTCTTGCTTGGATTCCCACTGGGCGTGCCAAAAATTTGTAACACATATTTTTATTGTCTGCGAATAAACAAACAAGAAAAAGCGTACAAATTAAATATATATGAATAAAAATAAAAATATATAAGTTACAATCCCTATTTCTCCTCTGATTCTTTTCTTCAAGAAAAATATCCGAGATTTGAGAGTTTGGAGTTGAACTCTTCAATTTGATCTTCTCCAAACTTGAACTTGAACTTCAATAACGTTAATTTGAGGGCTTGACAGCTTGATCTCGAATCAAACGTGATATATTTGATGATATTTGATTGAATATATGAACTTCTTGGTGAAATAGACCTTTTGATCTTCCTCCAAGATGGTTTGAACGTCAATAACGTCAACTCGAGGGCTTGGAAGCTTATTCCTGAATCAAACGCCGTGATTTGAATGGACTCCGCGATGAACGCCTTGGAATAACACAAATTTTTATTGTCTGCGAATAAACAAACAAGAAAAAGCGTACAAATTAAATATATATGAATCAAAACAAAAATATATAAGTTACAATCCCTATTTCTCCTCTGATTCTTTTCTTCAAGAAAAATATCCGAGATTTGAGAGTTTGGAGTTGAAATCTTCAATTTGATCTTCTCCAAACTTGAACTTGAACTTCAATAACGTTAATTTGAGGGCTTGACAGCTTGATCTCGAATCAAACGTGATATATTTGATGATATTTGATTGAATATATGAACTTCTTGGTGAAATAGACCTTTTGATTATCCTCCAAGATGGTTTGAACGTCAATAACGTCAACTCGAGGGCTTGGAAGCTTATTCCCGAATCAAACGCCATGATTTGAATGGACTCCGCGATGAACGCCTTGGAACTCGCCTTGAACACCGTGGATCTCCTTGAATATGTTCTTATTTTCCTCCAAGATGTTGATAAGATTGCTAGTTGCGCTATCTTCCTCTAGCGATATCTTTCCTTGGTGGGCTTGAACGACAATTCAAAGAGAAGAAATCCAAGCAAGAAGGCGGTGGAGAAAATTCTGAGTCCTTGCCATGTGAGTTATCCAAGAACCCCTCTCCTACAACTATAAATAGGGGTCCTTGTCAAGGAATTAAATCATAATACAAAGAGAAGAAATCCAAGCAAGAAGGCGGTGGAGAAAATTCTCTCAAGGCAATAAGAACATATTCAAGGAGATCCACGGTGTTCAAGGCGAGTTCCAAGGCGTTCATCGCGGAGTCCATTCAAATCACGGCGTTGTTCAACGTGCCAATTAAAGAATCAAGATTGATTATTCTAAGTGGAATGTTCTCATTCCACTTAGGTGTATTTGATTGAATATATGAACTTCTTTGATTTGAATGGAGCAGATTGATCCCATGTTGTGTTAAAGATTGGCATATACTTGTGTCACCTGAAGAGATGAGAGTCCATATTCATGAAGTCAAAGAGGGCAAAACCAAGAGTGTTTCTGCAAGTCATGATGACAATGGACCTTTGGGTGGATTGGTATTGCCTTTAACAAAACTCGATGATAAGAAACCATATCCGCAACCACTCGAAAAGTTTGTCCGCCCAACTGAGGGACCTAAGACTGAACACGGGAAAGGGCTCCAAAATGCGAAATGTTTTGATCCAAAAGCTTACGATCTTCTTGTTAAAGTTGGATATAATCCGCAAGAAAAAGCGTACAAATTAAATATATATGAATCAAATGGTGACACATGTAAAATTCAATATTAAATATCAATTTTATCTTCTCCAAACTTGAACTTGAACTTCAATAACGTTAATTTGAATTTAATCACATATCTTTATTATATTTTACATTATATAATACTCATTATTGCATTTGAATTAAATATATGTAATTTATATTTTTATTAGATAAAATAAATTTTATACAAAATTTATTTATAATAAATATTATTATATGTATATGCATTTGTTGAATATAATTATATAATGTAGCAAAAAGTAGGAAAAAATTATTAATACCTAACTCTGAGTGTTCACTAATTGGGATCCATGTCGCCGCAAGTTTTTCATCTTCTTCGTCTGTCCAATTTGTCCTTTTTTTTGCCACCTTTTCCCACTTTATTAGTTGTCTCCTTATCTTTATCGAGAACAATATTTTCGAACCCTATCTATGATGAATGTTGTGGGAACGGTGAGTCTGAAATTGATGATGGTGTTGAAGGTTCCTTGTCTGTCCTGGAAGTTTCTACGCTAGCTCTTTGATTCATTAGAAGGCATAACTAATGGTTGTGGAGGAGAACTACCTGAAGGTGGACTGACATCCCAAATTGGTTGTCTATGGCTCTCCAATATTCGGGTAAATACATATAAAATTATGGCATTTGACGTGAATTATTTAGATTAGTGGAATTTTTCTGAGAATATTAAAATTTTGGAGGAAATTGTTGATATTTTGTGATGCATTTTCATCAATATTTTGAGAATTCTTGGAATTCATAAAAGATTGATTATATTTTTCATCCATATCAGATATAATATTTGAATTATATGGACAAAGAAAATAGAAATAATAAAAATAGATGTAGTTTGACTAACTTGTATGTTGAGAAATTGACAGTGATATAAGGGGGAAAAAATGTCATTTGACATATTTATAGACAAAAAAAGTTACAAATTGTAACGTTACAACTAACGACTATTTTACACTAACGACTATTTTATACAAGATGAAATATGCAAACAAAATTTTCAAAAATTTTACGTTTTTTTGTAATGTGAAGGAGTGGTACCTTGTGTGGACCATACACCTACCTTATAAATAATATCCCAACCCAACATTACCATTTTGTTCAAAAAACAATTGTGAAAATGCGGTTACTTATACACGGTACCATTTTTTTAGGGACTAGAAAAAGCTTCATCCCATAATGGGGGTCAGCTTTTTGTATGAGGTTTTTCACCCCAAAAACCTCTCCAAAAAGGAGCATTGCTGATGCCCTTAACCGTCAATGACCGAGAGTAGACCCAAACTAAGTCAACCCTAGATAAAGAAGATTATAGACATTTTGATGATATTTCATGGTTAGAGATAGAATAATAATTTCAAGACTTGATACATGGCAATTATTATACAAATTTATCATGATTGTATGAGATATTGTACTATTAGTTTCTTTTTCAAGTTAGGACAACTTATAATTTGAAACTTAAATAAATCAAATTGTTTTTAATACTCATATTCAAGTTCCTCTTATATTATGAAACTTATATTGTACCTCTTGTTACTTGTTAGGCCTCGGCCCCTCACAAATTCCTCTTATAATTGGGGAGCAATGAAAGTTCATTAACTTTTTGGCTCTTTTTGGCAGAACTGATGGTCCAATTGAAGTGATCAAGTGATTCAGGTTTAGTTATCTTATGGTGTATATGGCTTTGGAATGTGCTCGAAAATCACATGCCTCATATTAAAAAAGTGGGTACCACAAATTGCAATTTCCCAATCACATTAAAGAGAGATCATAAACTTGGAAAGTGGAAAAGGGTTGAATTGTTTGTAGCAATAATGCCGACTTGTTTTTTTTTTAAAGGAATTTAACTAAATCTTTAAAATGGGAGAAGGGTATATTGTATTTGTATGGTTTGTATTACAATTTACACATAGTCATATAAAAAGATCAAATTGCTTAGAGGTTATAACGATTTTGGCCTGATTTAACGGGTCGGAACTAGCAGTTAAGGGCGGGTATCTTAATTTTAACTGCCCTTAGAGCCATACCCAATTAACACCGGGTTCGATTAAGGGTCAATCCGTAGTTTTTTTACTTTTATTTTATTTAAAAAACTATTTTGGCCAAAAAAATAGAAAAAAACTAACCTTGGGTATCGACGGTTAACCGCCGGCTAGGACCTAATAGTTTGGGACCGACGGCTCCAAGGGTTAGGAAAACTAAGGAAAACTAACTTTGACCCTTGATTGACCCTTATATAAGGGCTGGTTAAGAATCGGACTCATGTCAATGATTAACCGGTTCCAAGTCGGGTTTGGTTTGACCCGGCTTCGTGAGTCAAGTTTGATATCAGCTGTTGCGTACTAGCTTTAACACAATTTAAATTACCTTATTGATAATCTAGGTTTTGTTTTAAAATTATTTATTTTAAACCTTTTAAATAATACATGTAATCAAGAATCTAATCCACAAAGGAGGGAAATGTCTAGTTTCTGTTCCATGGCCCAATAATTGAAACCCAAATTGATATGGGAACCGAGGTTCTATATTTTAATGGGCTTGGGCTTTGTTTGTACTCGCACATATATTGTGGAAGACAAAATGTTTCTTTAATATAAGACATTTTCTTAATTAACTTTTTGCCATCTCCAGGACTTAAATTTGGTTTAATTTATTCACTTTAAGAGTGAAAGAAATTAATTTATACATATCGAATTCAAATAAATCTCGAATATATTGTCATTATTTACCATGATGTTTAGCTGACAATATAAATATTATTTGTTAATAATAGTATAAAGACAAAAATTGAGACAAAAATTACTTTCTATTTATTTTAATCGAATATGTAATAATCGAGTTTTATGAAAAGAAGATTCAGAGTTAAAAGTACCAAGCCAAACTCGAATACCTTTTCTTGGACCACGGATCTCAGTAGCCCATTTAAACCCTATGGGCTTTGTCGGATCCCTCTATACTGATTCTTTTTCTGTTCGAGGATTTTTCAGCATCCTAGCTCATTAGAACACGTGCAGCCCACTCAGGGGCGTAGCCAGCCCGGCTGGCTACCCCTAGCCCAAAATTTTTTCCCCTCATTTTCCCCCTAGCTCAATTATTTTTTTTCTTTAAAAAAACACATATGATTTTTTTTTAATTTTTTTTCCACTGAAAAAACGGGACAAAAAAAAATTTGGGGTGTGCCGGGGGCCCCCCTGGCCCCCCCTATCTACGCCTCTGAGCCCACTCAATTGCTTTCCCCTCTTTACAACCCTATTGAATCAGCTCTTTCTTGTCCAATTTGTTATTTCATCTCCCTCTTTCCTCTCGACATTTGAGTTTTTCCTTTGTATATCCGCCATTGATGGTTTGTTTTCTCTTTGATTCCTGTAACTTCTTGTTCAAAATCTGAAGCCCTAGTTTCTTCATCTTCTAAAAACGAAAGATGAAACTTGTCGATGTTGATGAAAAATAAGTTTTTAAGGGAAAATCATCCAAAAAGAAAGCTATTGGATTTAGAGGTGTTGATGTTGCTGATGTATGGTGTTTTTTCCTTTATATTACTGGATTTATTATGTTATTTATTGTTTCTATGGATTTTTTTTTTTTTTTTTTTTCGTTTCGTGTTGTTTTTACATTTGTGTTTGGTGTTGTTTCATTTGTGTTTATATCTTTGTTGATCTGTTGTTTTTATTATTTTTCAAATTTTTCGTATAAGTTGTATTGTTTATTTTTTGTTTCATTGTTGTTTCGTTATTGTTTCTTTGTTGTTTCTTTATTGTTTCTTTGTTGTTCTATTTGAAACATGAAAGAAACATAATTGAAACAAATATGAAACAGTGTCCTGCTTTCTTCTTCTATTTGTTATTTTTTTGTTCCTGTATGTTTTTCTTCTCTTCCCTGATATGCAGTCCGATTCTTCTTTCTTTGTGCTCGAAAAGATGTCTTCTCCTTGTTCTTCTCCTTCGCACAGTGTTCGTACACTTGTTATGACTGCTGCGCTTCAGATCTCTAATTAGTGCTCTGTTTTTTGGTTTTTTGGTGGTTGTTTTTATATGCAGCGTATTGTTTTGGTAATGTGTTGGGTTTGAGCGTATTTGTTAGTATTAGAATGCGGTCAACGCATTGTTAGGTAATTTTGGTAAAATCTTAGTATTTTGCAGGTATCAGTCAGAAATAGTTGGGCATTTGTGTCATTTTTCCTTGAATTTGGAGCAAATAAAGGAAGCCCACATAATATTTGAATTTTCAGCTCCATCTAAAAGTTACAAAATCAATATATATATATATATATAGGGATTGGATCAAATGAGACCACATAATTAGAGTGAGACAGACAGACAGTGTGCACTAATCATGTCCTCAAATCTGTAATTTTAGATGGTTAAGATTTACCCAATTTAATAGAATTTTTAAATTTATTTTAAATCTGTAAAGGGCAATATTGTAATTGTATAATTACATACATATAAATACACACGCACAATCATCATATATATAAATACACACGCATCATCACCACATTTTGTCTTGCGGCAAAGAATCCGATCCTTTGATCGGCACGAGAGGACATATGATGGTGCGATCCACTATCTCGTCAAGTTGTCCTCTGAGGAAGCTAGATTGGATGGTTTACTGAGGGAACTTGAAGCTTCAGCCACGGGCCTGGTGTTGTATCGTCCGTTAGAAGAAGATGGATTCAGAAAGTGTATTGAAATAATTTTGTCTATCCCCGAAGAGCTTAAGGGTTTTTTCACCGTCCATAGCCTACAATCGACCCCTAACAATACTAGCGAACTTGTGGCGGCCTTTATCGATTTCTCCGAGATTCAATCGGTGAAATACTAGTTTCTCGGGGACGATTTGATTATACGGATTAGAGATCAAATGGAATTACTTGGGAAGGAGTTGAAATTTCGATCATGGTTGTTAGGAAATTTATTGTTTAGATTTTGATGAATGCCATGTAAAACTTAGAATAGGAAGTTGGCACCCCATTTTTTGTTGTAAATCGCATTGTAACAAATAGGGGTGTGGTCAAGTGAGTTAAGTCGGCTATGCCCAAACATGCAAGAAGACAAGCGGAGACTAGTAGGAAGACTCCGCGAGGCAGTGAGTTTGGCTAAAAAGAGAAGACGGGAACTCGATGAAGGTGCGGTGAGATGCGGTGAGTAAAGCATCGTCAAGTCAACTCAAGATAGTCAAGTCTCTAGTTGAAGTGTGAGGAAGAGTCATTTAATGATTGGAAGGCGACTCTAAGTCACCTGGGGAAAGCAAGAAAATGCGGTCAAGTCGAGATAATCGAAAGAGATCCGTTGCACGTAAATCAAGAGAATTACTTAAACAAGTAATACCTCCATGCTACCTTTCTCGAAGTGCTCAGTCCCGAGAAGCATGCAAGGGGAATGAACCAATGGGAAACACTACACCGTGTCGATTGCTCTCGAAAAAGTGAAGAATAATTAATACGAGGAAGTGGCAATTCCAAGGATCGCAACAAGACAAGCCAGCGACCACAAGTGACTTTCAAAAATAAGCTATCTCTTCAACGGGCGATTTTTGAAAGATCACTATAAAAGGCCGAGGAATGACTACGAGAGAAGGTTACGAACCACGAACATTCAAGAAAACATTTGAATCAGTAACCAAAATATTCTCAAATCATTCCAGATTAATCCTCAAGCCTACATTACGAAGGAAATCAATCCAACACTCACTGTGAAGGAAAGACAACTTCAATCGGTTGAAGAGGAAACTTTTGAAGAATCAAGGGGTCTACATTCCACGGAGGATTGTAGGAAGGTTCAAGGTCGAACCGGTCTCGAGTTTTTGGAGGGCTTCGTGATCAAATCCAAGAGCTTGAGCAAGTGAGCTGTAGTAGCAAGGTAGCCGCCTGTGAAGAAGCCGAGTCGGACGAGAAGCCGGTGAGTGACCAAGGCATCTCAGGCATCGAGTCCCAAAGGATCAAGTCATTTGTGTGATCAAGACTTGTATCCGGGATCATTACCACTCTCTTTATCTTGATCAATACTTAGTGGATTCTTCCGGGAGTTGGAGAAGAGAGGAGTAGAAGAATTACCCCATCTTGAACCTCTATAAAAACTTATCGTGTCATTTACATTTTCAAAGACTTTAATTCCTGCATCTTATTTGTTTAATTCTGCGACATATTTGATATCCAACCGATAAGCTCTAAGTACTAAAACCCAGGATTAAATCATAACTAAACCAAACTTAAGGGTGTTAAGTCTTCCGGCTGAAAACAAACCACAAGTTGAGCTAATTCGGTCTTAACACGGTGAGTTATTCTATCAACGGCTCGATCAGTGCGTTGAGTGACTAACTCTCTTGATTAACTAAATTGATTTGTCCACCAAGGACACAAATTTTGTATAGTGTCAACTCGAATTTTATAAAAGGACCAAAAGTGAAAAGTTGGTAAGGTTTATTCAACCCCCCTTCTAAACCTTACACTCACACCCCTTGGGACCTACAATGGTTTTAGGGGATGTGCCTTTGCGATTGGTCGAGCTTGAGGGAACCATGGATGTTCTGTTTGGAATTGAAGCCCTAACCAATGAGGTCGGGAGTTTTTGTATTTGTTCTTTTTAGCAATGAAGTCACGGAAGGTTCTGGAATTAGTCTGGATATTTCAGATTTGTTGAAAAAATTTGAGTGCATGAAAAAAAATATGCAAGTACTGATATTGCTCCCAGAACTTTTGTACATTCACTGTTCATTGTGGATTCTCTCCTTTCGATCTTACTAACCCTCCGGAATGATAGTGTTGGAGGATTGGTGAAGAAGACGATGATGACGTGGAAAACAAAGGCCTACAAGGAGGCAGTGAGGATTGTTGTATATTTATATATTTTTCGATGTATACTTATATGTGTTTTGCTGTATAAATAGCTAATTTTTGATGTATGTATTTGTGTTGCTGTGTGCTTATGTTTTTTGTTGCATACTTATATGTGGTTTGTTGTATACTTATATGTGTTTTGTTGTATACTTATATTTTTGTTTGACAATTGTAATATGCAGTACAAATATGTTAAATATACATCATATTAGTGTTAAATATACAGTAAATATATGTTAAATATACAACACAATAATAAACGTGATTTTCTCTCTCACTCACTCTCTATAATTGATTTATTTAATCCACGGTCCCCACATATTAATGAGCGTGATTCTCTCTCTATAACTGATTCCTTAATTCACGGTCCCCACATGTTTTTGTTTGACCATTTTAAGATATAGTAAAATTATGTTAAACATACAACAAAATAGTGTTAAGTATACATCAAATCATTGATAAATGTACAACATACTACATGACAGAGCACATGCGGGATTTTCTCTCTCCCCAGCGCAATTTTCTCTCTCCACGCATGATTTTCTCTCTCCTAATAACTGATTCCATATTTGGATGGTCCCCCACATGTTTGTTTTGACAATTATATCCTTATTTTGGCCTAATTAAATATTTAATATAATTTTAACCCCTATTTATCTAGCCATTGATATAGATAAGGATGGTTGAGATGAGTCCACATTGTATATATATATATATATATATATATATATAGGAATAGGATCAAATGAGACCACATAATTAGAGTGAGACATTGTGGACTAATCCCAGCCCCAAATCTCAAAATTTAGATGGTTGGGATTTTCCCAATTTAATAATCATTTTAGACTTATTTTAAAGCTGAAAAGGGCATGATTGTCATTACACAATTACATAATATCATTTAATTTTGGCAACTGATTTGAGCAATCGCCTTTGTTTGAGAACCTTTGTGTTCATCGGCGCCGTCAATATTTGATTGTGTAATGTTACATCGGAACCTGGCCACAATATCCCGTCATTAGCATTAACCACAATATTATTATCTTCACCTGGCAATGGTGGCAATATAACATTATTTATACTGCTATAACTATTTCATGTCATAACCTGTTGATCCAGCTCACCCAAAAACCCCAAATTCCCAAACCTAATAACTGCGGCTCAAAAAACCCACCCTCCTAAGGCAAATGAGAGCTCAAATTATTCATATGCAAATTCGGAAACCAGGACAGGTGGGCGAAAACCCGTCGGGTTTTTGAAAACGACGATTTGACCCGATTATCGGGCCCAGCGTCGGCCCGATTAAGAAATTCACGTAAGCAGTGCGAGATCGATACTAGTCGAAACATTATTAGGGCGTGGGCCTGGAATTGGGCCGTCTTGCATCGATTCAATTTCAATATTCTTGGAAATATTACTCGGGCCGCCATCTGCCGAGACACGATTAATGGATTTGCCACGTCTGCTTTTCCGACAACCACCGCCGATCGGGACGTTGCGAAGCGAACCCCCTTTAGTCCAATACCTTCTGCAACCTTTGCAAAAGTATCTGCTGGTGGGATAAGGGTATAGGCGCGTTGAGGTAATTGTCGGAGCTTGTGGCCGGACCGACAATGGAAGACGTTTATTTGCCGGTTCAATAAGAGGAGCAACATGAGGAGCCCAATGGGTTTCCCATTTTTTTTCGTATGGACTAATCCTTGGTTTTTTGATGTATACTTAGATGTGTTTTACTGTGTAATTAGTTAATATTTGATATATGTATTTCGATGCTTATTTAGGAGATTTCGATGTATACTTATATGTGTTTTAATGCTTATTTAGTTAATTTCCGATAGGGAATTTCCGTCAGTGACAACCCCCGCATCCATTGACGATGCTGATATGGATGGATTGTTGTATACTTATATGTTGTTCGATGTATACTTAGATGGTTTTGCTGTATAAGTAGTTAATTTTTAATGTATATATTTATGTTGTTGTATATACTTATATGTGTTTTGCTGTATACTTATATTTCTGTTTGACAATTGTAATATGCAGTACAAATATGTTAAATATACATCATAATAGTGTTAAATATACAGTAAATATATGTTAAATATACAGTACAACAATGAGCGTGATTTTTTCTCTCTCTCTCTCTCTCTCTATAATTGATTTTACTTAATCCACGGTCCCCACATGTTAATGAGCGTGATTCTCTCTCTCTCTCTCTCTCTCTCTCTCTCTCTCTCTATAACTGGTTCCTTGATTCACGGTCCCCACATGTTTTTGTTTGACCATTTTAATATGCAGTAAAATTATGTTAAACATACAGTAAAATAGTGTTAAGTATACAACAAATATATGATAAGTGTACATCATACTGCATGGCAGAGCACATGCGCGATTTTCTCTCTCCAGCGCGATTTTCTCGCGATTTTCTCTCTCCCCACGTGATTTTCTCTCTCATAATAACTGATTTCATATTTGGATGGTCCCCCACATGTTTGTTTTGACAATTATACCCTTATTTTGCCTTCATTAAATGTTTAATGTAATTTTAACCCCTATTTATCTTAGCCATTGATATAAATAAGGGAGGGTTGAGATAAGTCCACATTGTCTCACTATAATATGTGGTCTCATTGTAACCTCCCCCTATATATATATGATTTGAATCTGGTGAGCCCATATAAATTATGTGAGTACGTGGGACCAAATCTAGAGCGTTGATTTAATTTTTAAACGGTCTAGATTAAACAGTTTTTATCATTTTTTTAATAGTTATCTTACTGAAAAAATGACTTTTTGTTAATGCTAAGTTATATCAGTTTTTAGGAGGGAAGTTATTTTTAGTAGGTAGTTTATTATTTCTTCATTTTTTTTTATAATTTCTTGGTTATTTTTTATTGTTGATGTTTTGAAAAATATAGAAACTCTGGGTTTTCTATTTTCTTGTTGTTTTTTGTTAGGGTGTATTGTTGCATTTTTTTGTAGGATATTGATATGATATTGACCTTAGTTTTGAAGGTTGGATAAATTCAGTTCATAAGTTGGTAAAATTATCTGTTTTTTAGTCGGTGTAAAATTTTAGTCTGGGAGATTGATTTATTGCGGGTTTAAACTGCATATTGTTGTTGATAATTATGCTTATATATGTTTTATATTATACTTATATATGTTTTGTATTATGCTCTCAAACATGGGGTAACTAGCATTGCCATGTTTTTTCTAAGTCTAGGGAGATTACTTTAACGAGAGTTTAAACTGCTTATTGTTGTTGATAATTATGCTTATTTATGTTGTGTATTATGCTTATGTATGTTTTATATTATGCTTTCAAACAGGGGGTTAATTAGTATTGCCATGTTTTTTTTTTAATTCTGGGGGATTGCTTATTGATGTTTTCAACTGCTTATTATTGTTGACAATTATGTTTATGTATGTTTTCTATCATGCTTATATATGTGTTATAGTATGTTTATGCTTGGTTGGTTTTTATGCTTATAAATGTTTGTCTGTTAATAAATGCTTTTATATAAATTACTAGTGTCTCTTTTTTTTCGGATAGATTTTCTGTTGGAAATAGCAAAAGAGAGTAAGAAAAGGAAGGCCGCAGCTATTGACAATCGTGCAGAGGCGAGTAATAAGGAGGTGGGAAATGATAAGGGGGAAAAGTGGTAGATGGTAGTAAGGGTGCTGAAGAGTCTGAATATCTTAGGTTTTCAGATTAGTGTTAGTCCAAGTGGCTACGATAATCTAGAGGGAGTGATGAATAGATTATGCCGATTTTCCGAGTTTCGCTTTTTCGAATGAATAAGCAATGACAAGAATGAAGGTACGGGGAAATAAACAATACACGTCGATTTATAGAGCTTCACCCCATCTAGGGACTATGTGCTCTACCACCCCAGTATATCCGGGATGAGTTTCGAAAAAGAAAAAGAATTTTATTAATAATTACCAAAATTATTACAACTTCACCTTGAAAAGTACCACACTCTTCTTACAATGGCACCAATGAAGATTACCACAATCTTCCAACTTGAAGAGCACCAAACTCTTCAACACCTCGAAGCGCACCAAACTCTCCCACCTCGAAAAGCACCAAACTCTTCCACAAGAAGATTACCACAATAATCTTACACCTATGAAGAGTACCACACTCTTCAACACCTAAAATCACCCAACTGTGTTCTTACCACAGGAACACTCACAAGGATATCTTGTGTTTGAATGATGAACACAAATTCAAGATTACAACTCGATAATGACGTATACAACTTTGAAGTGCAAGTGTAATCAACAATCAGACCTCAAGATGTGAAAGTGAAAGACTTAGGCTATTACAACAAGAATGTTGTTCTTGTTGTAATTGAAGAACAAAGTATATTTGCTTGTAATGTCTCTTGTTGTGTTGTAGTGTATTGTCTTGTTTTTGTTGCTCCAAATCTTCCTCTATTTATAGGAGAGATATTGAACATTGATAGACTCCTCTTGGAGAGTGAAATCTGAAAAGAAATACAGATTAAATCAACAATATAGTTGTTACAAATCAACTCCCCAAAACCAGGAAAAGTTATCTCCCATAAGCTCAAAAATCGTCTAATTTTGAACTGGTCAACCCATGTGGTCGACATGTCGATCAATACAAAGATTCAAAAAATAAGTTCGTTGAGCTGAGTCCCACATGGCAGTGACCGGTCATTTTGCCCCCGCAAATTATAGAATGAGAAAACAGAAGGACAGTGGCGCAGGGGAGGACACATCCGATGGGTCAACCCATGCAGTCGACCGGAGAGGTCGACCCATCCCTGGAGAAGTTTTGCGAGAGAAAACTTAGATAACATCGTTCAGGCACCGATCGACCTATGGCTCGACCGGTCGACCTATTCTAGGGGTTTTCGGACTGTCAAAAATTCCGACTATATTTTTCGAGCGCCGTTTTACCTTGATGGTATTCGGTAATTGTTAAAAATACTTTAAAACATGGAAATCACTTTTAATATCGCTCGAAGCGAATTTTTTTAAAAGTCGGAAAAAATCTTTTGAGAAATACTCCGAAATATAATTTAAAACCGATTTGGAGTATTTGGACAATCAATAGGAGACATTGTTTTGGTATAAAAACTCAGTAAAACATAATCATCAAAATCATGATAAAAACATTTATCTAACAAACTCCTCCTTTTTGATGATTACAAAGCGAAACAATTTTAGGAGATTGATTTTTAAAACAAAACGACAATACGTTTTAAATCACAAATATAGGAGCAAAGATTTTTCAAAAATATTTTTAACAAAGCTCCCCCTATCAACATGCACAATAAGAGTAATTAGAGCAAACAACTAAGAAGCTAAAAGCTTAGCTTTTACAATATGAGCTCAAATAAGATGAGCTTAGAAGCTCCCCCTGTCAAAACCATCATTAGACATGTATAGAAGTCCATAATACATCCAATGGACTAAGTTTCATTCATAGCTTTTGGCTTTTTCAATCACAGCTTATAGCTTTTTCTGTGAGCTTTTTATAGCTTCTTTGATCTAATGAGCTTGCTTCGTGTTTCTCCACCTTTGGAATCATAAAAAAGAATGTTAGCACGATAAAAACATTACAAGCATATATCAAAGTGCGCATTTTCATCGAATTATCGAGCTTTTGAACATAGAGCTTAAAATTCCAAATGATAGGGAAAAACTTGAAAAGACAATTTGAAAAGCTCATTTGACTGATGAAACATGATCTCTATAAACTTATAAGATATTTGTAGGTCCCAAGGGGTGCGAGTGTAAGGTTTAGAAGGGGGGGGATTGAATAAACCTTACCAACTTTTCGATTTAGTCCTTTTAAGACGTTCAGAGTTAATACTTCACAGCTAAGTCCTTGATGGACAGCTAAGTTAGTTGATCAAATGAGTTAGCCACTCAGCAATGACTGATCGATTTGTTGATAGAATAACTCAGCTGTTTTGACTAAAACTTAACTGGACTGTGATATGTTTTCAGCGGAAGACTTAACACCATTGAATCTTGGTTTAAGTTTGTTTTAATACTTGATCATAGCACTTTGTTAATTATCAGATGGACAGCAAATTTATCAGGAGATATCAAAATAGTATGCAGTAATTAAAGTGCTGAAATATAAGTGACACAATAAATTTTATAGAGGTTCGAAGATGGGGTAATTCTTCTACTCCTCTCTTCTCCAACTCCTGGAGGAATCCACTAAGTATTGATCAATGTACAAAGTGGTTATCAGTCCAATTGCAAGTCTTGATCACACAGCTGACTTGATCCTTTGGGACTCAGGCTGGAGATGCCTTGGTCACAGAGCTGGCTTCTCGTACGACTCAACTTCTTCACAGGGCAACTGCCTTGCTACTACAGCCCACTTACTCAAGCTTCTTGGATTTGATCACGAAGCTCTCCAAAAACTTGAGACTGGTTCGACCTTGAACCTTTCTACAATCCTTTGTGGAATGTAGACCCCTTGATTCTTCAAATGTTTCCTCTTCAACTAATTGAAGTCGTCTTTCCTTCACAGGCGAGTGTTGGAATGATTTCCTTCGTAATGTAGGCTTGAGGATTGAACTTGAATGACTTGAGTAGGTTATAGTTTGAATAATAGCTTGAAAGTTCCAGGTAACAAGGTTACTTTTTCTCAAATAGATTCCTCAGCCTTTTATAGTGTTCTTTTGAAAATTTGCCCGTTGAAGAGATAGGTTAATTTTCAAAAGACCCTTGTGGTCGTTGGCTTGTCTTGTTGCAGTTCTTGGAATTGACATTTCCTCGTATGAATGAGTCTTCAGCTTTCCAGAGTTCTGACACAGGTGCAGTGCTTTCCATTAGTTTATTCCTTTTGCACGCTTTTGGGACTGAGCACTTTAAGAAAGGCAGTATGGAAGTATTACTTGTTTAAGTAATTTTCTTGACTTCTGTGCAACGGATCTCTTTCAGTTGTCTCGACTTGATTGCTTTTCCTTAATTCCCAGGTGACTTGAGTCGACTTCCAATCATGGATGACTCATCCGTCACTTCAACTTGAGACTTGGGTTTGTCTTGAGTTGACTTGACCGACACTTCACTCACCGCATCTCATTTGCACCTTGATCGAGTTCTGTCTTCTCTTCTTTGGCACACTCACCTTCCTCACGGTGGAGTCTTCCTTCTAGTCTCCAGTTGACTTCTTGCATATTCAGGCATAGCTGACTTAACTCAGCTCGACCAGCTCTATCTATTACAATGCAATTTACAACAAAAATGAGGTGCCAACTTTCTATTCTAAGTTTTACATGGCATTCATCAAAATCTAAAAATTAATTTTCCAACAATATTTGAAATCGAGAAAATCATGTAAACAAAGAAATTTTCATTGGTGCATTTTATCGAGCACTTGGTGTGCGTAGAATAAAAACAAAGATGTATATAACACTTGTAAGTGTAAACATGCCAAAAATACATCACCAATCATAATTATACAAGCATAATTCAATATCATACATAATCCCCATCACAAATATATAATAATGCATCAAAATACAAAAAATGTAGGTACTTCCTCAAAGGTTCAACCCAATTGAGATTAAAAAGGAATTAATCTTACCAATATCGGAGAACTCGGATATCATGGATGATATACCAATATCATAAACTAAAAAATATAGAATTTACAAAAATAAAATTATTTTGAGTGAATAGTGTGTGAAATTTGCAAAGGGGTTCGAGTTTGAAGAAGTTGAGCACAAAATGGCTAAGTATTGGACATAACTAATTTTATCTCTGAAATTTGTCTGGTCGACCGGTCTAGGGGTGGTCAACCGATCCAAAAGCCTAGTCGACCGGTCGGCCACCTGGTCATCCGGTCCCTAAAGTTCTTTTTCTGTTTTTGTTCGAGTTTTGAGCCAAAAATCCAATTTTTCACCCATAAGTTTTAAAAACGTGCAAAATACAAACATAAATCTCATTCAATATAAATTGTGCCTAAATAAGCTCTAATTGTGGTAAAAGACTCGGCGGTAAGTGGTTTTGTAAAAGTACCCGCAAATTGATCTTGAGACGAAATAAAACACATCTCAATTTTTCGTTTTGAAATGCAATCCCCAAAAAATATATCGAATCTCAGTATGGTTGGTTTGGTTATGAAGAACCATATTAAAAAAAAATATGCCAAAAGTTTTATCACAAAAAATAGCAATGTTTTCAATCATTGGATAAAACAAGTCTTAAGAAAGAGTGCCTAAATATTGAAAACCTTTTTAACGGCACTTAATTGAGACTCTTTTAGGATTGCTTTTAAATCGAGTGTATAGGCATACGACATGAAGAATATCGAGTCTATTGGAGTAATAAAAGTTGATGAACATACCTCGATTTTGTTTGTCAATAAATATGCCTTTCTCAAACTTGACACATCATGATGCAGATATCCATGGATTTATTCTTTAATACCAAAATATTTCCTGCAAAATCTAGACAAAACATCTTGCGCAAGAGCATAGTAATATCGGATAATATAGACAATATTGATATAAAATATCATAGAAGTTGGACAAATAGCACATACAATGCTTTTTGTAGGAATTAACAAAAGTTTGATAAAACATGGCTTATTGAAAATTTATTCAATGTCTCCTTTTTAATTTTGAAAAACCGAGAGTATATAGTTGAGACCTCATTTTTAAGAAACATTTTAAAAGGGATTTAAGATAATCAAGACAACAACAAACATGTGCAAAAATTATAAAATACGTAATTCAAGACGAGGATAAGGGTTACCAATTTCGCCATTGCCAAGGGTTATGTCCTTCCCATTGTTGATTATACCTTATTCTTGGAAATTAATTTTATTGATAATGTCTTCTCCTTTGATCAAGTGGCGCAAACATTTGTTGTCGATTTGATAATTTGAATTTCCTTTGATTTTTGTTGTGCCAAGTACTTATCATGAAATTTTCTTGTGGTATCCTCAAGTGTTTGGGTCATTTGGGATTAGCATTGAAACTTTTAGGTCTCCAATAATATTTTGAGCTATTTCTAGCCCGACAAGTATTTGTCGTGTGACCACTTTTACCACAATAAAAACATGTAATAGTTCTAGAAGCATAATGATTAACATGTATAGATACTTGGTTCTTTTTCATATCATTGATAGAATTAGGCTTATAACCAAGTCATAGTTTCACATGATCACAACGTTGAACATCAAGAATTTTGGTCATTTTATCGGTACTTAAGTTGAATTTTAACGTATCATTTTTCATGTAATCAATATCCTTAACAAGAGTACTATTTTCTTTTTCAAGGTTTCTAACCTTATCAAGTGTGTTAGTGTGAGCACAGGAAAGTGATTCATATGAAATAAGTAAATTATCTTTTTCATTTTTCATAGTGTTGAATTCCTTTTTCAAATTTTTGTATTTAAAGAGCAAGCTTTGGAATTCATTTTGAAGCTCACCAAAATCATTCTGCAATTCATCATAATCATCTTGCAATTCATTACTAAAACAAATAGAAGAGTTAGAGCATACCTCATTGTCTTCTTTGATGCCCATTAGATATTGCTCGGTTTTCTTATCATCGGATGTTGCAAGAAGTTCATCCCAAGTTGTTGGATTTGATATTATATCTGGTTGAGAAGTAGATGCTTTTGAAGTACTCCTTTCATTTATGTATACTTCATGGATGAGAAGATTTCCAATAAGCTCATCAAAATTTAGAGTTTCTAAATTTTGAGCTTCCATGATAGCCGTCACCTTTTCGGACCAAGAGCCTGGAAGAGCAATTAAAACTTTGGTAACTTTGTCTTCTTCCGACATGAATTTTTTCCACACTTCAAGTGCCGAACGCATTCCTCGAATGTGATTATACTCCGTAGAAGTAAGAGAACAATGAAGGATGTTAAGAGCTTTACCGTTTAAGGAGAATATTTTCTTGTCTTCATCATTGAACTCCTTGAGGCCTGTGGAGATTTGAGTTCCATCCCCCTTTTTCTTCATTGGAATAGATACTCCGTTAATAACCGTGTTCCAAATATCAAACCCGCAACCTTGTAAGAAACACTCTGTTCTATCTTTCCAAAATACATAATTGTTGGAGTTGAAGAGAGACGGTCTATTGAATGAAGCAATGGTTGGTAGATAGCTCTCGTTCGTAGCCATGGATCTTTCCTCTTTACTCGCAATATGGAACGAGCTTGCCAAAGAGTTTGGCTTTCATACCACTTGTTAGTCCAAAACGATAATCTAGAGGGGGGTGAATAGATTATGCTGATTTTTCGAGTTTCACCCTCATTTTCGAATGAATAAGCAATGGCAAGAATGAAGGTGCGGGCAAATAAACAACACACGTTGATTTATAGAGCTTTACCCCACCTAGGGACTATGTACTCTACCACCCCAGTATATCCGAGATGTGTTTCGAAAAAGAAAAAGAATTTTATTAATAATTACCAAAATTATTACAACTTTACCTTGAAGAGTACCACACTCTTCTTACAACGGCACAAATGAAGATTACTACAATCTTCCAACTTGAAGAGCACCAAACTCTTCAACACCTCGAAGAGCACCAAACTCTTCCACCTCGAATAGCTCCAAACTCTTCCATAAGAAGATTACCATAATCTTCTTACACCTATGAAGAGTACCACACTCTTCAACACCTAAGATCACCCAAGTGTGCTCTTACCACAAGAACACTCACAAGGATATCTTGTGTTTGAATGATGAACACAAATTCAAGATTACAACTCGATAATGACGTATACAACTTTGAAGTGCAAGTGTAATCAAGAATCAAGCATAGACCTCAAGATGTGAAAGTGAAAGACTTAGGCTATTACAACAAGAATGTTGAAATTGAAGAACAAAGTATATTTGCTTGTAATGTCTCTTGTTGTGTTGTAGTGTATTGTCTTGTTTTTGTTGCTCCAAATCTTCCTCTATTTATATGAGAGATATTGAACATTGATAGACTCCTCTTGGAGAGTGAAATCTGAAAAGAAATACAGATTAAATCAACAATATAGTTGTTACAAATCAACTCCCCAAAATCAGGAAAAGTTGTCTCCCATAAGCTCAAAAATCGTCTGATTTTGAACTGGTCAACCCATGTGGTCGACCGGTCGATCAATTCAAAGATTCAAAAAATAAGTCAGTTGAGCTGAGTCCTACACAGGTTGACCACCCTGGACGACCAGTCGACCAAACGGTCGACCTGTCTCTGCAAATTATAGAATGAGAAAATAGAAGGACAGTGGCGCAGGGGAGGACACGTCCGATGGGTCAACCCATGTGGTCGACCGGTCGACCGGAGGGGTCGACCCATCCCTGGAGAATTTTTGCGAGAGAAACTTAGATAACATCGTTCAGGCACCGGTCGACCTATGGCTCGACCTGTCGACCTGTTCCAGAGGTTTTCGGACCGCAAAAAATTCCGACTATATTTTTCGAGCGCAGTTTTACCTTGATGGTATTCGATAATTGTTAAAAATACTTTAAAACATGGAAATCACTTTTAATATCGCTCGAAACGAATTGTTTGAAAAGTCGAAAATAATCTTTCAAGAAATACTCCGGAATATAATTTAAAACCGATTTGGAGTATTTGGACAATCAATAGGAGACATTGTTTTGGTATAAAAACTCAGTAAAACATAATCATCAAAATTATGATAAAAGTATTTATCTAACAATTAGTTCCATATTCTATTTCATTGTTTTTAGATACTGTAAGCATAATTCAATTGCTTTTGTAAGCAGAATTCAATTACTTTGTAAGCAATTATTTTCATGGTATTTTATACTGTTAGCAGAATTCAAATGCTTTGTAAGCAGGATTCAATTGCTTTGTAAGCATAAGTCAATTGCTTTGTAAGCAATTATTTTCATGGTATTTTATATTGTTAGCCATTATGTTCATGTTTTTGTATTCATTCCTTCTTTTGGAGTCATATTTTTGTCATATTTTGGTATCTAGTTCGGAGATGAATCCGACGTTATTTCAATCCGCTGCTGCGGCACATGTGTAATCCCAACTGATTCAAACAAAAATAATAATTAAGCATCATTTAGAATATGCATAAACATATAATCATGCACATGTAAGCAAAATGTATAGTCATGTCTAAGCAAAGTACTGGGTTAGAATAATGGGGACGTAATCAAAATTTTTGAATACATACAAGCTAGCAATAGTGCATACATAAGCAACATTTTCGTCTAACCCAAGCAAAATTTTGGGTTGAAAAAACCAATGATTGGATGAATGGGGAGTCCATATAAGTATAAGTTTTTGATTTTTTGCATAACATGATATTTCTTATCAAACAAACTACAATTAATTTGAGTTTAAAACACCGTAAAAATTAAGCATCATTTTGCATACGTGCGAGCAAGTATTTAAGTACATATAAGCAACAATTCGATCATATCAAGCAATATTTTTAAAAAACAAATAGGGATAAAGAAATGAATTTATGCATAACATGATAGGTTTTGCATATTCGTAAATCTGTTCATAATTACAAGCAAGTACATAAGCACAAATAAGCAACATGCTAAACACGAATAAGTAACTTGTTTGAATAAACAAAAAATATAATGATGAATTGAATGCTTGTTTTAAAAAAATGCGAATCAAACTTTAATTGGATTCAGTACAAATGTACAGTATAAACAAAAAATTGGAATGATGATTGGGACGATTCTGCAATAGATTCGGTGGATTGTGATTGCAAAGTTGATGGTAACTCATCCTATTTTCAGGGATTTACTAGATTTAGCCAACCCCCTATTTTTATGTGGACTAATTTGCCCCCATTTTGACTTTATCATATATTTTATTAACATTAATTAGATTTAATAATAATCATTGAAATAGGTAGATCTGTGGTCTGGATTTGGTCCTATGTACTCATATAATAGAGGAGATCCTATATAACCCCTATATATATATAGGAAATGGTTCTTGTGAGACCATATATTGGGATGAGACCGTAGGACCTCATCCAGACCGTAGGATTTTATCAATGAATGGACAAGATAAAAAATTAAATATAGAAGCAATTCCAAGCATTAATTTTGGGTGAGGGTATAAGCGTAAAACACCAAATTTTGGTTATTAGGCATGATATTGATAAATCTAAGTTACCATATCCATCTCCTATAATTTAGGAGGTGGAATCAATGATAATCCCTACCAAAGAAATATAATCTCTTTCCAGCCAAAAAAAAAACGTTAAAATTAGCACCCATTGTTGAAAGAAGAGGACGCTAGAGGGAAAAAAAATTTATTCAGCCTAATTTATTTTATTTCGATTTTTGTGGGTATTTATGTAGTTTTAAATGTTGTATTTTTAGCCTTATCTTAATGTATATGTAGGTATATAAAGGTGCATATGGTAATGTTCCGTTAAGTTGTGTAAATAAATTCCTATCACCTGAGTTTTTGTAATTTTTTTTACCAACTATATTGAATTTATGCATATGTAACTATATGTTGATGCATATATACGAATAATATGATGCATATTTTGCTTGAAGGTAATTTTAGTGTTATAATTAAAATTGCATAATTAATGGGATATTGATATATTGGTACGGGTAGTACGTTGCATATATAATTATTATAATTATAAAAAAGAGATTCAAAGCCTACAAATACGCATACCAGTCTGAGAAATTTTTTTTCGAAATTTTAATTATTTGTGATGCTCATAAAATGTTGCATTTGTAGCATTATTTAAATGCATATATAGCTTTATAAAAGTGCAGGTTGTAATTTTCGAAACTTTGCATAAATAAATCATACTGATGCATGTGTAATTATAATATGTTGCATATTATACATTTTTCTTGGTCTAAATGTTATAGAATATATGCATATGTAACTATATGTTGATGCATATTTACGAATAATATGATGCATATTTTGCTTGAAAGTAATTTTAGTGTTATAATTAAAAATGCATAATTAATAGGATATTGATGTATTGATACGGGTAGTATGTTGCATATATAATTATTATAATTATAAAAAAGAGATTCAAAGCCTACAAATACGCATACCAGTCTGAGAATTTTTTTTTCGAAATTGTAATCATTTGTGATGTTCATAAAATGTTGCATGTGTAGCATTGTTTAAATGCATATATAGCTTTATAAATGTGCACATGGTAATTTTCGAAACTTTGCATAAATAAATCATACTGATGCATGTGTAATTATAATATGGAGATGGCGTGTGAATAGGGAGAGACGTATGACATGGAAATAGAGAATAAATTTGATTCCCAATGAATCTTGGATACATCAAAAGATTTCCCTCATAATTGCATTAGTGGCGAGATTTAAGGGCAGCAAATATAATCTCTCCTAAAATAAACAAACATCCAATATGTTGAATTACATTATTGACCTTCCTGCCGTTTTTTTTTAATTAAAATTACCTAAAATATAGGATTAATCTAAACCCTTCAATAAACAAAATAAACGCACCAGATTAATCCTTACGGTCTCACCCTAGGATATTGATCTCATTTGAACCAATACCTATATATATATATATATAGAAGGAATGAGAAACACTTTTATTTTTGAGCTAGATCGGCCAAACCCGCAAGGGTTGGCCTAGTGGCCTTGAGGTTGCAATTGCACCTCAAGGTCCTGGGTTCAAATCTTGACTATCGCGAAGAGAGGGGTTGGGGTTTGCCCCTCCTCCCTCAGAAATTAGGACCATCTCTGGGAAGGACGGATGTCCCATAGTCCGAAGGAAGTGTGGGCTCTGTACCCCCGGCTAGTGTGGGGATACTCTGGGTCGTAAAAAAAAAAAACTAGATCGGCTATAACCGCCAAACTTAACTAAACCAATGAGATATAACAAGCTTATCAGAGCATTTCCAAAGGCCTACACTATTTTTGTACGAGTTTTCACAATTTTAGACTAAAATTCTGAGGATTTCACCATTCAACTCCAGTAGTTAACTCTATGTTTTACTCTAAATTGAAATGTCTCATTTTTATAATTTGGCATATCTTATTTTTTGTAATAATGAATATATATATATATATGTATCTATATAAAAATTTATAATTCGGCATATCTATTTACATATTTTATATTTATATTGATTGAACCTTCAAGCATTCTATAATTCTGGCTTTTTGTTTGTAAAACTAAAATTTTTAAGATACTTTTATCATTTAATGAGATTGTTAAATTTGGATAGCAATCAAAATAAAAATCAAACTTGTGCAAAGGTTGGATTATGCAAAACTTAAAAAGGGAATCTTCCAACTTTTTCTTCAATAACAAAAAACATAGTTAATGAATTAAAATGTCGTAAAAAAATAATTCCAAGTTGATAGAAAATTCCTTCATGATGGTTTTACTCTAATAAAAATTAGAAAAAAAAAATTATGCTTTTTCGAAAACTTTTTAAAATATTAGAAATAAATCCAAGAAAAATTATATGCTTCTAAAAATTCCATAGGTTATCCTTTTAGTAAATCGGTTAATCCGGATACCATTAGGAATAAAACACCAGAATGAAAAACTATTACCGATTCTAGAAAAATCCAGTGAAATCATCCTCCTTTTCAAGGTATAAACTTAATATTCTAAATCAAATCATCCTCCTTTCATTTAATATAGGTAAATATAAATATAATTTGGTATATTATTTTTTATCTGTCATATATGTGAAATTGAACATTATATAACAATTACTAATAAAATATTAAATTTAAGATGAAACTTTTGATTGGCCTACACTATATTTAATACCTTTCTCCTTTTTTTGTAGACGAAGACACAAAAATCGACACATTATCAAAGATTTTTTACTAGTATACATTGTAAAGAAAATTGCACAAAAATTTAGTATAAAGCTATTTATAGATGATTTTCGTGATATACAAAGAGACCTTCTAAAAGTTTAAAAAAAATTTATAGGTTATCGAGTGCGCATCCGAAGAGTCGCTGAGGGTTCCCGCGTTATCGAAAAAAAATATTTTAGGATTGTAGATCACCTAGTGCACATTCGAAAGGTAGTGGTTGAGGTTCCCATGTTATTAAAAAAAAGTATTAGGGTTGTAATTATGTATTTAGGGATGTTTAATGATGAATGACTGAATGCTGATATTGTATTAATACAAATATATAATATATTTTTAATATTCTTATTATATAAAATAAAATTTGACCTTCCAACTATTGGCTGGCACCCTTACGTGTTGAGTGTTGGTTCCGCCCTTGCCCGCTACATAAAAATTGGCCTGAAGTATGGCTGAGGGTTGGGGCATTTTTCTCCACTAAAATAGTGGATTCTGTATTGGAGATGCTTTTAAACTTGGAGTAGCAATCGGAAAATTTTGAATTAAGCTAATAAATGAGCTATTTTGTTGTCATCACGTAAGTAGGAGGAATGATATATATGTGAACTACAATTAAAGTTGAAAATTGATGAGAGCATATACTATTGCGAAAAATGGAATATTGAAAGAATATAAGGTGAACAAAATAAACAAATTCTATGTTTAATTCAACATACTTATCTGTACACTCGTCGCTGGATACAAATTTTTTTTTCCATAATTTGCGTGTCTTCAAGTTTTGTTCCTATTTGAATTTGCTATCTTTTGGAATTATAAGATATTTGTAACAGAAGCTAATTAAAAAGGAAAAAAATAAAGAACAAGGCCAAAAACAAAAAGCCCTGATCTGAAACTTGCTGTACTAATTAGTAACTACTAGTTGCTATAAGAAAATAACTCGATTTTTTGGGGACGAAAATGGGCGGCGGCGCTCCCGGAACTCCCCAAAAGTTTGCTAGCCTCACAGCGGCCGCCGCTGCCGTTGCGATTTCGCTGCCGGAAAGATGCCAAGATTCTCTGGGTGGAGATTTCTAATTCCTTCGTCTCATCCAGATAAATTTGCCTGTCTCTACACTCCACACTGCAAAAACCCAAATAACCCCTGCAAAATAAATTAATTAATTAAAAAAATAAACAAATAAATATATAAATATATTTAGAGAAAAAGAAAAGGGATACACCCTCAAAAAAAAAAAAAAAAAAGAAAAGGGATAATTACAAAAAGCCCTCCTAAGGTTCACGCTAATTACAAAAAAACCCAGAGAGTTTTGAAAATTGCAAAAAGTCCCTTGAGGTTAGGAAAAAAAATTCAAACCCCCCCTGAAGTTTATGAAATATCACGGTAACCCCCTTAAATTTAAAATCTAACATGAGGATTTGTTTTTGTAATTTTGAAACATGTTTGGGTTTTCTTTGTGACTAGCCCAAACTTCAGGGGTGTGTTTGTAATTATCCCAAAAGAAAAAGAAATCTTGATAAATCTTAATTTCCTCACCTGTACATGTAGATTTCTTTATCAAGCCTTAGAGACTTGTGACAAAGATGGCATGATTTGAGATAGCAATAAGAGTGAAAATCATCAGATGTGCTAGAAGATCTTGTACATGATTTCACGATTTGGTTGAGCAAAAAAATATTGGGCTTAAGCACAACATTTGAGCTTCCATTTGCAAGCTTTGTAAGGATTAATCTCAACCCTTGATCATCATCAGATCCTTTGCATGACCCCATAAATATTGAACCCTTTTTCTTGCTCCATATTATTGAAGACATTTTTTTTCCTTCAGATTTCTGTGTTGTTTGTTTTTCCTTTGTGTGTGTATATATATGTGTATTTTTTTTTGGGTGTGAAACTGTGTGCAGAGTGAATGAATATTCTGTGTGTTTTATTCTGTGTGCTATGGGAGTGTGGGAGAGAGAGATTGTGAGGTTGAGGGGGAGTTGGATATTTATTGGGTTTAGTGAGAAGAAATGGACAAACACAGAAAAGTGCTACATATTTGGACCACGTGCAATATTGGTAACTTTTATAGTATGTCACTATTTCTCTATCCGAAAATAATTGTCCAGATTTAATATAAGATTTAAAGAAATAATTTTATTGAGTATTTTCGTATTTTGTGTATCTATGTAATAATTGAGTGTACGTCACTATTTAAAATGATAAGCAATTTCTTGGGGGAAAAGTTGTATTTGATAAAGAAAAATCTTATTTCGGAATATTCCTAAAAGAAGTGCCATAAATTGGAATATTGTAATATGCTTCAACTGTGTTATTATTTTGAAAAATTTAATTTTATTTTAGAACTCTTTGTTAGAGAAAGTCAAGAAATTTTAGACAAGAAGTTCTATGATCGCGTTTACTTTTACTGTGCATAAGTCATAACCTACGCGGGTTTAATTTAATAAAACGTGAAAGTTGTGCATAATTTTTTATTGGTTACTGTGAACGAGAAATTTTCACTATTTTTTGGCCTTAGAAAACCCCGACTATTTATCCACCGTCCATTTTTCATTTTTCTTCTTTTTTACCGTCCATTTTTCAATTCTAATTCATGCTGGTGACTTGTGATCTGGCAGTGCCTTTTACCATGGTTATTTTCAGCATATGAAATTACATATATCGTTTCGATTACAAATCAGACAATATAATTAAAAGATTAAATAATAAAAAATACCAGTTGAATGTAATGCTCTTTATTTAGAATATTATGAGATCAACTTTGTACTCAAATTATAGAGGCTTGTATTGTAATGTAAGAATAATTGACCCGAGTTCGGTCTCGAGGAGTGTGTGTTCTATCCCATTGTACTAAAAAGAATATTATCTTATCATGAAGGTCTAATTACAATTTTTCCGTATGCATCAGCTGCCCTTTAAAAGGAGAAAAGAAATCTTATTACAAAAATTACAGTAATAAGACTATTTTTTGATGGATAGTTATACGAGAGACGAGAAACATGTGGTCTGAAACAGTGCATATGTGGTAGGCCCCTCGGCAGTTGGCAGGTTTTAAATACATCATGTCCTGTCTTATCTGTTGACTAGTAATTTTAGTTATCATTTTTTTGGGCCACAAGCATAGTACAGTATATTATATCCTGAAATGAGATAGACAGAACCATATGAAACGTGCTAAGCTGTGCTAAACAATGAATTTATTTAAGTGTCACGAAATTAATACTTGTCATTTTAGCAGTGGTGCATGGCCTTTGTCATAGATTATGTTATCTTTCTTTATAGGGATAGTTACAGTCACAGGGGCGGAGCCAGGACAATCGGTAAGGGGGGGCCGAAAGTAAGGGTATCAATCTTGTCGTGTTTCGTGTTCGCGGGTCGTGTTCTGACACAGATATTATAGGCCTGGCACGAATTTTAATCCGAACACGATCCGTTCAATTATTTGTGTCAAGATAAACGACACGAGCATGACCCGTTTGTAACATGGATAACCCGACACGACACAAAAAAATCTATATAATTTAAAGTTTACGAAAAAATAAATAAAAAATGGAGAAAAAATTAAAATTACAAATAAAAAATACATTAAATATTCAAAAAAAATATTAAATTCGTGTTAAGTTGGTATCGAGTTATCGTGTCGTGTCAGAAATTGACGCCTCGAGCCAAGAGTAAAAAACAAAAGATAACATTTGTGTATATATACAAGATAATAAAGTTTATATATATTACATTTGTATCAAAAGAATACATTAATATTCATTAGTAGTTTTTTACAAAATACATCATTAAATCCTTAACTTGTTTAGAGTCTCTTTTGCATATCACAAAAATTATCTACAATTTAATTTATCATTTTTCTTATAATTTTCTTTTCAATATATATTAGCAAATAATAATGAGAAACTTTTATCTTTTGATGAATAATATAATTTTAAGATGATAATAAGATAGAATAAGACCCACAAAATCTCTAATTTAACTTACTAAAATTCATGGAATAATTTTTTTCCAACAAAATTATGAGGGGGGCCAAAATACTAAATATTAAAAATATAGGTACTAAAAAAGGAAAAAGGAAAAAGTTGGGGGGGGCCAGGGCCCCCCTGAGCCACAACGTGGCTCCGCCTCTGGTTACAGAAAGCCCCTTAAGGTTAGGGCTAATACAAAAAAAACCAAGATATTATTAAAAATTACAATAAACCCCTTGAAATTTGATTGTCTTAAACTTAATGGGGTAATTCCGTAATTGTAATACTTTGATAAACGAAAAGGGATCTTTTGAAATATTTTTTGGCATATGATTATATGAGGGGGGAAAATGTAAAATGGATCAAACCTAAAAGTTTATTTTTGAAAGTTTTGAAATTTGGGTTTTTTTTGTAATTAGCCCGAACTTCAATGTTTTTTTTTTGTTGTTGTAATTATCCCTTCTTTATATGGTGGCAGTAATAGCTTGTCACGCTCAAATAATATCTAAGTATTGCGTAGATAATATCCACAAATAAAGTAATAAACACATCCCACAAATATCTAAAGAACGACACTAGAAAAGAAGAGTACTATATCCTTCAAAAATATATAACCAAAGTGCTAAAGGATTTATAAGAAATAGGGGTGTAAATGTAGGAGAAAACATTATTTTACAAATTAACTGCATAATTATGATATACAATAAAAATATTACCCAGATAGTACCTAATATCAATTTATAGCCTTGAAGGTTTGTATTATATATGCTTCAAAATGCCAGAAAATTTAGAGAGAAAAAACCCTGTTATAGATATAGTTGGATGAGCTCGTCACTTACTACAGAAGGTGTTAGAACACCTAAATCTGTAAAAAGCAAGGTAAGATACTGTGGTGGTGTATAATCTCGAGCTGATGTTTCAACCTCAACCTTGGATGGAATTGGTACCCCAAAATCAATAGGCCGCAAGGCGGGTACCAAATCTTTTTGATCCAGCGGATAGAGACGAGCGAACTGCAGGAACAAACATCAGACTGTAAAACTTACACAACAAAGTTCTGATGATATCTATCAGGAACTTTGCAGATGCAAAGCTTTAAACGGAAGGAATCATCAGTTGTGGAGATTTAGTGAGTGTTTGCAAACACTTGAAAAAAATGATTGTCAGCTATTGGCTGAAAAAAAGTAGATTTTACTGTTTTCAAATGCCAAGTTCTGCTTATAATTCTGCATAATATAATTAGAATCTAAAAGTAGGGGGAGAGGTGCTTTAGATTTCTGATTCTGCTTTTTATTTGACTTTTACACACAAATAAGGGAGCGTTCACTTCTGCTCTTTTAAGAAGTGATATATTGTAATAGAAACTAAAATTGTTGAGAAGCTGATAGTGTTTGCAAAGAGAAAATAAAAGCTGGAACACCAACATTGAAGTATTTGGGGGAAAAAACACTTTTAAGAACGACAAAAACAATCATATATAATGATGAGTATTTAGGAAGGAAAAAGTTCTATTTGGATTAAACTATAAATTTGAGGGAACTTATTTACAAAATTACCAAAAGCACTTTTCCAAAGTCAAAAGCATCCCACCTCCAACCTTTAGATAAATGAAGCATAAGCAAAAGCAAAAGTCTGCATTTGCAAACACAAAAAAATAATTTTTTCAGTTAAAAGCTTAGAATCACCTTTTTTTTCTTTTTTTTTGGCTTGCAAGCACTCTCTAAAACTCTTTACAACTTATTCATTAAAACTCCTTTTTAACTTATTCAACTTTTAACTTGTATCTACGAATATTACCAACTTCTAATTCTCAACTACTTTTCGCTTGTGCAAAATAACTTACTCTAAAAGCACAAGTTTTTGCAAACATTTGCTTAGTTGCCTTTTCAATTAAGATGTTTCCAATTAACTTCATAACTTCCAATTAGAAGTGAGGAAAGATGGATCACTTTCCATTACCTTGTAACTTTCAGCAGCAACATAGACTGGTTTATTCATGCTTTTAGCAACCAATGCAATTTGGTAGGTACCCATCATATTTATTATACCCCCACTTTCAACTACTCCATCTGCACCAACAAATACCATGTCTACTTCATCCATGCTATATGCCACAGCAGAGTCTATCAACAGCTTAACAGGAACATCAAGCTTAGCCAGTTCATTGGATAACCTTAGTCCTGTCCTGTCTGGCCTCCCCTCTGCATTTTGTGGACATTTAATATTAAATATCATGCTACTAACGAGTTAAATTAATGAACACAAGATGAGAATGCTTATCCAAACTAGATAAACAAGTTTTGACCAGATATGTATAATTTGCGACTTTTCATATCCGTGTCAATTGCTACGATCAGATATCTACATATTCATTAACATTTCTGTATTAACAGAGTAACATACGGATTATATTATCACTAAATGTATTTAGACGGTCACATACCCATTTCAAGAACTCAACAGATGCGCAAGCTACTTTCGACTACATGTTTATAAATATATAATATGCCATCGGAAATACATTTTTTGTCGCCTTAGTTATGAATTGGTAGAAGTCCAGATGAGATTTTTGGGCCATTTAGATCTTGCACAAACTTTTGTGCAGACCGAGAATGTTGGTTATTTCACTGCGTTGTCGAGTCAAGTCCCATTGACTCCAGTGATATAGTCAGATGATATAGGACATTGACACTAAGGATATGTACCTGTGCAGAAAACTCGAAAATGTTTTTTATTGTGTGCTGCAGTTCTCAGAACCTCCAGCACGACCCGTGAGAAGCCATGCACCAAAATGGTACAACCATCCAAAATAAAATCTTGACCAAGCATCGCAATTATTCTCCGAGCCTGACATGAGAAGAATTAGTTGACAATTTTCAATTACTTTGAGACATAAATACGAAAATGAAGAAAGACAAAGCCCTGAAAATCCAAATTATCTAGCCAATAGATACCTTGTATGATATCTCACCAAATTTCTCAGCACGTTCCATAAGGCGAGACTTTGCTGAATTGAAGTCTTCATATTCCAATGCGGAAGTTCTTGTCACGTAGCGCATGAACAGATCACATCCAGCTGTTAAAGAGATAGAGGTAGTATCCCATGACTGCATAAAAAAATGATAGAATTAGCTCATTTAATTGTTTACCCTTTTTCAGTGAATTGGTTGATTGATATCACTGGATTGGTGATCCACCTTATAGATTGAGGTAGGTAATCATTACACGATATAGTCAAACAGATTAGTATGTATGTGTATAATCAATTCTCAGTTTCTACAAACAACATATTATGTGCTTCACATGCACCAAACAACAACCAATCAACGTTCATCATCATCATCAACTGCACCTTAATCAACTATGTTGGAGTCGGTGGCATGAACTTTATAGTGCCAATTAATTATCTAAAATAAGTTAACACTATAAATCCATGCAAAGTAGCAAAGTTTTACGTCGGATGCCCTTCGGCTGTCGTGACCTTCATACCAAGGAAAAATGAGATAAAATTCCAAAACCGTCATTATAGGGTTTTCCACTTGCATGGAAAATCTCATGAGACGGCTATGAGTTGAGATAGTTGCATGGGAAAAAACAACCAATCAACATTAACATAAAATTGAAGAACAGAACTGCAGCGTGCAAATTACCTTATTTTTTCCCTCATTTGAAAATCACAACCGTCTTGACTGCTAAAATAGTGCCATGGCATATATAGCAAGCTATCAAGTTAGAACATGCGTATGGCTATTTCATTACACAAGTGGAACTTTGTCTAACATTATAACTACTCATACTCAGTTAACTCACCAAGGCACTTGTTGAAACTATTTCAGAACATATATCCAAACCCATGCAATAACATTATGAGTTATGACTCCCCATATTTATTGTTGACTCACCGAGGATCTAGTGGAAACTATTTTGAGAAACCAAATCTAAACCCATGCAATCATACATACAACATTTGATTGTCCATTAATCTTTCATCACCATAAAAAATAAAAAACTCCTCAAGTTGTTGAAACATAAAAAACAAACTGGATCTAGACTTCAAGGATTTATGAGAACCCATTCACAACAATAGCAAACTTTAGTTACAACATTGAATCATACACATAAAAGATAAATTAGCTTCCATTATATGTAATATTGACACCACTCGGTGAAAACAATGTTTATATTAAAATACGGTAAAGATCTCAATTCATTGTTAGATTGAGTGGAAATTCGTAAACTTCCATTATTTGGCAAATGTAGCGTACAACGGTATATTTGCTAATCGTTTCCAGCTTCTCATTCTCACAAAAACTTGATTAAGTAAAGTCATGATTTTAAAATATGCTATCTATTTTAGAAGATTGTATATTTGGCTTTTCCAGGGAAACTATGGCCTTGTTTGTTTATGTTTCCAAAGCCCCATTTCTAATTTCCAACTATTCATAGAAATGGAATCATGTTTGTTTCTAAAATTTCCAATGGAAATCATCATTTTCACTTTTCACTTTTCACATAAAACATCATCTCAAACCTACAACTTCAATTATCAACCCAATACACTACCCTACATTACTTATCAATCACTATTCTTATTTTTTAATCTAATTATATATGTGGGACCCTCCATTACCAACTTTATCTACTTAAAATACTACTATATATATCTAATGGGACCCACTAGCCTACAATCTTACAAATATAATATTATATATTCAATTAAAATATTCAACCACTATCAACTTTTCAAATTATTATATACATAAAATATTATTTCAAAACTACTTAACCAAACATAATCTCATTTCCAAAGCTACATAAAACTCATTCTCATTCACTCATCCAAACATAATTCCAGTTTTTACACGAAAACCAATAAATTCTGAAAATTCTTTTTCCAACACTAGAAACTAGAAATAGTCCATGGAAACATAACCATACAAGGCCTATGCATCTTCACAAAAGTTCGTAAACCTTACACTCCTACAAGATAGTAGGCTTTATTTCTGCAGTTTGAATAGTATTCATCTATCTGGTGCCAAGGAACTGAAGCCCTAGCTTAAAAATACATCGGTTCAGTAACATTCCCAAGTCTAATCTAGGAATGACGATTCTACAAACCAAGTCACACAATAAATATGAACAATAGCTCAAAAAATTACGAAAGTCCACCTACTTTCAGTAAATCAGCGGCTTTTTTGAGCTCAATCTCGAGCTCCATCATTGTTGTAGCTTGACTCGATCGAATAACCGACGCCAAAGACCTAATCGCAGCCACAGCCTCCGCCAAATCCGGCTGCTTCCGCCAATTATTAAACTCATCCACCACGCTAAACCCCTTACTATCCTCCTCACTACCAGACAAATAATTCTCCGATACTGAGTCTTCGGTGTGGCCGGCGGCGGCGGCTTGCGCCTGTTCCAACCAATCACTCGTCACGACGCCGTGGTGCGCCGCGCGGGTCTGGTAGTAAAGGGAGATTTTAGGGTTAGGGTTTTCAGCAGGCATGACGGTGGAGGCAGGCGAGAGAGGGCGGCTATCTGGGTCCGTTACGGTGTCGCTTTGTTGTAGCTGTTGTTTGTCGAGGATGAAAGAGGCTGATCTATGCCACATTTATGTTTAGGTTATTACAGAATCTCTTTGAGGGGTTTAATTAGAATCCGAATTTGTGCGATTATGCCGAAAACGAAGTCTCGGGCGGAATTTTGGAAAGATTCCGATGGGTTTATGGCAAATTATTGGGTTTAGGGTTTGATTCTTTCCTTTAATTATGATGGGCGAGCACAAAACTTTCGTGTTTTTCACATTTGCCCCAAAAAAGAAAACTTCTTTTCTTGCATATTGCCCCATAATTAACAATTTAGAATCTATTGAATCTATTTTATCATTTTATGTTAGAGCAAGTCTCTTGTGAGTGAGACGGTCTCACGGATTTAAATCCGTGAGACGGACCTCCTAAGGGCTACGTCTTGAAAATATGAACCACGAAAATAAATTTAAAAATAATAATGAACCATGAAGAAACAAAAATAAACCCTAAAAACATGAACCATGAAGAATAAACCCGAAAAACAAAAATAAACCCAAAAAATAAAAAATAAACCCTAAAAAAAATTAAAAATCCTAAAAACCCAAATCAATTAAAAATAAACCCAAAAAACAAAATAAACCCTAAAAAAACAAATATAAAACCTAAGAAAAATAAAATCTGAAAAAAAAAAACCCTTAAAACTTTGTGTAAGGACTCCGTCTCATGGATCTAAATCCGGGAGACCGTCTCACGCAAATTTTTGCCTTTATGTTATGGGGTGTATTGTGCATTGATTCTTTTTAAATGTACGCATCGAATCAAACCAACTTTATTATGGTGTTAGTCATTCCACCATTATATCATTAGTTCTTAAATAATTGTCAGATTGATTAGTTTTTATGTGCATAACAAATGTAATATTTACAAAATTGTTACGAAACAGTCCAAACGGAAAGGCTGGCGGCAGTAGCAGCAGGGATGGACTAGACGTGTAACTTTTGAGGGCTAAATCAATAAAAAAAAAAAAAGAATTATTTAGTACTTAAATTAATATTTTAAAATAAAATATGCATAAAATAATTAATTTTCCAAAAATTTGGGGGACTAAAGCCCCCTCATATACAAAGGAGGATACGCCCCCGTCTCGCGGTGTACCCTAAACTTCATAATTTTTTTACCATGAAACAATTAAATTAAAAATATTTCTTTATCAATTAGTTTTAAGTGAAACTAGATCTCGCCCCTAAATTTGTACCAAAATAAGAATTGAATGATTGAATATGTATTTTGTAATTGGAATTTGTAACAACACACACTTTGGATAAGACGACACAATCTATTAGCTGTAAACATTTTGAGTAGCAAATCCTATGTAAGCAATTTACATGATAATTAACCTTATGGGTCATTAGAATCAAACAAAAGATTACTTATGTTAATTGCATAGTCTTGTTTGCAATAATATTCTTGTTACTCTTCAAAGCTGTAACTTTTGGAAGTTTACAGATGGAGCTTCGCTCTTGATCTTCTTTGACATTTTCAAGAAACTTTTTGTGAAACCTATCAAAGGCCAAATGGTTGCCGAGTACTGCTCCTTCCTTTTTCCTATAATTGCACATCATTCCCCTACAGAAAAACATTAAATTGCAAAAATCGCAATAGACTCCTTTCATATTCCAGATGAGTTCACATCATAAGGCCACTTAGATGATATCATAGTATTTGTGGATGATTCCTGCAGTATTTTCCAAATGAGAAACAAAAAAAATTTCTTCACCTTATTATGCTTTAGGGATAATTACAAAAACTATACTAAGGTTTAGCCTAATTATAAAAAAACTCCAATTTTCTTTCAAAATGACAAATACCTTTAAGGCATTACAAACATGTGTAATGTAATGCCCTTTGGAGTTTGTAATTACCTAACAAATACCCTTCCTGATCATGCAAATTGTAAAATAGAAACAAATGTCAAGGGGTGTATTTGTAATTTTAAAAGATAAGTGGTTTTTTTTTGGTAATTCAAGTAAATCTGAGGGGTAGTTTTTGTAATTATCTCCATGCTCTATGATACAAATTCACAAGTCTACCCACCTGCAAAGACCTCTTGTTTTTTCTGATCTCACAACTTCACAATTTGTTGTGAATGAGACCAAAAACAACCACCAACCCCATAATGAGAGAATGATCAATATTGGGCTCAACCACCATTGTCAAAAGATCTTCTCCTAAAACAACTCCACTTGTAGTTATCTTTCTTTTAACCTGTATTACACATCAAGAAAATACACTTAAACATGATTAGTCCTAAATTGAATATTGATCAAATCCCCAAGAACTCATAAGAAATATAATATATATGCTTTTTTTTATTAATTACCTCTGCAACAAGCCCACCAAAGGAGTCAATAATTTTGCAAGATGGCTTGGAAATTTGATTTTCCATTATGTATTCAAAAGGTTGGTCATTATTCAGTCTAACCACAACCTTGTAAAATGAATAACCTCTAAGAAACCCAAGAATCATTCTAATTCCCAATAGTTTTCTCACGCAAAATCCCTGTTTTTTGTCCTTGTTAGTAGCTGTGCCAATTGATCTGTAGCCATCCCACAGCCCAAGCATAGAAAATTTCTGAAACACAAAAATTTGTATAAAACAGTCTGATGTGACACTATATATGAACTAGATCCATAAAACAGTCTGATGTGAGACTATAAAAAGAATCCATAATTTTCTTTTTTTATCTGTCTTATGAACTAGATTATGAAACGGTGTCAGGAGAGACTACGAGACCTTATTTCTGACATAACAATGTCTAAAATAATTAAAAATGGATAATTGCAAAAACTACCTTGGGATAATTAAAAAGAAAAAAACAGAGAAGTTTCCAAATTAAAAAAAAAACACTTAAGATTTATTTGATTACGTCTTACATTTTTTCCTTTATAGGATTTTTCTTTTTTGAAATGGCCCCGCACATTTATAAAAATACTACGTTAACCCCTTCAAATCAAGACAAAATCAAATCTCAGGAGTAGTTGTTGTAGTTTTAAAAACTTCTCTGGGTTTTTTCATTACCCAAATCTCAGAGGTAGTTTTTAAATCATCCCTTATTAAAATCACAAAGTAGGAGCAATGAATTTAACCAAGTGTATATAAAAGAACTACATTTTTTTTACCTTTTTAACCACAGTGAATAAGACTTTGCCTTTGGCATCCATGATATGAACTTGATTGATGCTTTTATAACCATAATTATCAACTCTGTAAACGATTTGGCCATTGGAATCAAACACAGCACAACCATTGCTACTCATGATCAAAGACTTCATCCACACTGTAAACACTTCTTGTTTACATGATGTGGAATTAGCATCAAGTACCTGAGGATGCACCTTTGCCATATCAAATAAGACTTATAATTAAGAGTGTAATTATGTGGTAGTATGAAACTCAAAGACCCTTGTGAAAATTGTTCATATAAACACACACACACACATACATTAGTGTGTGTGTGTGTGAAACGTAAAAGAAGGGTCAAGTGGAGGAAGAATGGGCATCATGGTTTTTGTCCTACATGACCTAAACATTGTAACTCTTTATGGCATGTACTTAGATTTGGACAAAAATGGAGTCATGAATATTGTTGACGTAGATATTACCTAAGTGAGCACTCAAACAATGTTATCGTGTATTTGGTGTATTTTTTTAAAATAAATTAAGCCACATGTACTTGGTCGGTTATTATTAACTATGTTCTCGATTGAGATCTTCTATTCCATTTGTTGTTTTATTTTTTTATTTTAATTGTATCAATACATGTCACGTGAACATAATGTCATGTTTGTACATGTGCATTAACACAATTTATTTACTCGATCATATCACTTCAAGAAAAAATCAGTTTACCTACAGATAAATATGTAGGTAAGTATTAAGATAATTATAAATTGTAGGTAAAATCATTGTATATAAATATTTACCTACATAATCTAAAATTATTGGTAAATACCTACAATATTTATGTCGATAAATTTAAAACTTATCGGTGATCTGTTGGTAATTTGTCGGTATAATTTGGGGAAAAAGCATGTCGGTATTCCATAGGTAATTATAAAATTTAGTAACAAAATCATTTATGTCGGTAAGCTGAATTTTTTTGTACAATATAATGAAACACCAAATGGAATAGAGGATCTCAATTGATGTCTTCTAATGACTGAACTAGAAATAAAGACTAGGGTTGGGTGACATATTTATATATTTTTCTAAAAACAATAGATAAAAAGGTATTTTTATATTTTTAACGGGACAAAATTTCAAATTTTAATAATAATGCATAAAAAACTTATATTAATTTCAGAAAATTATGGAGTTGAGGGGAGGCGGCCGACGCCCGTCTATGCTTCTTGCATTTTTCATAATACCCTTGGAAGTGCTATTTCTTGTGGATTTATTTAATGTATTGGTTTTTGTTAGAATATACAGTGAGAATTTCAAATTTAGGTGTAGGGCTAGTTCTAGACAAGGAATTAAGTCAATACACTTTGTGTTGGAAGTTTATGCTCCTTTTTGTCATAGTTTAACATTTGTTATTCTTAAAATTAAAAGTTATTACAAAATTGTTGTATTATTGTGTAGATCAAGTTTTGGAACTCCAATATTAAAAGTAAATCTTTCGTAATCCTTTTGTTGTCACCTTTGTCATGCATGTTTGGACAGGTATAATCCACATAAGCAGGGCATGTTCATAAAACTGACCCCAATGTTTGATTTCCATGGCTAATTAGTGTACCCTTATCTACAGTTTAAAGGGCGTTTATGAAGGAAGTACAGTCATTATATCCGTGTTTCTTAAGAGTATTTACATTTATTTCTCAACAAAAAAAAGTACATACTTTAATTAACAATGACTGCAAATTAAAAAGTTTATCAAAGGTTCTCTTGCATCATAGCTGTATTTCTTTTGACTTCTCTCCCAAAGACTTACACAAAAAAACAGGTTTGCTTCGTTTGTCCATGATAGTTTTCATTTTAAGTTTGAAAAACATTTTTAATTTGCTAATTTTTAAAAGGGATAATTACAAAAATACCCCTAAGGTTTGGGCTAATTACAAAAAAAAACCAAAGATGTTTCAAAATTACAGAAAATCCCATCAGGTTTTGATTTTGTCTTATATTTAACGGGGTAACCATAATATTTTTGATAAAATATAAGGGGATTTTTGAAATGTGTTTTGCTTATGAAGGGAGAAAATGTAATGCATAAACAAACCTCAGGGGATTTGCAATTTTCAAAATCTCTAGATTTTTTCATAATAAGCCTCAACCTCGGGGGGGTTCGTAATTAACCCTTTTTAAATATTATCTTCCGGAAATATTTCAAAGCTTGCACTCCTAAATTTTTATCTTATCTTCAAAGCCATCAACCGTTTTTAGATAACAAATTTCAATTATCAGTGTTAATGTTTGATAGTTGACAATTTTGGTATGTATATTATGTGTGTGCACAGTGCAGGTTTGTAGTATTGTAAACCAGTGATGCAATATTGCCTGAATGATATCTTTAAAGATTGCGTCCCATATTTGGTGCATATTTGTTTGACATGTTTTCTACTATTTACAGGTTGCTCACAATATTATCTTTTTTTTTTTTTGAAACAGAAAGGATTTTTATTAATTATTGTTGGATATCGTCCAGCATTGATTGACACAAAAAATCAGGAGGAGATATCAGAAAGAAATTGGATAAATTCCAAGAATGTGAAAGAAGCTCTTGTAGATGAATATTGGATAAATTCCATTTAACTTGAGTTAGAACAATTTGAAAGAAATGATGTATGGGATCTTGTTCCTAAGCCTGTGAATTCTAATGTTATTGGAACAAACTGCTGAACTTAGTAACATAACTAGAAACAAGGTTATGTTAGTGGCTCAAGGCTACACTCAAGTGCAAGGAGTGGATTTTGATGAAACTTTTGCCCATGTGGGTAGACTTGAGTCCAGAAGATTGCTTCTTGCCTTTGCGTGCATTCTTAAATTCAAATTGTTTCAAATGAACGTCAAAAGTGCCTTTCTGAATGGTTTTTTAAATGAGAATTTTTTTGTTGAATAGCCAAAGGGTTTTATAAATTCCCATTTTCCTAATCATGTTGTCAAACTCAAAAGGCCTTGTATAGTCTAAAGCAAGCCCCTCGGGCATGGTATGAGAGGTTGACTAATTTTTTGTGTGATAAGGGTTATAAAAGATGAGGTGTTGATAAAACACTACTCATCCAGAAATTTAAGAATGGTATTACCGTTGCTGAACTTTATGTTGATGACATAGTCTTTGGTTCAACCTCAAAACATAAACTTGATGAATTTGTGAGTTTTATGTTAACTGAGTTTGAAATGAGCATGGTTGGTAAATTGAACTACTTTCTTGGCCTACAAGGGAAGAAATTTGACAAAGGGATTTTTATCACCCAAAATAAATATGCTAAAAACCTTGTCAAGAAATTTGGGTTGGACAATAACAAGCATATGAAAACTCAAATGAGCACTAATTATAAGTTGTCCAAAGATAAAAGTGGAACTCCTGTTGATCCTAATCTTTACAAAAGTATGATTGGGAGTCTTTTGTATCTCACTGCTAGTAGGCCTGACATAAGTTACAATGTCTATATGTATGCTAGGTATCAGTCATGTCCTAAAGAGTCTCTCTTAAAAGCTGTCAAGAGAATCATTCGATATGTAAATGGGACCACTGAACTTGGTATCTTGTATTCATTTGACACTAACACTAACTTGGTTGGGTTTAGTGATTGATTAAAGCGGGTGATTTCGATGATGTGAAGGAAGAGCACTACATGAGGGTGTTTCTATCTAGGTAAAATTTAGTTTCATGGTACAATAAGAAAACAGAATTGTGTGTCTTTGTCCACTGCTGAGTCCGAATATATAGCATTACGGAGTTGTTGTTTTCAAATATTGTGGATGAGACAAATGTTGAGTGACTATGGGGTTGAAGAGAAAACTCTCACTGTCTATTATGATATTCAAGTGTCATAAATATTTCAAAAAATCTAGTGCAACATTCGAGAACAAAGCACATCGATATCCGATACCACTTTATTAGAGGCTTGGTTGAGACTAAAATTATAACCAATGATTTGTTACCATTGATAAACAAATTGCTGATATTTTCACCAAAGCCCTAGATTTTCAAAGGTTTAATTCCTTGAACAATCCTTGGGTGTCTGTGTTCGCTGAACTGTATTGTCTTAACTATTGCAACACCATATGCATCATCTCTTCCTTCTGATGTGTTGCAACACATTTTGATCTTACTCGTTTTTTTTTTTTTTTGCATTAGATATTGTGCATTGGTAGGATCATTACATAGGCTAATTTTGTAAGAGCTACTGCCTCTCAGTTGAGTATCCTTTGACCTTACACTAGCTAAAAATAATTGTGGATCAATTTGCAAACAAAATGAATTTTCCCAATTGAAAGATGTATTTTATTTTTGAAGGTCATTGATGAAAAAGGTGCATATACATTGAGTGTGAATGCTAATTAGTTGTGCACTTTTCTAGCTCTTATTATATATGCATGAAAAATGTGATGATTTTTGAGAAAGAGCTACCCATGTTTTGGTGCGAAAAGCTACCGACCGACTAATATCCCCTTGCTATTTCCTTTCATTCCAAAGAATTTATAAATATTGAAAATAATTTTGATCCATTGACTTTGTATTATCATGTTTTTGAAAAAGGTGTTACAACACTGAGTTGCATCACTCTAAAATTGAAGCCTTCTTGTGTGCTTTTTATATATGTGCCAGAAATAAATGCATTATTCCAGGCATCTATTAGGATCATATTTTTGGGCTTATGGAAATATTTGCATATTGATTTGATTGTTGCAATATTTCTAGAAGTGATTTATTTCTTGGTTTTGGTCCTAAATAAAGGGTGTTTTACATCAGTGCCGATTTTTTACTCGATGCTCCTACTGGTTTTACGAGATTTTTCCCTTCAAATTTTGAATTTTAAAAATTAGCAGTTGATAAGTTTTTCTTGGGAAACTCCCATAGTTAGCCATCAATTGTCTCTCTCCATATAGATCTTGAAGGGAGCCAAGATCAATGATTTGCATATGTAATCCCCTGCTCCTACCAGTATTGATCTTAGTGCCTCTTCCAGTGTTCCAACACCAGTTATGCTCAGTCTAACTCATTGTTTGAAGTTTGTTTATTTGTTGAGGTCTCTGAGGCTGATGGGTTGGACCTCGACCAAGACGGAAGCACTTAACTTTCTAAAGCATTTTCGTGCTTCATCTTCTGCCCCTTTGTCATACATTGGTCAATAATGTGGAGTAAGTGTGGTATAAGTGATTTAGCCGATGCTGCAATTAAGAACTCGCATCCTGCAAATGAGGATATTGAGGAGGATGCCACATTTGAGGGAGAGTCCGAAGAATCTAATAATGGACATGGTGGCGGGGAGAGTCCGATTGATAATATGTAGTTTGGTTGTTTTGTGTTTTTTGTGTGTTGCATTACACGTTTTTGCTTTGTGATATTTTCTGCAGTTTGGGTTTTGACCAAAAGTGCCAAATAGAGCGATTGTTAATATTTGATAGTTTGCAATTTTGGTCTGTCTATTATGTGTTTCCATAATGCAGGTTTGTAGTATTATAAATAAGTGATGCAACATTGCTTGCACGATATTTGGACAGATTGCGTCCCAGATTTGGTGATATTTGTTTGGCAGGTTTTCTATTATTTGCAGGTTACTGACAATATTACCTTGACATAAGATAATTGATTGTATGTTCGAAACTAACTTTATTTGTGTTGTATTACTTTCCTTGTTTGAAATATACTTTTCTACGAGGAAAGAATCAAGTTTGGTTGACTTGCCTTTTTGTGGCCGATTTGTTCCTCAATTGCAGGAAATATTTTTATGGAGTAATTTTCTACATAAGGAGAGTCATCCTTTGAAGAAAAAACACACGAGATATATGAGCCTCGTGATTTTCTTCTCCAAATTTTTACATTCATGCATTCTTCAATAAAGAAGGTGAGGATCTACGGCGTGAATTGACTCAACCATTTAAAGGCATTTAAAGTCGGAGGGATTCCAACAACGTTGAGTTTTTGGAAGAACCATTCGAGATTAGTTAAATACACGTATTGGTAGTAATTTAAAGAGATAGTCTTTGAATTTCGTAAAATCAGTTGTATTTATAATAACTGTTTGTTTTCTAATTAGTGAACTTTTTATTCTCTGGGAGTGGCCTCGTGCATTAAGATTGAGGAATCTAAGTATGTTTCAAATACACGTGTTATTTTTATTCCGTTGTGTGAGTGTGTTGTTTATTTCAGTATTACAACATCAACATCCAACACCGAACAAATATGTACGAAAAGCAGGCAACAATTTCTTTCAATCAGAAAACAACATTTACTTTATACGTCTTGAAAATAAATAATATAAATCAACTCATTAAACCAAATTATTTTTCATTTTAATATAATCTCCAAAGGAATTTTCTAAAAATATTGTTAAAATATTATTTTCATGAAAATCAAAATGAATTAAAACAAAGAGATTTTTGTTAAATAAAAATACAATAGTACGGTGAAGATGGTATTAGATAATTAGTTAGGTTTGAGGGTCCAAATCTAATTTAAGTCTAGCACCCTTTGCTTTCTCTTGATTTGGATTTAGCTTACATTTTTAATTTTGGCAGAGATTTAGTTAAATTTACTTTTTTGAGTATATATCCTGGGAGGGCTGGGACTAGTATGAACTAGGAATTGAACCCCAGATCTCTTGTCTAGGCACGAGAGTCTTAAATCATTGAAGGGGATGTATTGATGGGAATCAATGGCGTAGCCAGGAACAACCAGGGAGGGCCGATACACACAATTGGGGTGGCCAGATAAAAAGCTAAAAGAAAAACAATATAAATATTAAATAAAAAAATTTGTAAAACAATTTACATATGAACTTTTTTTTTCTTTTCAAAATGGGGGGTCGGGTCTAGGTTGGCCCCTATCTCCACCAGTGGTGGGAATTGAACCCAGACCTTTTGTATGGGCATAAGAGTCTTAAACCATAAGAGTATTATTTGATTCCTAATTTAGTTAAATTTAGTTGAGATTATTAAGGTCATGTTTATGAAGAATGAAGTGTTTAAGATGATTGATAATACTAAGGGACACCTTTAATGAACATAGAAACCCTTGATGGACTCATTTGCTTAAAGGAAATACCAAAGATTGATAAATAAATAATTCCACTTATGTTATTTTGGTTTGGTTGCTATTTAGGGCATTTCCAATGGTTTTGAGGTTTAAACATCTCCTACATTGCCACATCACTGCCACGTCATAAGTAAAAAACCTCACTTTTCTATCCATAATCAAAAGACCTCATAATAACTTTTTATTGGCCCACACTCAAATACATTTCTTTAGAATGCCTACAACAATATTTTTTTTCCCCGAAAAAACCAGCTACAAACCTGGTTTGTACCCAAAAACCTCAAACCTATGCCACCCAATGGTTTTGAGCTTTTTTGTAGACGTTTTTTCCCCCAACAAACCTCCCATAAAAGCACCATTGGTGATGCCAGGATGTCAATGGGTAGGGTACCCACCTATTTAAGGTTATCCATACTCGAACCCTATAATATTTATATTTCCTGTACCCATCTCAAACCCAATTAAGAAATTGCATCTATTACCTGTAGCCATCCCAAATACATATGCTAATACCCGCATACTAACCATGTCCGCCCAAACCCCGATTATTTTATAAAAACGTATATTTATATCAATATTTAAATGGATACCTTACCAAAAACTAATTATTTTATATGAAAATATCTAATACATTAAATTCTTAATAAATATAACAATTAACCATTTCAATTTTGCAAGTCACTACAAGCTACCATGATTCATCAACTAAATTAAAAGCAACCCATATACTGATACATTCCTTAAAACTGCAGAATCAACACTAATATATGATTTAATTCATTAAACTACATTATCGGACATGAAGTTCTTCAAGCTTGACAAAGATAAAATAGAGTTGATATGATCACAAATTCAAAAAAAAAAAAATTTGACTTCATATCTTCTTAATTTGAACAAAATGAAAATTTACATTGCTTCTACAGAAGAAATGTATTATATCGTGAAAAAATAAGTGAAAGTTATTAAGGGGTAAACGAGTTTGGGTAGTAGTGGGTATCGAGGGGGTAAACCCATACCCTACCGTATATAAATGGGTAGTAATTTCTCAACCCACACCGTCCCAAATTCAAAAAAGACTACACATACCCATCCCATTAGGGTCTGGGTGGGTGGGTACTCGCCTCTACCCGTCCCGTTGCCATCCCTAGGTGATTCTCTTAGGTCTCGTTTGGTTGGGCATAATAGAAGGGATATCGCGCCACTTTACTAATATTTTACTCCCATTATATTGTTTGGTTCACGCATCAATAGCCCTGGAAATTAGCATGTCCCGGTTATTTATCCTTCACATTGAGGTAATAGCTATCCCACCCCCTAGGTGGGATGAGGAATACATCCCAATATGCTTGTGTAAATTACATACATACCCTCATTTACAGCTCTATCCCAATTTTTTTTCATTTTTCCGCCCCATCTTCAGTTCACTATCATTCCCTCTCGTGTGAAAAGAGAAAGCCCATTTTCAATATTCTTCTTCAAGCAAAAACTCAAAAAAGCAAAAAATGGCGAACTCGTCCTGTCGAATGACTTCGCCGAGTCTGTTCTTTCATGGAGCTGAGTACTAATTACACGGTACGTTGTAGTTTTCACATTCCTCAATTTTTCTGTTTCATTACGAACCCTAGATTTTAAAGCATTTATAACCATTATTTTTGTGTTTGTTCTGGTGTTGAGCAGTAAAATCAAACAATTTCTGGGCAAGGTGAAGCTATTGTTAATCGAGCTGAAGAAAAGCGACTTCAAGTATTGTAAGCAATTGTTGGGTTACTTAGCACCTTTATTTGTAAGTTCGCTAACCGTTAGGTCATACCATTCGCTTATGTTGAATATTGATGAATGGGTGTTCAAACAAACATTATATTGTGGTAGCGATTTATGAGTGTTTTGTGATTTTTTTATTCTCGCTTTATCTATTACCATATTTTGGGTGTAGGATGAATGGGTGTTCGAAAAAGCATTATATTGTGGTAAATTGCTTGAAATTAGAAAATTCATTCATCCGGTTTATTTAGTTCGTTTATTTAGCTCTGTTTCTATTACCAAGATGGGAAATTTAATTAATTCTTAGGTTACAAAGTTACAAATTCTGTTATAACTTTCGATTATGTTGAAGTAATCATTTAGAATGTGTAAGTACATTAACATGCTTATACGAGATGCCTATATTTTATTAAAGCTTTACTTAGAACGATGTCGAAATTTCAAGAAGAAGAGCACTGTTAGTTGAGGAAATAATGCTAGAAAGTGTTTTTATTATGAATATGTTTGTGACTAAAATTCGCATGCGAGCTCGAAGGAGATTAAGAAATCGTAAACAAGGGATTACATATGATATGGCAAGTAGGATACCCAAACAGATAGAACATTTAGATGACTTAATTTTGCGTAATGACGTTGATTGTCTAGACAATTTGAGGATGACCCGCGGTGTGTTTGCTAAGCTATGTTACTTGTTAAAGCATGTTGGAGGTCTTGTAGATTCTAGATATGTGTCGGTTAATGAAAAGGCCACACTATTTCTTTCTGTGCTGACACACCATAAGAAAAATTGGATTGTACGTTTTGATTTCAAGAGATCTGGACAAACAGTAAGCAGACACTTCCACGATGTGTTGAATGTTGTTTTTAGGCTACACACCTCACTTCTTGTTAGTCCTCAATCGATCGATGACAAATTTGCGCACAAATCCTAGATGGTCCTCGTTTAAGGTAATTTTATTACAATCTTAATCATGCGGTCATCCACACAAAAATACTCACAATCTTATTTCATTGAGTTGTCATAACAATATTCGATTATTTGGGAATTATTGACATGTTACATGAAATAACTTAATTTATTACTTCTATAGGGTTGTCTAAGAACATTAGATAGTACCTATAACAAAGTCAAAGTTATTGAGACAGAGATAAGGCAAGATATAGAACAAGGAAATGAGACATTGCCGTAAATGTCTTTGGGGTTTGTGATGAAATATGAATTTTATTACGGGAGCCTTGTCACGATGTTATCGCATAGTGGGATTGGTGGAATGACAACACTAAAATGATCGAGGCACCGGATAGCGAATGGGCGAGAATATGTTAAGGTAATATGTTCAATACGTCTTATAATTTATAATTGACCAATTTGTTCTACAATGCTCGGTTAAGGTTGATCAAATAATATTATCTTTGTTCATTCATAGGTTAATTCAAATGCTCGTCTCATGAGAAACAAGTCTTGGCCCTTTTATAATGATTGGGTAGTGATATTTGGAAAAGACGGCAACCGGTGAACATGCAAAAGATTTCATTAGTCTGTCAACCATGTACTTAATGGAACTTCCCAAACATTCTCTGAAGATTACATATTTTTGTTAAGCCATTAATTGGCCTTTTTGGAAAGCTGGACTATGAAAACTTTGTTTGCATTGGCATCTCATGTAAATCACACGGATGTTAAATGGTGTGTAATTTGAATGTTGGATTCACTTGTTATTTTGATTCTATATTCAAGACAACTTAATTCTCGTAGACTTGTTTAATTTGAATGTTTGAATGTTGATGAGAAAGACTTGTCTAATTTGAAGGTTTGAATGATGGATTGTAGACTTGAATGTTTTGAATGTTTGAATGTTATTTTGATTGTCGTGTTTGAGGTAAATGTTGTTTCGGTAAATGATTTGGTTTATTTGCGGTGTTTGAGGTAAATGTTGTTTGAGGAAAATGATCCGGGAATGATTCGAGTTTTTTGGGCAAAAAACGAAAGAATGTAAATTACCTTTTTTTATAGCAAAAACAGCGAGGAATGAACTTTTTTAAATTCGGTTGCTAAATTCAGTTTTTTATGACTCTACAAAAAAGTCGTAGGTCCCAAGGGTGTGAGTGTAAGGTTTAGAAGGGGGTTGAATAAACCTTACCAACTTTTCAAATTAGTCCTTTTAAATATTCGAGTTAATACTTCACGAGTTGTGTCCTTGATGGGATGACTAAGTTAGTTAATTAGTAGAGTTAGTCACTCAGCGGACTGGACCGAGCTGTTGATAGAGTAACTCATTTTGTTTTTGACTAAAGACTTAACTCGATTGTGATTTGTTTTATTGGAAGACTTAACACCCTTGAATTTGGTTAAGTTTGTTTTAATACTTGGTTTTAGCACTCGAGTTGATTATTAATTGGATAGCAAATTTATCGTGAGATATAAAAATAAGATGCGAGAAATTAAAGTGTTGAAATGTAAATGACACAATAAGTTTTTATAGAGGTTCGAAGATGGGGTAATTCTTCTACTCCTCTCTTCTCCAACTCCTGGAGGAATCCACTAAGTATTGATCAATATACGAGTGGTTAACAATCCAGATACAAGTCTTGATCACACAAACTGGTGACTTGATCCTTTGGGACTCGACCGGAGACGCCTTGGTCACTCGGTTGGCTTCTCGTGACGACTCGGCCTTCTTCACGCAGGCATTTGCGCTTGCTACTACTGACCCACTTGCTCAAGCTTCTTGGATTTGATCACGAAGCCCTCCAATAACTTGAGACCAGTTCGACCTTGAACCTTCCTACAATCCTCCGTGGAATGTAGACCCCTTGATTCTTCAAAAATTTCCTCTTCAACTGATTGAAGTAATCTTTCCTTCACAGGTGAGTGTTGGATTAATTTCCTTTTTAATGTAGGCTTGAGGATTGAACTTGAATGATTTGAGAATATATTAGGTTACTGATTCAAATATTTGCTTGAATGTTCATGGTTGAGGTTTTTTCTCTCGAGTTATTCCTCGGCCTTTTATAGTGATCTTTCAAAAATCTGTCCGTTGAAGAGATAGGCTTATTTTTTAAAGTCACTTGTGGTCGTTAGCTTGTCTTGTTCCATTTCCTCGTATGAATGATTCTTGACTTTTCGAGTTCGACATGGTGCGATCTTCCCATTGGTTTATTTCTTTTGACGCTTCGAACCGAGCACTTCAAGAGAGGCGAGTATGGAGGTATTACTTGTTTAAGTAATTCTCTTGATTTCGTGCAACGGATCTCTTTCGGTTTGTCTTGATTGCATTTTCTTAACTTCCCCAGGTGACTTGAGTCGACTTCCAATCATTTGATGACTCTTCTTGTCACTTCAACCTTGAGACTTTTGTCTTGAGTTGACTTGATCGATACTTCACTCGTTGTTGCATCTCGTTGCACCTTGATCGAGTTTCCATTTTCTCTTCTTTGCCATACTCAGCTGCCTCGCAGCTGAGTCTTCCTTCTAGTCTCCAGTTGTCTTTTTGCATGTTTAGGCATAGCTGACTTAACTCAGCTCAACCAGCCCTATTTATTACAATGCAATTTACAACAATAATGGGGTGCCAACTTCCATTCTAAGTTTTACATGGCATTCATCAAAATCTTACAAAATAATTTCCCAACAATTTCCCCCTTTTTGATGATGCCAAAACTTAAAACATTCATACAATTATTTAACAGCAAGGATACATACAGACAAATGTAGAACCACAGAATGTATGTTTAGAATCGATCTTTTATTGATTATAACATTCTTGTTCTTTACATAGCTGTTTACAGAGTGTATCAGAGCTTAAGCCAAAAAAAAAATTGTATCAGAGCTTAAACGGGGCTTAGACTAACCATGTTGTTCTATATCTACTCACGTATAGAAACTGCATAATTTTATTCAATGTAAAGAAGACTTACATAAAGTGTATTTACATAGTAAAATACATGAAGGGGTGGACAGAAACACTTCATCTCCTTCATTTGCCCTCCTTCTTTTATCTTCTTGACTCTGTCATCTTCGACCTTTTTCTCTTTTTCTCATCTTGACCTTCTTCTTTTCATACGCCTTTCTCGGCGGCCTTCATCTCTTCTTAGTTTTTCTTGTCTTTCCTCCCCAAATGGTGAGTTTGTCTTTTATTTTCTTCTTTAATTCTCTTAACATACTCGGCATTGTTCTTTGCCACTTGCGGGTTGGCTACTTCGTCAAATCCGGCCCAATAGATCCCTTCTTTCTTGCCTGGATCTATGTACTCAATGTTTTTGGGCGAGTTCTAGGTCCGAAACCTCTTCCTCCACCACGCTTCTTCTTCTCGCCTCGGGCGTGTATTATCTTGGGGCCTTCTTTTTCCCGGTGAGTGACCAGCAGAGTGGATCATCGGTGGTTTGCTACTGTCGTCGCCTTCTTCACATAATGTGAGACCTTTTTCCCAAGATACAAATCCAGGCTTGAGCCATGGACATGTTTGCAAATAACCTCCGGATGCAAGCGTCTTGAATTCATCAACAGATCTTGGCTCGGTTTCGGCATACGAAATGGCATAGGTGTCTCTGCTACATTGGAATGCCTCCATGTTGTTTGAATATCCATAACTCGGGCATTCATCCTTCCTTCCACTTCCTTCATCCCTGCTTCAACTGTCTTTCTCTTTTCAGCCATTGGTACAGCAGAGTGTTGGAGTGGCAGAGTCACTGGGAGTTTGCTGATAATATCAGTTGTGACAAGACCTTGTTGGGGGGTTTTAGCAATCATCAAGGTCACATCTTTCGAACTTTCCCCCTCAACAGACTTCCCTTTCTTCTCTCTTATTACTTCCTCAGTTGTCTTTCCCTTCACAGCTGCTTCCTCCTTCTCATCTTCAGATTCCTTCAGCGCCTTTAGGTATTCCTCTTCCCCTTTTTGGCATCATCAAAGGAGAGAGGAACCCCTGGAAACAAGCTAGCAAGCAAGAAGTCTAGTCTGCTGATAGTTGAGTTCTACTTCGAATCTGTTGTGGAGTAAGGCGCACGGAACTCCGAGCGGGTGGCGTTGGGATTCAGCTGCTACCAACTTCATCTCGGCCATGAGGAGACGAATTTTCGATCCATATTCTCTTCCACACGCAGGAGCTCGTTCTTATTATGTTCACGCAGCAGTTTTATCTCTGTAGTATGAGATTCATGCATTTGTTCAATGTGATCTTGCAATTTTGTCTTTGCATCAGCATTCTCAGCCCGCCAGACTAACAACTTGTTGAACAATGTTCGAAATATCGAGCTTGTTCCACACGCATTGTTTCTTTGTTGTTGCCACCACTCACGGATCGACTATTATGCCTCTCAAGTCGGCGATGTAAGGTTGGCGTCCCTGTTATCGGCCTCATGTCCGGTGAGGCTGGTGCCTCTCCATCCGTTCAATCTCGGCAAATAAGGCTTTGAACACCTCCCGAACCAATTTGTCACCTCTGTTTGGTGACGGCCAAGCAGCGTCAAAGTCATAGTCATTTGGAACAATGGTGTGTCGATGGAATAACAGGATCAGTCTATGGAAGCGCTCATGATCTTTAGGCGATTCTTCGGGAGGTCGAATGTACCTTCCAGAGAGAAGGGAAATGATTCTACGAAAAGGATCATTACGGGCAAATGGAATTTGTTCAATGATAATTGGTGCTCGTGAAGTCCCTTGTGGAGTCGAACCTGCTGCGGACTTGGGGAGCTGCGCAGTGGACTCTGTTTGTTGTGGTCATTGTGAAGTCGGCCCGACTTGCTTTGAACCTCGGTTTGTCTCTCAACGGCTTCGTCGGTCTCGGTGGTTTTTCCAAATGAGTTGGTGGTCCTCGGCCTTATCGAGCGTGATCGGACGATGATGAGATTTCCATGGGTGGCTCATCATCAAAGTGGAATGTTTGGCAAGTAGTCTTGAGGTTAGACTTACTCGTGGTTGGATCAGTCACGGGGGATGACTCAGTTTCATCGTCTCCTTCCGATCCCAGAAAGGTTACATCAGGATTATCCTAGGAATCGTGAAGAGCACTTATCTCCTTTTCTCGATGGATCAATGATAGCATGAGGATGTTCGTGCGGTTTCTCGCCCGGGAAGTCTCAACCTCCCGTTGACCTTCATTACCTACCCCGCAGTCTCAAGCTCGCGCGAGGCCTGGACATCCCTTTCGGCGTGTGTGTCGGTGTCTTGGGGTCTTCGAGGTGGCATCCATTGGAGTCTCAACTCCATGGATTACACTTTCATCGCCCAAAGTATTAACTCCCGGGCAATTACGTCACGTGCCTGTTTTCGCATCTGCGGCGTCATTGCTTGCAGAGAAGCGATTGGCACTTTGAGCAGACAGTCACAATCGTCTAAGCCTCGTCGATGTCAACTTTCTTTGTGTATTCTGTGATTGTTCCTTCTCCACTTCCCCTCCTAAATTCATTGTGGAGTCGGTGCAAACATCCTCGACCTTCTTTGCGGTGGAGGAGTTTCCCCCCGGTGGGACACCGGTTGAGTGACTTGAATGGGGTCACTCGTCTCGGACTCATTTGTTCCCATTGAGTATTCAGCCGTTGGGGTGGTGGTAAGACACCTTCATTAGGGGTTGGCTCGATTGGGGTCCCCACTACCCCGTTTCATCGTCGATTCCTTAACACCTTCCTATGAATGAGTGTGGAAGTGGTGGCGGCGACAATAGTGACAATATCTTTGCACCACTCCCATTGGGTCTATTTCGTTTGTGATTTGGAGGACTCTCCTGGTCCCTCCATCATTCTTTGCTCATGTAGGATTCGGACTCTTGCATTGCTTGCTTTGCATTTGCAACTCTTCTGCGGCAAAGAACAGTGGTCTGATCCTCATCACTTTACGATAGGGCGTCAAGGTGAGGGTGTGTATGATTGGTGGTGCGGTGAGAGGGAGATCTTTGGCCTTCTCACGTTTTCTTTTCGAATCTGCAGTATATTGATGCAATTATCTCGTCGAGGGCTTGCGACCTTTGTGTCAACCTCAAGAAACTCGAAGAGTTCTTCTTGGCAATGAACTCTGGATAGGCTCGAACTTCCATTTTCTCCACTCTGCAGGACGATTTTGGATGTCCGGATACAATGGAGAGTACATGATTACATCGTCTTCATCATTCTCTTGATGGCCCTTGTTTCCGGGGATTAAGGGTAGCGAGACTTCGCCGCTTAACATCCTCGAGTAGCCTCTTCATTACGGTGGAGAAACAACCCTGTCAACAAGTGATTCGGTTGTCTCAGCCATTCATTGTTCCTCAGTTGTTCTGTCTCAGTGGGTCTTCGAGTTGCCTCTGCTGATCGGCCTCACCAGACTTGGCCGTTTCATTGATCACGTCTGGAGACTCTACTTCTCTAGCAGTCTCGGGTATCTTCTCCAGCTGAGTGGCTGACTCAGCCGGTTTCTCAAGCTCGGAACGCTTGAAAATTCTTCTTCTTCTTTTTGTTTGTACCAGAGGGATTTCTGGTTCAGATAAGGTTTCTTCTGAGTCCTGGGCGGCGGGGGCCAGTTCTGTTGTCTTCTTCTGAGGAGCTGGCCGTCTTGGCTTATCAGTTCTCCTTTTCTTGATGACCGGAGAAGGTATTTGAGATTCCTTCTCGCTGCGCTGCGCAGGGGCGGGAGATACTGCTGCGGGGCGGTGACTTGGCTGCAGGGGGAGCAGATTTCTTTTTCTTTGTTGCAGGGGCAGCAGTCTTCTTAGCAGCTGCAGGGGCAGCCTTCTTCTTTGGTGGAGAGGAGACAACTGTATCTTCAGGGTCAGCTGATTCCCCCTCACTCGTATCAGCTCTCTTAGCGTAGGCTCTCTTCTGTGCGCCAGAGAGGTTTGATCGGAACATCTTCTTGTTTAAATGGAATGCTTTTCCATGTCGATGATGGACTTTCTTTGCTTCCATTATTCGGCCAATCACCAGGCCGTATCCCAGGGAACCTCCAAACGTTCCATCCTCCTTGAAGGATTTGTTCCCAACGTTCTGGCAGAGTCTGCTGTGACAAACAAACCTCGCCCAGTTCACTTTCTGTTCTTCAATGATCGCAGCCATTACGATCAACTTTGCTTTGGATAGCTGGTCAAAGCTGCCAAATTTGATATCTATGCATTTGGCAACGATGTCCAGCAATTTGTGGTAGTCCTCCTTCAACAGCCTCTTATTAGCTGTGTAGACTACTTTCTCAGCATAGTCGGACTTGGCTACTTCCTTTCAAGCAGCAGTCAGGTCAACATTAGCTTCATTAATTTCCGACACTCCTTCCGCCGGTAATAAGCAGTGTTCTGCCAAATCCTTGGCAGTAATAATGAACTCATTTCCATGAACAGAGGACTTGATGCCCTCATCGTGAACCTCAGCGTTCACGTAGAACTGTGCGACCTCTTCCACATAGGTCATCGAAAAATCTATCGTCAGAAACGGTTTCAGCCCAGACGTTTCTAGTTTCTCAGCAATCTTCTTCACTAGGGTGTCGTCGGACCCCTGTTTCACCATACCATCGAAATCCACAGTAGACCCGGTGTGGATTTGCTTTCCTAGCTTGACAAAATCATGAGTGGATGCCATTTCTCAGTATTTTACCGAATGAAACTTAGAAAATGATCTGAGGATTGAAAGGGTTTTGAGAGAAAATATTTGCTTTTGCTTTCGAGAGAGAGATGAACAGTTTTTGGTAAAGTGTGAGAGAAACGGACGAAAATGGTTTAAGTATGGTTCATGAAATGACATGCGAGTGGTTTTTGAAATGTGATCAAAATCAACGGCTTAGATCTTGCACGCCGATTTGCATTTAATGTCTCGTATTTAATGTGGCAGTATTTATATCCAATCATAAGCTTGGTGTGCAGCTTTTGCCTGTACACGTCATAATTATGCTGACGTCATTCTTAAAAACATTTCCGCTTAGTAAAAACGCCTGCGTTTTTGTCACTTTGCTCACAAATGACTCAGCTTGTCCCTTAGCTGATTTAACTCTTCTTTCCTCGCATGTAAATACTCATTTGTCCTAACTCGATCGTCTGTTGTCTTTCCGATCTGGTGATTCACTTATTTGATTTAAGAGTTGAGCTCTTTTTCCTCTTTTCGTGTTTCATTTCTTTTCTTTGAGTCTTCTGAGTGTCAACTCAACTCAATTAATCCTAACTCATGCTTGAGTTCTTCAAATCTTGACTCACATAATGGTTTTGTGAATATGTCAGCCAAGTGCTTATTAGTTGAAATATATTCCAAGGTGATATCCTTCTTTTCAACATGATCTCTTATGAAGTGATATATGACATCGATATGCTTTGTTCTTGAGTGCAACACATGATTTTGAGTGATTGCAATGGCACTTGTGTTATCACACATGATTGGAATTTCCTTTTCTTCAACTTCATAGTCTCTCATTCTTTGTCTCATCCATAGGACTTGGGCTGACTTGTTTGCCAAAGAAACTATGTATCCCTCGGTTTGTGGAGGTGGCTATTGAATTTTGCTTTTTGCTAAACCAGAAATTAGCCTATTTCAAGCATTTGACATGTGCACGAGGTGCTCTTTCATCAACTCTATATCCAGCGTAGTCAGTCGAATAACCAATTAGCTTGAATCCACCTTCCTTTGGATACCATAAGCCAACTTCTCGCTTCCTTTCAAATATCTCAAGATCCTCTTATTTTTGATCATGTGGCTTTTTCTTTTTGGAGCATATTGAAATCTTGCACATACACCTACATCAAAGGTGATGTCCGCCCGCTTCTTTGTGAGATAAAGCAATGATCCAATAAGTGCTCAGTATCTTGTTTGATCTACGAGGCTTGCCATCTACATCCATATCCATTTTGGTCGATTTATTTATTGGTATTTTCACGAAGACTTCTCTTCCATACCAAATTTCTTCATTAAATCTCTCGGTGTATTTTGTCGACTTATGAAGGTTCCATCCTTCATTTGTTGCACTTGGAGTCAAGGAAGAATGTCACTCTCTCCCATCATGCTCATTTCGAATTTGCTTTGCATGAGGTTTGAAAATTTATCACACTGACTCTTTGTTTGTGGATCCAAAAATGATGTCATCCACATATATTTGAACAAGCAAAAGTATGCTCTTCCTGTCTTGAATTTAAAGAAGAGTGTTCTATCCACTTTTCCTTTTGTGAATCCATTCTCGATCGGGAATTGTGATAATGTATCATACCATGCTCTGGGTGCCTGTTTCAATCCATATAGAGCTTTCTTGAGTTTGTATACCTTATCTCCAAGAGTCTTCTGCTCAAATCATGGAGATTGTTCAACATATACTTCTTCTTCCAATAAACCATTGAGAAATGCACTCTTTACATCCATTTGATACACAATAAAGTTCTTGTGAGCTGCATAGGCAAGAAACATCCCTATGGCTTCCAATCTTTCCACAGGAGCAAATGTTTCATCAAAATCTATCCCTTCTTCTTGGCAATATCCTTTGGCTACCAATCTTGCTTTGTTTCTTACCACAGAACCTTCCTCATTCATCTTGTTTCGAATACCCATTTAGTGCCAATAACATTTTGATGGGGGTCTTTGAACCAATTCCCATACTTTATTTCTTTCAAACTGATTCAGCTCTTCTTGCATAGCTAGAATCCAATGTGTGTCATCCAATGCTTGTGACACATCTTTAGGCTCCATTTGTGAGATGAAGCATGTGAACATTGCTTCTTGTTGAGTTATTGATCTCGTTTTGACACCTTCTATTACATCTCCAATGACTAGTTCGGTGGATGGTCTCTCACCATCTTACATCGGGTTGGAGTAAGTTAGCTGGATTCGATCGTCTTGCGGTTGTGTTGCATTGATCGCTCTCTCGTCATCACTTATTGCAGATTTTCCAATTGTGTTTGAGACTCGGCTATCTCATCTTCATCCGGGTTTATAATTCCGGCTTGAGATAGGGACTCTTCGCATGGTTGGTTGATTCAACTTATCGGTGACTCTTCAATGTCTTCTCCATTTACATTTGGCTCATCAAACACCACATGAATGGATTCCTCTCGTAACCATAGTCCTCTTGTTGAGTATTATGTAGGCTTTGCTTTGGTGAGTATCCCAAGAAGATACCTTCATCGACTTTAGCATCAAAAGCCTTTAAATTATCTTTGCCATTGTTATGGATGAAGCATTTGCATCCAAATATTCTAAAATATGCAACATTTGGCTTTCTCCCTGTCCAAATCTCATAGGAGTCTTTGTCATTTGTCTGTTTATCATGCATCTATTTTGAGTATAGCATGATGCGTTTATTCTTGACCCAAAATCTTTTAGGTAGCCCCTGCTTGACCTAACATGGTCCTTGCCGCTTCTTTAAGAGTTTTGTTCTTCTTTCTCGCAACTCTATTTTGTTGTGGAGTCCTGCTGCAGATAATTCATGACCAATACCATTTTCAATACAAGATCTTGAGTGATTATACCATTGACAAACTCGGTTCTCGTCGATCTTATTTTGATAATGGTTTGACTTTTCTCATTTTGAATCCTCTTCATCATTTGTGGTAGTTTCGCAGAGTTTCTTTCTTCTTACACATGAATATTGTCCATGTATATCTTGAGTAGTCATCTACTACCACCAAGGTGTATTTCTTCCCACTTATGCTATTTGGTTCAATTTGGACCAAATATATCCATATGTAGCGGTGCAATATTCTTGTTGAAGATGGACATGTCTTTTCTTTGAATGATGATTTGATTTGTTTTCCTTCCGACATGCATCACATATACTCTCCTTCTTGATATCTTGAGTCGGAAGTCCTTCCACAAGATTGCTTTCCGGCAAGCTTGTTAATTGTTTTGAAATTCGGGTGACTCGGCTTCTTGTTCCACAACCAACTTGATTCAATTTGTGCTCTTTGCTATGACAGAGGTGCTTGGTGTTGCAAATTGTTGACCAATCCACGACATACATGTTCTTTTGTGCGCATCCTTGCAACACAACTTCATTTGATTCAATATCCTTGATTTGGCATATACCCATGTTAAATCCAACATTATAACCCTTGTCACGAGTTGGTTGATCTTAGCAAGTTGAAGTTGAGTCCTTCAACATATGCAACATCCGTGATTTCTAATCCATTTTCTTGATGGATCCAATGCCTCTTATTTCTCCTGGAGCTTCATTTCCTCCAAATATGACTTTTGCACCTCGACTTCCTTGAATTTTTGATTTTTCTTGTTTCTGTCATGTGTCCGGGAACATCCACTATCCATGTACCAGGTTCCTTGGCACTCATTGCTCCTTGAACCCGCAATCAAGGAAATTAAGTTTTAGGTACCCATACTTGCCTGGGTCCGAGGGGTTAGTATTGTAAGATGATCCAACCAACCTATAGCCAAATGATTTGACTCTGGGGGGTTGCCATCTATCGTGCCATAATCATAATTAATTTTGGCAAACCGCTTGGGGGTTCTAGGTTCATACAAATTTGTCTCTTTTGTGTATGCATGTGTATGTGTTTTAGCAATTGCCTTCTTTGGGTAGTTGTGATATCTCCGAGTGTAGTGCTAGGTGCATATGTGTCTTTGATGAAAGCTCATGTGCCTTTGGAATGACCTTTTTGCCGAGTTCTCGGGCCTTTGCCATTTGAGCTTATATTCATAGGTCTTTCTTTGATAGTTCACATTATTCCAATCGGCTTGGCTTGGGTACTTTCTACCATTCCTTCATATGTGTTTCTTTTATAAAAACGGGGTTTTGGTAGCTCTGTTTCTTCTTTACTGAGTATCTCTGTTTGGAGTTTCTTTGAGGAACTTGGTGGATTTCTTCTCATTTGTCCTCTCAAAGACACTCAACTCGGTTGTTTTTTTTCCTCTATAACCAAGGCCGGTTTGCTTGTGATTGTGCTTTGGAATAAATGTGTGTGCACCATTTGGAGTTTTGGATTTTTGAGATACTTCATTACTTGAAGATCCTTTTTCCAAAATCACTTTTGGAGCTTGACATAGCACGAGAGGAATTAATTCTAAGCCTGTCTTGTCTCCACATTCTCTTTGACTCATAATAAGATCATCCAATGATTTAGATGCCTTAGTGAATGAGGCAATCACATTTTGAGGTTATTTTCCCTCTTTTCTATAGCGACTATCTCGCTTTATTAGCTTAGCATTTTCAAATTTTTAGACTTTCATTCTCATCGACCTATTTGACTTAGAGTACTCGGCTCCTTAGTCATTTGTGAGTTTTTTGGCTCTTGAGTAGGTTGTTTTCCTCATTTAGTAGTGTGTGTGAGGATTTAATGTGTTCAAAATCTTTCATCATTTTGCCTAATGAATCATAAAGATCGAGTGGGTGATGAAGTGTGTGTGTCACGATCACTATCACTAGAACCGAGAGTGATGAATTAGAGTGTACCTCATCTTCTTGATCGGGTTGGTTTTGTTCCTTGGCCATCAAACATATCAAGGTTTCTTCTTCGAGTCACTTGAGTAGTCGCTTCACTACTCGGTGAATCAATCTGTGTCTTTTGACTTGTTTGTCTCGTGATCTCTGCTAACATCAACATTTTTTTTCTTTTCTTGTCTTCTTTCTCTCAAGACCTTTCTTTCTTTCTTCATTCATTCTGTATTTGTTGACTACATGATATGGGCAATCAATGGCATAGTGACCTGGTTGCTGCAGTTTCCATAGATCAAGTGATCACTCTTTCCATTCTTGGATTGTCGCCCCTTTGATATTCAACTTTTTGATGCTCTGGTCTCTTAGTTGGCCTATCTTCCTTGACTTGGAGGGAGTTGAGGGTCTTCCGGAGGATTCGCCCTTGCCTCTCTTGTAGTTCTTATTGAAGAACTTGTTAAACCTTTTAACCATCGGGCTATTTCCTCTTGGTCAATGACTTCTTTGACCTCAACTCTCTTGCCATCCTTAACAATTTAGAGCAAATTGTTTTGGGCACAACTGCCTCTCCTCTTGGTCTTTTCTTCTCACTCAAATTCGTAGGCTTTGAGATCCGAGAATAGCTCATGGTTGGATGTCTTGGATAGGTCCATGGAATGTCTTAGTGCCATGACCTTCATTTCCCATTGTTTGGGAGACTTCTTAGAATCTTCGTACACATTTCCTTCTGTGTATATTCTTTTCCAAGTGCGAGATAGCTCATTGGTAATTTACGTGAACCGAGCATCCAGTTGATCTAAGGTCTCTCTGCGATCATTTTGAAATTCTCAAATTTATATGACAAAGAACCAATAGTTTATTTTCCTTGATTTGCTCACGAGCCTTCACAAATCAATGTTAGCTTGTCCCATATTTCTTTAGCCGTTTTGCATGATTTGACTTTATTGAACATGGCTTTGTCAAGGTTTTGTAAAGAATGTCCTTGGCCACATTGTCCAAGTTATATCTTTTTTGTCATCATTTGTCCATTCGACTCTTGGTTTTCAATCATGAGTGCGGGAGCAACATCCTCTTCACCTTCGTGCAGCTTTTCTTGATTGTGTTCACTTTTAAAATTTGCAGTGGCCCATCCTCTATCACTATCCACATCTCATCGTGTAATCTTTGATAGATGAGCCTCGTGCATACGAATTTTCCAATCATCAAATTCTTCAATTGTGAACATAGGGATGCGTGTCAAATTTGCTTCCATGATAATAACTTTTGCGGGTAAAAAAATAGTTTGAAAGATCAAGTACTAAAACAGGACTTTGAAAAATTTGGAGATCTAGTTCGGTAACCGGTGCGGAAGGCTCAATGAACCAACCGCTCCGATACCACTTGTAGGTCCCGAGGGTGTGAGTGTAAGGTTTAGAAGGGGGTTGAATAAACCTTACCAACTTTTCAAATTAGTCCTTTTAAATATTGAGTTAATACTTGAGTTGTGTCCTTGATGGACAACTAAGTTAGTTAATCGGTAGAGTTAGTCACTCTTTCAGACTGACTCGAGATTGTTGTTGATAGAGTAACTCAGTTGTTTTTGACTAAAGACTTAACTCGATTGTGATTTGTTTTTTGGAAGACTTAACACCCTTGAATTTGGTTAAGTTTGTTTTAATACTTGGTTTTAGCACTCGAGTTGATTATTAATTGGATAGCAAATTTATCGTGAGATATAAAAATAAGATCGAGAAATTAAAGTGTTGAAATGTAAATGACACAATAAGTTTTTATAGAGGTTCGAAGATGGGGTAATTCTTCTACTCCTCTCTTCTCCAACTCCTGGAGGAATCCACTATGTATTGATCAATATACGAGTGGTTAACAATCCGGATACAAGTCTTGATCACACACGGTGACTTGATCCTTTGGGACTCGATCGGAGATGCCTTGGTCACTCGGGTGGCTTCTCGACGACTCAACTTCTTCACGGGCGGTTTGCGCTTTGCTACTACTGACCCACTTGCTCAAGCTTCTTGGATTTGATCACGAAGCCCTCCAATAACTTGAGGCTGGTTCGACCTTGAACCTTCCTACAATCCTCCGTGGAATGTAGACCCCTTGATTCTTCAAAAATTTCCTCTTCAATTGATTGAAGTAATCTTTCCTTCACGGTGAGTGTTGGATTGATTTCATTTTTAATGTAGGTTTGAGGATTGAACTTGAATGATTTGAGAATATATTAGGTTCTGATTCAAATGTTTGCTTGAATGTTCGTGGTTCAGTTTTTTTCTCTCGAGTTATTCCTCGGCCTTTTATAGTGATCTTTCAAAAATCGCCCGTTGAAGAGATATGCTTATTTTTGAAAGTCACTTGTGGTCGTTGGCTTATCTTGTTGCGATCCTTGGAATTTCCATTTCCTCGTATGAATGATTCTTGACTTTTGAGTTCGACATGGTGCGTGCTTCCCATTGGTTTATTCCTTTTGCACGCTTCGGCAGCACTTCAAGAGAGGCGTATGGAGGTATTACTTGTTTAAGTAATTCTCTTGATTTACGTGCAACGGATCTCTTTCGATTGTCTTGACTTGATTGCATTTTCTTAACTTCCCAGGTGACTTTGAGTCGACTTCCAATCATTTGATGACTCTTGTCACTTCAACCTTGAGACTTGGTGTCTTGAGTTGACTTGATCGATACTTCACTGTTTGCATCTCAAATTGCACACCACCTTGATCGAGTTTTCGTCTTCTCTTCTTTGTCATACTCAATCGCCTCGCGTGAGTCTTCCTTCTAGTCTCCAGTTGTCTTCTTGCATGTTTAGGTATAGCTGACTTAACTCAGCTCGACCAACCCTATTTATTACAATGCAATTTACAACAAAAATGGGGTGCCAACTTCTATTCTAAGTTTTACATGGCATTCATCAAAAATCTTACAAAATAATTTCCCAACAAAAGCAGGTATGACTTTTTGTTGTATGTTCAAGTTATATGAATTCATAAGCTAATATTTGCGGGAATAGCTTCAAAACAACTAACATTTTAATAACCGACACAAACTCCCGGTAGACTCGATTTGGGGACACCACACATTGAAAACACAACTGACTACTAACGACTAGAGTGCAACATATAGAAAACACAACTGACTCCGAAAAGCTGTCTAAAAAGACACTTGAAACACAACTAAACAACACGAGACTCATAAAAGAGAATGTAGATGGAAATTCCAAACGATCATGGCTTTTTAGTACGTTGAACACAGTAGGGGTGGTCAAAATTAGTGCCAAACGCCTTGTTCAGTTCCAACTGAGTAGTCTTAATAGCAGTCGGGTTGTGCTTGCTAGGTTCAATGTTTCCGGCAATGGCTTGCTCAACTAGGAGATTGATAAATTTTTGGTCGACTTCTTTGGTCCATTTGTCATTGTAGAACACTTTAGCTTGTGAAATAACACCTTTTGGTTGGTTTTTTTTGGAGGCATTAGGCTCTTGAATGGTTGGTTTTTTTGGTGGCATTATGTTTTAGATTATGGGATTTGAGTTGCTTCGTAATTAAGATCAACTACTGACCATTAAATAGTAGGCATGCAGCTTGCTCATTTAAGGTGCTAATGGTGTTGGAATAGAAACAAGAAAATGAATCCTGCTGTCAAATTGATACACCTGCTATCAATCTGCGTGCACCAAGATTTCATTTCCAAAACAATGATCTTGCTTCAAACCCGTCCACGAAATTGAAGATTAAATTTCTGAACAGTATATAATAAACAATAAAATTTGGAGAATCCATGGGTCGATTTCAGTGGAAAGATTTCCAGGGTGACAATTTCCAGCGTCGTCGGAGTTGGAGAATCCAGGGGTCGATTTCAGTGGAAAGATGAACCGGTCATGGGAAAATAGGTTGAAGATGTCTGACTGTGGGCTTGTTTTGTTGAGAGAAGGTGTAGGGGTGATATAGGTATATGAATTATAATTTAAGGGCAATAAGGTATTTAAATACTTATTGGGCTATTAATATCTCTTTGAACCAAACAATTTATTAGAAAAACCTTACAATCCAAATACTCAATCACTCAAACAAACACATTAATGGACATTATTAAATCCATGGGAAAATGCCAATAAATTTGGTGGGAAATAATCAAACCCAATCCTATGACCCAACCAAACGAGGCCTCAGGAAAAAAGCTTATTTTTCTGGTTCTTGAATATTTATGAGTGTGATTGTCAGTCCATGCTCGGCCCGTAATAGGCACTTTTTCGGCCCACTCTGACGTATTCGAACTCAATAATTTCCACTTTGAGTAGAAGGTTCAAGCCGAACGTGGACTGGCCCAACCGGTAATGATTTTCTAAATTTGCAACTATTGGAAAAGATGTCCATAGGCTTAATTCAGGTGGGGTTTGAGGTAGATGCACATTTACTTATTTGTTTTTTATTTTTATTATTTAAGAGGGTTTGAATGAAATTCTAATTAAAATCAAGTTGGATATAAAAATTTTAAGTACTAGCCCTCTTTATAAGTGCTTTTGAGACATTTAAAATAGTTTATGAATCATGAGAAACACATCAATAGGTACAAAATACCATATTTGAAGATTTTGTTCTTAGGATGAGTGGATGACACATCAAGTTAGTCTTTAAAACATCGAATTTAGAGGGAAAATTTTGGGCATGCACTAGAATTTTATTATCAATTTTAGGGAAAAAGGAAAATAAAGAATAAAAGTAGGGATGACAAAATCTCTACGAGAAACCATCTCCGTTAGTAATCAAATTAAATTAAATGGGACGAGGCAATCCCCCATTGATTAAGGAATGTGAGCGTGAATGTGGATCCTCCGCTTATCTAGTTACGTGATGAGATGGGGATGATATTTATATTTTATATCGCTCGTCCCATCTCCGTCCTCGCTTAGATAAAGTGGGGATTTATTGTCCCCGACCCTGTCCCAGATACTCAAAATGGAGTTCTCGTCCCTGATACCCAAAATGGAGAATTGCGCACGCGATGATATTTGAGATTAAATTCAGGGATGATAATGATATGTCTCATACGAGCCTTGTCCCCGCCATTGCCATCCCTAAATAGAGCAAGTCTCTTGTGAGACGGTCTCACGGATCTAAATCCGTGAGACGGACCTCCTAAGGGCTCCGTCTTGAGAACATGAACCATGAAAATAAATTTAAAAATAATAATGAACCATGAAGAAACAAAAATAAACCCTAAAAACATGAACCATGAAGAATAAACCCGAAAAATAAAAAATAAACCCAAAAAATAAAAAATAAACTCTAAAAAAAACTAAAAATCCTAAAAACCCAAATCAATTAAAAATAAACCCAAGAAACAAAATAAACCCTAAAAAAACAAATATAAACCCTAAGAAAAATAAAATCTAAAAAAAAAATCTTTAAAACTTTATGTACAGACTCCGTCTCACGGATCTAAATCTGTGAGACCGTCTCACGCAAGTTTTTGACTCTCCTAAATAAAAGAACTTTAAACATGATCTAACTTTTTGACTTCTGGCTTCCAACATCACATGAAAACCCAAAACTACCCCGAAAACGGAAAACCATTAAATATCATTTTAATCAATAAAAAATTAATCCAAACAAGCAGTTGCACATGATTGACTGTACGTATTAATTCCAAAAACATCCCTCAACTGAAGTCTTCAGCCACGTGGAAGTCTCTTATTGGATGTTGTCTCCCCGTCAATTCCATACTTTTGTATTCACAATCGCTTGATTGAATGCCAAGTACAGCCCCGCGCACATTTCAGACAGTCCCTTTCTTCTCAATCCATATTTTATTGTAATATAATATATATACACATATTTGCTTGATTTATATAATAAATTACTGTTTTTTTAGATATATTGTGTGATTGATTTAATTCTATTTATTAATTCCGGGGAGAAATAATCAACAAATTGGGGCAGACATGCGGTGGTTTTCTTGAATGAGAAGAATTCACCTGAAATTTCGCGTTAAGAGTGAATTGTTTGACAGAGGGATCTGAATTGGATTGAATTGATTTTACCGAAGGATTGCGTATTCGCATAAGGCTTACGTGCTTAAAGGTTTGATTTGGGTTCCATTTTTTTTCTAGCTTTTTTTGGGGGGAAGGTTAATTTTGAATCTTTTTTCTTTGGTCATTTTGGGTTTCGGTTACTGGGTCTCTGTCGGAATTTGGAATTGAGAAGTTCGGATGTGAGAATTTTTTTTAGTTTAGGGTTACTGTACATGTATTTTTTAATTGTTGATCAAGCAAAAGTGGTGTGGAGATAAATTCAGTTTTGGGATTTGTGTTTTGTGTCTGATTGGGTATCGGGGAGGGTTGGATTGTGGATTTTTTTTATATTTGAATTGAGAATCAAGACTTTGTGCAGCTTTTTAGTCAGTGATATTGAGTATTGATTGAGAGAAATTTTCATTTCACTGTTTCTGAGGGGGTTCTGGAGAATTGCTGAAGGATCTGGAGGTCTGCCATTGAATGTGAAAGTTGTTGATTGGAATTTGATTCACATTGGTAACTGGATTATTTCCGGATTGTTATTTTATCATTATTCTGTTCTGATACTGGGGGGCCACGGGTTCTAATGGATATTAGAGCTGGAAGAAAATGAAAATATCACAATGAGTGGCAAAGGCGGGTTGTTAAGTCGATGGATGCCTCAGATAGGACTTTCTCTGATCTGATAGGGTTATTGAAATCATGGATCCCTTGGCGGTCCGAGCCTGCACATGTGTCAAGGGATTTTTGGATGCCCGATCAGAGTTGCAGGGTATGCTACGAATGTGATTCACAGTTCACCTTGTTCAACCGTAGGCACCATTGTCGACTCTGTGGCGAATTTTCTGTGCCAAGTGTACTTGAATTGGGTGCCTACGCCATCCGGTGAACCGGAGATTCCACTTGAAGAGTGGGATAAGATTAGGGTCTGTAACTACTGTTTCAAGCAATGGAAACAGGGATTGGCTGTACCTGTTGAAAATGGGGTCCAGGTTGCTAACCTGGATCTCAGCAGTTCTCCATCAGCTACCAGTTTCTTAAGCACCAAGTCCAGCGGAACCTGTGACAGCAGTAACGTTATATTTGTCTCAGTACCAGAGTCTGCTGGAATTAGTCCAAGTCGACCGGAAATAATCGACACACCTCTAGAAAGAGAAAGTATTGCAGCTGCAATGAACAAGGATGATGCGGTGGACATAGGCGAACAGAATCAGTCTCAAAACCATTTTGAATTTTGCCCAAACAGGTTCTTCTGCATCTCCCTTGGCTTGAATTAAGTAGCATAGTTGTAGTATCTCTATTTCCAGGCTACTAGTTACCTAAATAGAAAACATCATGTTAGTAGCAAGTTCCTTTGGGATTATGTTACTGAATGCGTGGTGCTAGTTTCAGTCTGAACATAGGCATTTGAAACTGAAATTTTGCTTCTGATCTTCCTGTAGAAATGAGGTCTATGGTTTTTGATGGCCTCATTATGTGTAAGAACTGATACAAATGGAAACACTTTAGAATAGCACTCTGCATTTGTGTCTTCGTATGTTGTATGTAATTTCTACACTGATGACCGTTGTGCAACACCTGAAAGTCTAGATAACACTAGCTAACAATTTGGAGTCAAATGGGTAATCTTGTTTAATTGTTTTCGTGTTCCTTCGAGGAAGGTTTTTTTCTGTTTTTATGAATCCGCCTTCACATTTGATTCTGCCTGGATGGAAGAGTCACTCTGACTTGTGTTGTATCTTTGCCGCTGAAATTGTAGTAAGGAGTTTGTTTGGCCTTCATTGTATACTTTATCAAAAAACAACTGTCTTAAGGTATGGATTTTTGAAGTGATTTGGGAGTGTTGTAATGATGCTTATCATTTAGCAATTGGTATATTCATGTGTCAATGTGTCATCAATATTCTTAGAGCTTTTGCACCTAAGGTGATAATTTGTGATCTGCCTCTAAAACTGATACCCTCTTGATTTAGTTTATTTATGCTAAACTCATTGACTATAGCCATTATCCATTACTCATCCTTTTCAAACAGAAGTGATGATGAAGATGAAGAATTTGGAGTTTCTCGCTTCTGTTCCACAACAAGTCAATTTTCACAGGTTACTGGCTACTTGCATCAAATTCAGTTCGATGACATCGACAATGACTATAAATCACGTAAAGTTCATCCTGATGGAGATTCTGTTGATTCAACAAGTGTGAAAAGCTACTCAATACAGAATAGTTTTGATTCCCACACTCCCGGAGAAGTCCAGCAAGTTGTTCAGAAAGGTGGTGAGCATGATATTAGTGATGAATGTGAGGTACCGTCTTTATACGCAGCTGAAGATGTGGTTACAGAACCTGTGGATTTTGAAAACAATGGAGTTCTCTGGCTCCCTCCTGAACCAGAAGATGAAGAAGATGAAAGGGAAGCACTTCTTTTTGAGGATGAAGATGATGGGGATGCTGCTGGAGAATGGGGATACTTGCGCAATTCAAGCAGCTTCGGGAGTGGGGAGTATAGAAGCAGGGACAAGTCAAATGAGGAGCACAAGAGAGCCATGAAGAATGTGGTTGATGGTCATTTTCGGGCTTTAGTAGCTCAGCTCTTGCAGGTGGAGAATCTTCTTGCAGTGGGCGAAAATGACAAAGAGAGTTGGTTAGAAATAATCACAGCACTGTCATGGGAGGCTGCTTCATTACTAAAGCCCGATATGAGCAAAGGTGGTCAAATGGACCCAGGGGGTTATGTTAAAGTGAAATGTTTAGCTTCTGGACGTCGAAGTCAGAGGTAATTATTTGTATCTGTTCTGCTCTTACTACATCTATCTTGTAGGTGTTTGATAAATTCTTTGTTAAAAGTGATGGGCAGAATAAACTTTCCAATTTTAATTATAGTTGTATTGGTACAGGATTGGATTGTGAAAAGAGAAATACAAAAAAGTTAATGGGTTGAATTGGATATATTCTGGAATCTGCCGTGACAGAGAATTGATTCGGTTATCATGCATGCCTGAGTTATCATTTATCCAACTCTTCGTCTTCCCTTTTTTTTCTTTTTTGTGTTTTTAATGGGGTAACATAGCAGTCTTATTTTAACAGTTCATTCCCTGGAAAAGTTACCCATCATCCTGCTACCTGATGCAGGCCGTTCCGGAGAGTTGAAATCAGTTCTAAGTAGGACTTATTTTACTCATTCTCCTTAAAAATCTGAAAATTTGTGAATCTGCATTGTTAGGTAAATGTCTGGGAGAAAGGTTAGACAAAATTTCTTCTGTGGGGATTTTTTTGAGTTGTGATTGTTGGGTAACTAAAGAGGCAGCAACAGAGGATAGGGAAGACGATAAGGGGAAGATGCTTCCATAGGCGTACAAGAAAGAAGATGCATCACACAGTAAGAATTGAAAATAATGCTGTCTAAATAAGATAAGGGAGCAATGTCTTGGTGTGAGATTTAGTTTCAATTTCCAAAACTAGCTAGCCAAGCTTGAAATAACGAACGCCCCCCTCTCCCAAAAAAAGGCCCTTTGAGGGTTATAACTAACTTAATCCAACAATCTACATACTAATAGCTAAACACAAACACAATCAGTTAATGAGTTGAAAGATACCACGCTACTTATAAAGAATGAATTACTTAGGTACTTATTCAAAGTTAAGACTGCTCAATGTGTTTGATATATTTTAACCATAAACATTACTATGTGATTGTAGAATGGCCAATATGTGTCCTACTGGCTCTTATATGTGCTTATACAATTAGTTAGTTTTGATGTTAGCATAGCAAACTCTATGAATTTTGAGATGTTAAATAATAAATATTAAATCTCTGTTGTAGCTTCTAGTTGTATCTCTATTGTCAGCCTATCTACTCATTGTTAAAAGGTTAGTAAAAGGTCAATTTTGAAATCGATATTGATCATCTGAAAGCAAAGGACCTCAGATTTAGTATACAAATACGAACATTGTCTACTCTGGGGGCAAAATTTAAGGCAACTCTGATCACGGGTATATATTTCAAAGTTCAAAAGTATCTTCCCAAATGAATTTACCTTACCTTGAGGAATATAATTTAAAATAATATCGAGTTAATATACTGAAGTCAAATACATGTCTTTACCATGATGAGATTTAATTATTGCTGAGTTCTGAGGGTCCATGGGGGCACCAGCGGTGATATTGGTTTGCTGACCCTTCTTCAGTTTATTGTTCAATGGGTGAGGAGGTTAGAGTCAGCTCTCAGCCCTTTCTCCCTCTCTCTTTTCTCCTACCAAAATCGGAATTCAGGCCTTCCCCGCCCTCATTACATCTTAATCACTGCTAGCTATGAAATGGAAACTAACTGAGACCAGCTTTAAATGTTCCTTAAATGGAAGTGTTCTGGTATCAATTTAAAACTAAAGGGATATAACTTGAACTAGGCATTAGTGATACGTAGAGCATGTTGTGTCTCTTTCAGGTCTTCCTTTAAGGCCCTATGACCAACGAATATTCTCAGTTATTTCTAGGATTAGTTCATTACTCAATTTTACTGCTGATCTATCTGTTTTTTCATTTGTTTCTCATGTACCTTATTTTAATTTCCTGGAATAGTATGGTGGTAAAAGGAGTTGTTTGCAAGAAAAATGTGGCTCATCGGCGGATGACATCAAAAATTGAGAAACCTCGTTTGCTGATCCTAGGAGGGGCTCTCGAATACCAGCGGGTTTCTAATGCTCTTTCAAGCTTTGATACTCTGTTGCAGCAGGTTGAGTGAACTGACATTTTCTAACCATCTATTGGTTGTTGGTATTTGTTGTTTGTTTATATATATATGCTGTTTATATAAATCTATGAGTCTTGAGGTTTGTACTTACTTATTTGCCTCTCTTCTCAGGAAATGGATCATCTTAAGATGGCTGTTGCAAAGATTGATGCACATCATCCTGATATTCTTCTGGTGGAAAAATCTGTTTCACGATATGCACAGGAGTACCTTCTTGCGAAAGATATATCACTTGTTCTAAATATAAAAAGGCCACTTTTAGAGCGCATAGCCCGGTGCACTGGCGGCCAGATAGTTCCTTCAATCGATAATCTGTCATCCCAGAAATTAGGATATTGTGACATGTTCCATGTTGAGAAATTTATGGAAGAGCATGGCACTGCTTCTCAGGCTGGAAAGAAGCTGGTGAAGACATTGATGTATTTTGAAGGCTGTCCAAAGCCACTAGGCTGCACGGTGAGTCAGTCACAACCTAGAACAGAAATACCACTATTGATATAAATATTAGATGATTAATGTTCAATGATATTTAAATGTTATATCAGTTAAACTTTCAAACATCATAATTGAGATTACAGGGAATGCTATTTTAATTATTTAGCTGAAATTACAACGCTGAAATCTTGTGAAAGTCCTTGTACGAACTTGTATGAGAAGTTTCTTGAAGTGTCAAATCATAGTCTTTGCATATTCATTGATGGAAAATCTCATATGTTTTTCGTTGGTTACCTTTGGGCACAAAAATATGCATTTAAGCTCAATGAAAATCTAACATATCACGTTTATTGCTTCAGATATTACTTGAGGTGCAAATGAGGATGAGTTGAAGAAAGTGAAGCATGTTGTACAATATGGAGTTTTTGCCGCTTATCACCTAGCTCTGGAGACATCTTTTCTTGCTGATGAGGGTGCCTCTCTGCCAGAACTTCCGTTGAACGCTCCAATTACAGTGGCACTTCCAGCTAAGACGTGTAAGATTGACAGATCCATTTCAACTGTACCTGGTTTTACCATCCCTGACAATGAGAAAACTCCTGGGCCCGAATCTGTTGGTGAACCACAGAGGTCAAATAGTGTGCCCACTTCAGCTCTCTTCAAGGTAACAATTGCACCCATTCATGGAAATGAACAGGCAGAGACATCTAAGCTTCCTGCTCCTATGAGATTTCAGTACACCGACCTGCCTGCCTCATCTTCTGCTGAAGGTTTTCAGTATTCCTCCTTGAATGAACCCTCTCCTCGCAACGCATCAGAAGAAAAAGGTCTTGTAGATTTAGCTATGTTTTCGGAGGCAAAAAGTATTGAAGCAGACAGATTGTCTTCTACAGGAGATCGCCGCATCGATAATGATTGTGGAGATTTAAATGTCAAAATCACGCAAAGTGATTGCTTGGACAGTGATGCTAACAAAAGTGTTTCAAATCCACCATCTCTTCAAGTTAATGGGAAACAAATTCTTGAGGAAGAACCAACTTTAAAAGAAGAGTTTCCACCTTCCCCTTCAGACCATCAAAGCATCTTAGTTTCCTTATCATCACGATGTGTGTGGAAGGGAACTGTCTGTGAAAGATCCCATCTGTTTAGGATCAAATACTATGGAAACTTTGACAAACCATTGGGTCGTTTTCTACGAGATCATTTATTTGATCAGGTATCTCTCTCTCCCTCTTTTTTAAAAAGAGAACTATGGAGAAACGTTGTTGTCTCATATGTTGCTAGGAATGTTCTAGGCTTGTTTAGAACTGAGAGAGTCTAACTTTTGTGACAGAATTATAGATGCCGCTCATGTGATATGCCTGCAGAAGCTCATGTGCAGTGCTATACTCATCGACAAGGTACCCTTACTATCTCAGTTAAGAAATTGCCAGAAATTCTTTTACCTGGTGAGAAGGATGGAAAGATTTGGATGTGGCACCGTTGCCTGAAATGTCCAAGAGCTAATGGCTTCCCACCTGCAACGCTAAGAGTTGTGATGTCTGATGCTGCCTGGGGATTATCTTTTGGAAAGTTTTTGGAGCTAAGCTTTTCAAACCATGCTGCTGCTAGCAGAGTGGCAAGCTGCGGCCATTCTTTACATAGAGACTGTCTTCGGTTTTATGGGTATGATGTTGATCTGTTTCGTCTGCAGAATTACTCTCATCTTGTGGTTCATTAATAAATGTTGACCTTCACGTGTACTCTTGTATGATTAATCATTTTTTTGTTTTGGGTAAAACGTGGTGTGTATTGAGATTAATTACACTGTTAAATGAATAAGATCTGTTCACCCGAGCTATCTCATTGCCTCCTTATGGTTGTTGTACTTATTTATAAATCTCAAGGATGGCATCCTTCTTCTAGGCAAGCTACGGGAATACACTAAAAAAGACCATGCTGCATTTGAACTTGAGATGATATTATAATGCCTGTGTTTTACTGTGCATGTTTTATGATGTGTTACATGCAGATTTGGGAAAATGGTTGCTTGCTTTCGTTATGCATCAATCGATGTTCACTCAGTCTACCTGCCTCCTTCAATACTTGATTTCAACTATGAAAGACAGGAATGGATAGAACGTGAATTGAATGAGGTGAAATGACTATGCTTGCTTCTTTTTTGTTTTCTTTTCAGATTTTTGTGGATGTCAATTATTCCTGAATTTCCTTAATCTGGCCATCCAATCAAACAGGTGGCTGGTCGGGCTGAGCTTTTGTTCTCTGAAGTGCTTAATGCTCTCCGTCTTCTGGTAGAAAGAAAATCTGGCTCGAGTCTGCTCAATAATAGCATGAAAGTTCCTGAATCGAGGCGCCATCTAGCAGATCTAGAAGGGATGTTGCAGAAAGAGAAGTTGGAATTTGAGGTTTGCTATGAATTTTAAATTTTTAGTTTTGTTACCAAAGATTACGTATCATGTTTGTTGAGTATATTTCTCTTAATAATGGCTAAGTTGTCAATGAAGGAGAACCTTGTTTCTGGTTGGTAAGCTCAATTGATATTCTTCGTGAATCACTTATCTTGTTTACATTATTGGTGATTGAGTGATTATGTATTATATTTTGAGTGATAAAACCATGTGAACAAAATCCTCTAAGGTTTAACTTTTACTGCATAAGTTTTTAGTGTAAGAGGGATGCATAGTTTTACAAACCATGTGACTTGCAACAATGTAGGAATGAGAACCATATTATATCAGCTACCTCCCACTCTACAAACCCTGTGGTTGTGGAAACACATATTTAGGAGAAAAAAAAATTCTCTCCTTACAAGGTTTGACGTGAACGTGAAGGAAAACATCTCAAGTGGTGCATATGGAATTATGCTCTTTTTTGACATTTTACAGTGGCATGGACTTTTTGTGATATTTACATGATAATAATTTGTCAATAGAAATGCTCTACACATTCTGCCCCTGCTCTTTACTTGATGAAAACCAGCCCTTTTTTTTTTTTTTGAGTTACGCACACACACTTTATTTGGGATTGAACCCCTGACCTCCCACACATTGGAGGGAGTGATACCACTAGGCCAAATGGCTAGTGGTATGAAAACCAGCTTTAATGTGTTGTGTGCCAGTAACATTTAGATTTAGCTTACATTTTTTTCTCCTATTAATCAGTGTTATTAGAGGCGAGAGGTGTGCCAAGGCTCAACGAGGTCCATAGCGCCTGAGGCATGCCTCTTGAACACAGGCCCAATTAACAAAAATGATATACGCTATTACCCATGATACGAATCGGTAAGAAATATCTTAAAACATAACATTATTAGTATTTATTTACATTTTGAGTAATAATTTTCTCATCAAAATCAGTCATAAATAAAAAAATAAACCATATGAAACTTACAATTTCCCACACAATTTATCCATCAGAAACTAAACTCAAATCTTTTTTTTTTTTTTTAATTCTTAAAACTGAAATTTAATTGAAGGAGAAATAAAAAAGGCAGGCGGTGAGCAGCGACAGGAGGCGGTGGCGGGCGGCGGGCAGAGGTGCTGGGTTTGGAGGAGCAGGGGCTATTTTTGTTGTTCTCCAAATGAAACTCTAATTTTCTTTTTTCAACCTTTTGGGTTAAAAGTTTGTTTCTAGATAAAAAATGTACTTCTAAATGAGAAGTGTGATTTTAAATAGTTAGTACTTTGTAGACTAACAACCTTAACAAAAAGACATCAAAAGAAAGAAGAGGATCAGGATGCACGCCTCCCGCGCGCCTCGGCCGCTTCCAGAGGCGCTTAGAGGCGCGCACCTCTGGAACATGCATCGCCATGGAGTTTCGGATGCGTTTCTCTATGCGCCTCGCACCTCTAATAACACTGCTATTTATTACTTTGATCTCAAAACTAGTTTTCTTGGAAGGTTTTGTGGGGATTATAGAATTGTGTCTCTTTGACTAGTAGTAGCGAATATTTTGGGATGTCGAAATTAGACATTGGCATGAATGAAAAATTGTTTTAGGGTTTTTCTTTCTTCCTTTCCTTCCTTCTTTCTTTTTGCTCTTGTGCTTTATGTGTGTGCGTGTGTGTGTTTGCGCACGCGCCCAACTACATTGAGAGTCCCCCTGTTGAACATGTGATTGCTGATGGATGTTTGTAATTTGGCAGGAGTCACTCCAGAAAATCTTGAACGAGGAAACAATAAAAGGGCAACCAGCCATTGATATTCTTGATCTCAATCGACTCCGAAGACAACTTGTATTCCAGTCTTATATGTGGGACCACCGCCTGATATATGCAGATAGTTTAGATAACAAGAGCCAACCAGTTGACGTGGAAGTCACCTGTGCAGACTCCATTAAACCCCTTGCCGCTACTGAGAAGCTTCTGGATATAACTGTCTCAGATAAGACAGGTGAAATATTGGATTATTCTGGTTCTATTGCTGAGGACACAAAGCCTGACCAAAGCACTGAACATGGGGTACGCGATACGCACAGCAATCCTGAGGTGCTTAATCAAAGAACCGATGCATTTTTTAACTCTGATCCTATTGGAAGAAACACCACTGATGAATTTGATGCTATGGAATCTGATGTCACCCTTCGTAGAGTCCTGTCTGATGGACAAGCTCCTATTTGTTTATCAGATACTCTCGATGCGGCGTGGACTGGTGAAAATTACCTTGGTGTGGGGACCACCAAGAACAATAATTTATCTGAATCAGTCGAAGCCGACAACTTATCCTCTGTTGCAGCATCCAAAAAGCTGGATGTGGAAGACCACGGCATGGAGGATCTGACCGCGTCTAAGGTGTCTCGGTCGCCGTCTTTTATGTCTTCCAAGGGTTCTGATAATATGGAAGACACCGTAAGCTGGTTGGGCATGTCGTTTACTTAATTTTTACAGATCATTAAACAAAAACTTTTTGGGAAGCGCTCAGAAACTGGATACACTCGGTGAATATGACCCCATCTACATTTCGTCATTTCGGGAGTCCGAAATCCAAGGTGGCGCCCGGTTGCTCCTGCCTGTGGGAGTTAATGACACTGTTATTCCGTTGTATGATGATGAGCCTACAAGTGTTATATCTTATGCGCTTCTTTCGCCTGATTATCATGTCCAACTGTCTGATGAGCCGGAGAGATCGAAGGACACCGCTGATTCTATGTTTTCTATGCAGTCCCTTGATGCTGGGAATTTCCATTTGTATCACTCTTTGGATGAAACGATGTTGGAATCTTACAGAAGTCTTGGATCTGGAGATGAGACCATGTTATCCTCAACAACTTCTCGTAGTTCTTTGACTTTGGATCCACTTTCGTACACAAAAGCTTTGCATGCAAGAGTGTCTTTTGCGGATGATGGACCCCTTGGGAAGGTGAAGTACACTGTTACTTGTTATTATGCGAAGCGGTTTGAGGCGTTGAGGAGGATATTTTGTCCATCCGAGATTGATTTCATCAGATCTCTTAGCCGGTGTAAGAAGTGGGGAGCTCAAGGTGGTAAGAGTAATGTCTTTTTTGCAAAAACTTTGGACGACCGATTTATTATTAAGCAAGTAACTAAGACTGAGCTGGAATCGTTTATCAAGTTTGCTCCTGGATATTTTAAATATCTATCTGAATCGATTGGCTCAGGAAGTCCGACGTGCCTGGCAAAGATTCTTGGAATCTATCAGGTATATTTGACTAAATGAATCTAAACTAGTTAAAAAGTTTTATTTTGCTATTGTCTGAAATAAGCAATTTTCTTTTAGATTTTTGTCACTTGCATTAAACAGCACAGATGCTTTCTTCGTCCATTACACACACCATAAATTATATAACCAAAAGAAAATTCTAACGTTTAAGCAATACTGCTTACCAATATTATTAAACATGAAAGTTTATGCACATATGCTTTCTATAAAGGTTCCTTTTCGAATTTAATTTTCTCATTTCTCTTGGATTGGTAGCTTAGTTTGCATGGTAAATGATAATGGATGTGTGATGGTCTCGTTAGTATAAAATTACGTCAAGACATTTTCAATGTGTTGGCTTGACATAATATTTGGAAACACCATGGTTGATTTTCTGGTTTATTGTTGAAAAGGTTACATCCAAACATCTTAAAGGAGGGAAGGAATCGAAAATGGATTTGCTGGTTATGGAGAATCTTCTTTTTGGAAGAAATGTGACGCGGCTTTATGATCTCAAAGGATCTTCAAGGTCACGGTACAATCCTGATTCTTCTGGAAGTAACAAGGTTTTGCTGGATCAAAACTTGATTGAAGCAATGCCAACTTCTCCAATTTTTGTCGGAAATAAAGCCAAGAGGTTGTTAGAAAGAGCGGTTTGGAATGATACTGCTTTTCTCGCTGTAAGTTTGTGCAAAACCTTATTTTTGATGAATATAATCTTGACATTGCACTGATTAGTGTAGAAGATACACGTGTTCATTCATCTTCATTCTTTGATTATTTTGAATATAAGGAGAATTACAAATGTTACCCTTGAAGTTTAGCCTAATTACATATAGACCTTGTTATATTTCAAAATTATAAATACACCATTGAAATTTGTCTTTTTATAAATGCACCGATTGAGCAGTATAATTTGTAAAACAAACACAAACAAACCTCAAGGGGATATTTGTAATTAGGCTAGACCTCTGGGGTAGTTTCTGTAATTTCCCCAGAATATATCTCATCCCACTCCATGAAACTACCGTGATTATATTGATGCAAATTGTTATTACAGTCAATAGACGTGATGGATTATTCGCTACTGGTTGGGGTTGATGAAGAGAAGCACGAGCTTGTTCTTGGTATTATCGACTTCATGAGACAATATACATGGGACAAGCATCTCGAGACTTGGGTTAAGGCGTCGGGCATTCTTGGTGGGCCCAAAAACGCTTCACCAACTGTAATTTCTCCCAAACAATACAAGAGAAGGTTCCGGAAAGCCATGACGACCTATTTTTTGATGGTTCCAGATCAATGGTCACCTCATACAACAATCATTCCTAGTAAGTCACAAACTGATTTATGCGAAGAGAACAACAATGCACAAAGTACGCCCTCTGCTGAGTGAAATGCAAATTAGTCACAATGTTTGTATATTTTCTTTTTTCAGAAATTTGTTGTTTTTTTAGAAGCCAGTTCCTTTTGGTTTCTCTTTATAATTAGAATTCATGATTATAATTTATTTGTTAGAAAGAAATAGGAAAAGAACAGGAGAAGAAAGCAAAACAAGGCAGTTGTGTCTATGAAACCTCCCTGGTCTTCATATTGTATGACCTCCCCCAAAGGTTTTTGTTGTACATTTTTTTTTATTTTTTTACTTTTATCTTTCTTTTATATATTTAAACCCCCAAACGCCCCTATGTTTTTGTACTTGGAAGTCAAGTTATATATGTATTGACAATGTAATGTGAGTGCAATTTTTGTTATAATGAGGTTTGGAAATAGTTTGAACTTTCTGGAGTTGATCAGTGATGTATGGGTAGGTTGTTCCTCTATATCTATCGAGGTAAATGAAGATGAAATCGACAGATTATGAATTTTATATATTATGTTCAAGTCAAATTATTGAACTCCAGCAGATTTATCCTTAGAATTTTCTGTTTTTCTTTTGTGAGATACTAAATAAATTCTGTTTTTGGGACGACATGAGAATTCCTATTCCATTTTGTATGAAGTGGAAGGAAAGGCAAACAGAGTTGAATATTAAAAAGGGTTAATTACAAAAATCACCCCCGAGGTTTGGCTTAATTACCAAAAAAAAGTCAATTATCTTCCAAAACTACAAGTATCACCTTAACATTTGTTTTTCCTTTTTCACAAATAGCACCTCAAGCAGGGGTATTTTTAAATTAATACTAACCTCAACGACGGCCTGATTATCTAGCACAACCAGTCAGCTTTGACTCTTGTTTACCTCACGACACTCGTATTTGAACCGTCAAGAGAGTGGAACAAGTAAGCCAACAAGCACACAATGTGTGCAAGCGTGTTTTATAACATTTTAGGGGGTATTTGTAATTTTGCAAGATTATTGTGTTTTTTTTTCTGTTTGGTAATTATGCTAATTTTAGGGGTAGTTTTGTAATTAATCCATATTAAAATGAGAAGCTACGTGGACTTCTTACAAACACTGGATTGTGGTGGGAAAGAATTACTGTCATACACACACATCCAACAGCTAATTTATATGCAGAGGGATAAATAATTACTCAAAGCCATTACTGTTAATCATCAGTTTGCCCTGCAATCCTCTCATCAGCCACTTGAACCCAACATCTTTCAAGGATTTCGATTATCTCAACATCTCTGCTGTCACAAATTAGATAACTTGTTGTTAGGAAATATACTATATATTATTATAAGGAATAATTACAAAAACACCCCTAGGTTCGGGCTAATTAAAAAACTAAACTCGAGAAATTTTGGAAATTACAAAAAAAAAAAAATGGCTGATTTTATGCGTCTTACATTTTTTTCCCTTGATATGCAAAAATATTTCAATAGTTCCCATTATATTTATCAAAATATTACACTTACCTCCTTGCATTTACGACAATCAAACCACAAGGTTTTTTTGTAATTTTAAAAAATCCTTTGGTTTTTTGTAATTAGCCCAAACCTTAGGGGCCTTTTTGTAATTATCCCTTATTATTATAAGACAATGACATTTTGAAATTGAGACACATACTTCATTTGTAAATTCAATTTATATAGATCGAGTTTAAGTGGAGCTGAAAACTTAGACTGATTTTGTTTAAATATTTCTTACTTAAAAATGTAACTCAATCCCATCATACTTGCAAGCTTAAAGGCAGAGTAGACTGCATAATAAATGGTAGTAATAAATATATAATCATTGGTACCTTGTATTATAACTAAATCGTGATAATTGTTGGTGAAGACGAGGACCTTCATCGTATCCTTCACATGTTATCTCTCCATTTTCATCTCTATAGCAAACAATACCTGCCGATCGGTCTTGAAAACCTACGATGTATTGTCAGAGAAACTAAGAAATCTACCCCTCAAGTTTAGTCTAATTACAATAACATCCAGTTATCTTTGAGAATTACAAGTACCTTAAAGTGTTACGATCATTTCATTCAGATTTGTATTTACCTAATAAATGGCCACTCTTGAGGGTGCAGTTTGTAAAAAGAGAAACAAGTGTCGTATTAATTGAAAAGATAATTGAGTGCTTTTGTAATTATTCTAAACTTTAGGAGTTTTTGTAATTAATTTTATCAATATATATAACAAATTTAAGTACCTTGTTCTTGTGAGATGATGATCTGAAGTGAAGATCAACTGAGATATGATTGTTGGCAGACATTACCACAAATCTACTACTTATTGGCCCTCTGATTGAAACATGATTCAGAGTTATCATAGGAGCTGAACAAATTCAATGTAGCCATTAGTCCAATTTCAATGTGGGAAAAAAGAGAAATATTAAGAATTTGGGGTGGAGGGGTTAAATTTGTTTTATATAAGTTGTGATAAGTGGGAGTTATTGGAAGAATGATACATCAGGCTTATTTATAGTGAAATGATGGATTTGAGTTGGAGTTTTGTCTTTTAATTTAGGACACATTAAAGAAATGGAATTGATAAAGGGCTTGAAGATGTAAATAAATAATGCATGTAAAAAATAATTGTTTAGTGGGCTCCATTTAGCTTATCTTCAATCTGTTGATGGTATGATTTTCCATATGTAATGATTTTGCATTTGATTAAATTCTCATGTGGGTCTATTTGTTTTTTCGATTTAATTTTGGGACCTCATATACATGGATTATTATTCTATGAATGACAACATAAGTAGTCTTTTAATTAATGTTTTTATGGAGATAGATTTATTAAGTGATTATTAGAACTAATATATGAATGGGATCAATCTTATGCTTGATGTTTCAGTGGTAAAGGCTTGTGTTATCAGGATGATGACGGGGTTTCGATTCAATGTGACTGACTGAGTGTGTGTTCCGTCACCTATTTCCCCCTAATTTTACTCAAAAAAAGAAAGAACTAATATATGAACAAATCTTAGGTTGTTGTGAGGTTTTGTAAACTATTATGGTTTACACATTGTTGTTCATTGTGTAAGAAATCTCTAAATTGAGTACATTTATGTGATATGCTCTGTGAAAAGCCTATATATATGAAGGTGGTGACTGGTGAATGTAATTTTAAAATTTGTTTTGTGTTTATTTTTGAGATTTTGGGATAAATATTTTGGCGCAGTGTATTTTTGATAGTAGGATTGGTGAACGTATCAGGAATGAAATTGTGTTGCCCCTCAAAAAAAAAAAAATGAATGGGTTGACCCAGGCTTTTTAACAAGGGTTAAAGACATAATTGTCCAACATTCTAAAAAAAGAAAAAAACATATTTATGCTTCTGGGCTTTTTAAGGATTTTTATATCTTGTACTTTTTGGACATTTTTACGTTTTCGCCATTTTTTTGTTGGTTGTTTGAACAAGTTTCATCTAAGTAAAATTTTAGTGAAATATAACTTTTGCCCCCATTAAATAATCAATTTTATGCTCGAAATGTTATAAGCTATCAAGAAATATACAAATAAACAACACGTATTAAAACTACACATATTGAAAATATTATAGAAACACCATATGAATAGAAAAAAATATAATTCAATTTTTGATCCATTGCATTGAAAACATGGAAACAACCAAAAAACAACATAGCAACATTGAAAGCTATATCGAAACAACCCAAAAAAACTATATAAAACAAACCATAAACAATATAGAAAAAACTCAGGAACAAAAAGAGCTTAAACTGAAACATCAAAAAACAACATAGAAACAAAAGAATAATATTGAAAAAAGTATAGAAACAACTGAAAAACAAACATAAACAATATATAAAAGAACATATGAACAAAAACAAAACATAAAAATTGATAAAAGATGCATTGAAACATCGAAACAACAAGAAACAATGAAAATAACATAGACACAAATTTAAAACAACAAAAATAACATATAAAATAATACATGAACAAAAAATTGAGAAAAAGTGTAAATGTCCAAAAAAGACTCAAAAGCATAAAAATGTCCAAAAAAAATTGGGGGAGCATAAACAGTGTCTTTTGTTCCATAAAGTTGTGTATGCTTGTTTATTACTCTTTTAACAATTTAGCGGGCCTCATCATTGGAATTTAGGCCAATCCATGTGGATTCCACTTCCAAATTTAGCAGGCCTTTATTGGGCTTCACATCAGTCCAACGTGTTGTCCCTCCCGAAAGATGGAAATTGGACCTCTTAAACCAAATTGTGTGAATTATAAATCTCTTCTTCGACAACGTGCAGAGGTCGCGGATTTGGGCTTTGATTCTATAGCCCAATAGAAAGCCCGAAACCATGCAACATCCGGGTCACCGAAAACTCGTGCCTTTTCTTCGAATGCTGCCTTGCTCGACAAGAAGAAAAACTCCGCCTCAAAACATCAAATTTCTGCTCATCTCACCTTCATCTTCTTCATTGTAATTAAGGTGGGGTAGATTCTCTATCCAGATCCACTTATTCGTTGCTGTTATCTCAATTTAACTCGTACTTTAATCTCTCTGCAGTATATTTTGAAGCTCTAATTTGTTGGGTCGAAAATGTTCCTCACAAGGTAAAAATTTAGCATTGTTGTAATCGGCTTCTTTCGTTTCTCTAGGTGTTTTATTTTATGTAGTGATGCCTGATATTTTTTTTTGGAATTATTTAAGGACTGAGTATGATAGAGGAGTGAACACTTTCTCTCCAGAAGGCCGATTGTTTCAAGTCGAATATGCCATTGAGGCTATCAAGGTTTTTCTTTTACTGATCTACATTTCATTTTCTTTAGTTTGTGGGTTTATTTTAAATTCATTGTTAATGATTTTTGTTATTTGGGTTTTCCTTTTAGTTGGGTTCAACTGCAATTGGGATAAAGACCAAGGAAGGAGTGGTTCTTGCTGTTGAGAAGCGCATTACGTCGCCACTTTTGGTATGTTTATCTTCCGTTTTCGGGTTATCTTTCATTTACGGGTTTGTTTTAAATCGATGGACTGAAACTATGTCACAATTTTGTATTAGTGGAACTGTTGGGATAAACTCACAAACGATAATATCGAGCAATCCCAACTACAAGTGCAACAAATGTTCAATGCAAATATCAAAATGACACGAGCAGTTTTTACGTGGAAAACCTCCCCAGTGTGAGGAGTAAAGACCACAAGACCATAGTCCACCAAACCTCACTATAATCAAAATAGGGGTACAACAAGTTCAATAATAATCTGCCACAAGTGATACAATCACAAACACAAGATACACACAATCTTGTTAATGAAAGAATTGAAAGATCTCACCCAATACCCTACTGTCCGAAATTAGTATATGACATAAGAGAATATCAATCACGATTTCCATCGTTCAAAATATACCCCAAGTTGTCCTGAACAACCTATGCAAATTTCAGCCAAATCCAACTATTAGAATTTTTGGTACGACTTCAAAACTGAAAGTGCCTGAATTAGATCTGAAAAACAGACACTCTTATGTTCTTCGTCTAGTACTCACGCGAGAAAGCTCAAAACCCGATCCCCACCATTCAAGTTGAACTTCAGTATGTTAGGAATAGTACTTTGAAGTTTCACCATGATCCGACGGTCCGATTGATCACCACTGGAAGTTTTCTGCGTAGGTGAATTTTACAGGTGCGATTTCTTTCCTTTCCTTTCCTTTCTCTCAAATAATGACAACTCTCTTTTCTTCTCTCTCATTAGTTTCTGAAACAACGGCTACAATCTTCAAGGGCATAAGAGAGTTTGGACATTGACAAAAATACCCCTCAAGTAAATTGACAAATATGCCCTTCATGTGGTATTTATCCCACATGCTTAAGTTGGGTATTTTGGGACATCTCCACATTGAGGGAACCCAACCCAACAAAGTATAATTATTTTTTCGCTGCTTTTGTGAGTTTATCCCAACAAAGTGGTATTAGAGCCACGCGTTGTATGTAGTGTGCATTGTGCCTTGTGGTGAACATGGAAATTAATACAAGTCGAATGGTGAATCTTAATGATTCTAATTATCAAATATTGAAGGGAAAAATAGAAGATCTTCTATATGTGAAGGATTATTATTCACATTGAGGAACCCAACCCTGTTTGAAATTATTTTTCAAAGCTTTTGTGAGTTTATAGTAAAATTAATGCCGATTGGAAGATATTGCATCGACATGTTTGTGGTTACATTAGGCGAAGATCTTCTATATGTGAAGGATGATAATGTTTTGAACCATATAAGTGATGGAAGAAACACATGCACGATCTTTGTGGATAAAAACTTGATGCGCGCGATTGTGGCAAAATGCTAGAAAAACAGGAAACAACAAGTTATTTTTTTATCAAACAAATGATGAGTTTGAAATACAGAGATGGAACTTCTATGACCGATCACTTGAATGCATTCCAAGGTATCATCAATCAATTAACTGGAATAAATATCAAGTTTGATGATGAAGTACAGTGGTTGTGGAATGAATATCAATTTGCTCAACTACTGTCAACTCAAAGTATTTCTGCCAACAATCAACATGTCATCTACATAAAGTTATAATATGGTAAAACCATCATCAAAGATTCTTTTTACAAATACACAATGATCAGAAGTAGTTTTCTAGTAGCGTTGCTCCCCATAATCGACTCAAAACGATACCATAGTCTCGGTGCCTGCTTTAAACCATAAGACTTTTCTTCAGTTTGCACACATAATTCTCTTTTCCTTTTACCCGAAAGGAACAACGTATATTTCTCTATCCAATTCACCATGAAGAAAGGTTGTCTTAGCATCCATTTGCTCAATCTCGAGATCAAGACTTGCTGCTAAACCAAGTATTATACGAATCGATGACATTTTAACATCAGGAGAGAAGATCTCATTGAAATCAATACATTGAAATAAATACCTTTCTTTTGACTGAAACTTGGCTTTGAAGCGTGGTCGTGAAGTGTGTTCATCTTGCTTCACCCTGTACACCCACCAACTTATTTTTCAAAGCAACGCAACTTTACCAATTCATAAGTGTCATTCTTATGCAAGGATTTCATCTCATCTTTCATTGCATCAACCCACTCATTCTTGTGTGTGTCTTGTATTGCTTCTTCATTAGTTTCTGGCTCTCCCCCGTCTGTTAATAATGCATACTCATTAGCAGGATACCTCGTCGAAGGTACTGAAACTCTGGCAGCAGACCTTCTGATTGGAGCCTCAACCTCTAATGTTGGATCATCTCCTCGTGGCATTGTTTGATCTACATTATGTGTCTCAACTTGTGTAGGAACATCAATGTCATCAAGATCAGGTTTACTATTCGCCCATCATCAACCTGTACTGGCACATGATGTGAAGGAGTCACATCCAATTCAACCAAATCATCATTAGATTTAGTTGTTGTTTATCTATTTTCTTAATGTCCTGTATGGTTTGGTTTTCAACAAATACAACATCTCGACTTCTGATGAGTTTCTTTTCCACTGGGTCATACCTGTAACCAAATTCATCATGTCCATAACCAAGAAATACACACTGTCGAATCTTACCATCAGGTTTAGACCTTTCATCTTTTGGATTATGAACAAATCTTTTAAATCCAAAACACACAGATGGTATGAAATATCCTTCCCGACCATACCCCGTCTGCGGAACATCAAAATCTAAAGGCGAGAAGGTGTGAGATTCAAAACATGTACAACGAAGACTCAAAGCCTCATCCCGAGAATGATCTCGGCAAACCCGCTTCTCAAAGTAAAAATCTCACCCATCGGTGTCATGTTCATCCTTTCTCCGACCACTTTCAACCGAGGAGTCTTGGGAGGTGTCTTTTGATGTCAAATACCCTGGTTGTCTACAATACTCATCAAAAGGACCTAAATACTCTTTCTTTCAGTTTCTCTCTCAACGAGGTTTGAACATATCTAACACTTGGTCTTTTGTCTTCAAGTGTAAACCTTCAATATTCATATCATTTATAAAAGTCACAAAATAGAGAGCATCACCAAGTGTTTTTGTTTTCCGGGACCACAAACATCATAATACACCAAATCAAGTTTACTAGATGATGTCCGAAGGTAACTCAGGTTTGTTTTCCTACCAAACAATAAACACATTTTCCTAAGGTTTCATTCTTTATATCATGAATGAATTTCCTTGGCCAAAACTTCAATCTCTTCTCACTAATGTGACTAAGTCTGATGTGCCACAATTCAATTTTGTTTTCATTATTCATTACATTTATAGAGCGATTTGCCTGCATTAAATACAATGAAAAACTTGCCTCTAGCCACAACCAAAGAACCTCTGGTGAGTTTCCATTGACCATTAGAGAACATAATGCAAAAACCCTCATCATCAAGTTGTCCAATAAAATCAAATTCAAACGAAGGTTAGGTGCGTGTTTAACATTTTTCAAAATAAACAATGTACCATTACTAGTCTCCAAATGCACGTCTCCCATACCAATTGCCTTAGCTAAACCATTATCACCCATCCTAACATTTCAAAAATCACCTGATTTGTAGGATGTGGATAAATCTTTTTGAGATGTAGCATGAATAAATGCACCACTATCATCTACCCAACTAAATTTCACTCGCATGCAAGATTAACAACATCAAATTTATGAATGATAAGGAAGTCACACGTGTGCGGTTGAAACACGATCATCACCGATCGAGTCATCATTTTGTTTCTCTTTTCCCTTATCCTTCTTGTTTTCTTCCTTCAATTTCTGCAATGCTTCTTTATATGCCCTTTGATACCACAATGGTAGCATTCCGCATTAGCATATCCGCATTGGATTTGCTTCTCATTTCTATCTACCCTTGCTTTTGCATCTACCCCTCTTTTATGTAACCAAGACATCTCAACCCCGTGATTTTCTTCTCATTTGTGCGTTCGAACACGCTGCTCTTGGCCAAATCCATGGTAATGGCACCACTGAGCCGAGTTAGACAAAGATGTCCTAAACGAGTCCAGGTAATGTACCAAGAATCCACAACCTTGTATATCAAACTTGATATTCATTCCGGCTAATTGATTGATAATACACTCTGGAATACATTCAAGTGATCGGTCATAGGAGTTCCATCTCTCGTATTTCAAACTCATCATTTGTTTGATAAAATAACTTGTTGTTTCTCGTATTTCTAGCATACAAGCGCTTTCAAGTTTTTGCCACAAAGATTGTGCATGTGTTTCATCACTTATTTGGTGCAAACATTATCATCTACCCACTCGCTTAATGTAACCACATACTTGTCGATGTGATATCTTCCATTCGGCATCGGTTTTTTTCTTGTTAGACTTTAAAGTTTCAAACACGGGTAAATGATAATCTTTCACATAAAGAAGATCTTCCATTTTCCCCTTCCATATTTGATAATTAGAACCATTAAGATTCACCATTCGACTTGTATTAGTTTCCATCTTCACCACTAGGCACATAGCACACAACGCGTGGCTCTGATACTATTTTATTGGGGTAACTCACAAACGCAGCGGAAAAATAATTATACTTTGTTGGGTTGGGCTTCCTCAATGTGGAGATGTCCCAAAATACCTAACTTAAGCATGTGGGATAAATACCACATGAAAGGGCATTTTGTCAATGCTCAAACTCTCTTATGCCCTTGAAGACCGGAGTAGTAGTTTGTCATTTTTAGAAACTAGAGAGAGAAGAAAAGAGAGCTACCATTATTTGAGAGAAAGGAAAGGAAATAAATCGCACCTGTAAAATTCACCTGCGCAGAAACTTCCAGTGGTGATCGCCAGCAATTGGACCGTCGGATCACAGTGAAATTTGAAGTATTGTTCCTAACATACTGAAGTTCAATTTGAACGGTGGAGATCGGATTTTGAGCCTTCTAGCGTGAGTACTAGATGAAGGGCAGTTTCAGTTTTGAAGCCGTACCGGAAATTCTAACTGTTGGATTTGGTTGAAATTCAGATATGTTGTTCAGGACAACTTGGGGTAGATTCTGAACGGTTGATATTCTCTACTATCAGATACTGATTTCGGACAGTAAGGTGTTGGGTGAGATCTTTCAGTTCTTTCATTAACAAGATTGTGTATATCTTGTGCTTGTGATTGTATCACTTGTGGCAGATTGTTGTTGAACTTGTTGTACCCCTATTCTGATTATAGTAGAGGTTTTGGTGGACTACGGTCTCGTGGTTTTTACTCCTCACACCGGTGAGGTTTTCCACGTAAAAATTGTTCGTGTCGTTTTTATATTTGCGTTGAATATTGCTGCACTTGTAGTTTGGATCGCTCGATATTATTTCCAACTAGGTTCACAGAAGATAATTATTTTTCCGCTACGTTTGTGAGTTTATACCAATAGGAACCTTAGTTTTGAGCTCGTTTTCTCCTCATTGTCTCTGTAACTTTGTAGAAGTGTTTAGTTGCATACTTATAATTGTGACTGATTGTAAGATATACGTAAGATATGTTCTTTCTGTTTTCAAATTTGGGTGACTAAGTATTTATTGGTCGCTTGGTTTGCACGATGGTCAAATGTCATGAAAATCAAATTATACTCTCTGCCATCAAGATATTGTTATACACTATGAGGTCCTGGTTACTGCAATCATTTGACCTTGGTGCTACATCATCCATCTCAGGCTCTTTCTCAAAACTTAGCAACATTTTATTGTCATGTTCAGATTTTCATTGATACTTAAGTTTTGCTAATATCACATTCTCAACCGTCTGCAGGAGCCTAGCAGTGTTGAGAAAATTATGGAAATTGATGAACATATTGGTTGTGCCATGAGTGGCTTAATAGCTGATGCACGTACACTAGTTGAACATGCCCGAGTTGAAACTCAGGTAGTTTGAATCTGTAATTCTTATTATCATTCAGTCTATTTTGTGTTTGTATCATCAGTTTCTAATATGGCACTTTTGTGTCTTCTAGAATCATAGGTTCTCATATGGTGAACCCATGACAGTTGAGTCCACTACACAAGCTCTCTGTGATCTTGCCTTGCGATTTGGTGAGGGGGACGAAGAATCAATGGTTAGCCTCTTGTCACTTTCATGATGATTTGTGAATATAGGGTATCAGTTCGTCAAGAACAATAAATTTTGGTTTTTCCTTGCACATGGTTTTCTTTCATGTTTCGTAATACATCTGATCCTTTGTCTCATTGACTATGGACGATCAAAATTGGATCTCAAGTTTGTTTCCCGTCACCACCTCTACTTCGAGACACTATTAGCTTGTAGTTGAATGCAACGTTACTCTCCTGCTATAATCCTTGGCTGTTATGTGTTTACAATTCGTATCTTTAAGAGTTGCTCCTACCAAGTGTCTACTACTTGTGTGTTTGATTGGCGTCTTAGAATTCAGTTTGATAATACTAATTCTTAAAGAAGCGCCTTGTGAGTTGTGCACAATTGAAATCTAGGAAATTAGTGCCAAATAAGTTTGAAAACTATGTAACAGTTCTACTCAATTGTTGTGGTTCACTCAATCTTCCACAGCTTTACCCTTTGAAAAACGGAATATTGAACAATTTAGTTTTTCTTTCTAATTTAGTTTTCTTCAATTTTATGCAGTCTAGACCATTTGGTGTGTCTCTGCTCATTGCTGGTCATGATGAGAATGGTCCCAGCTTGTAAGTATTTCTTCTCTTTAAATTTGATAGTCTGTTGCTTCTTTCGTGTTTCCTGACTTAGCCACCTTCGATGTTACACCAACCCAATTTTGTATTTATGTTTGTAATTTGTCAACCTTTGACATAACGTTATCATATATAAAAAGAAAAGGAAAAAAAAACAATTTGAACTTTTTTGAATGTTGAAACAATCTTGAAGTAGTTGCGATTCTTGCTTGCTAATGTGAGATGAAAAAATTCCATTAAAAAAGAACTTAGGACTTGCTGCATGTCAGATTGATGTATTCGCGGTGGTTGCAGAGTTTCTTCCTTCAATATTGATGTGTTTAGAGAATGGTTATATATCTATTTCAACATCAGGAAGTGTGATATTTAGTATTTTAATACTGCATCTAGTTGATGTAAATAAATAAATAAAGTTTGGTATCGAAGAGAGCCATTTCGTCAGGTGCCCCGCTGCTTGTTCTGGTCTATATAGCATTTGGCTATCATAATTTGTTTTGCAACATTGAAAACTCTTATGTATGACATATCTGATAAAACTTAGTCCAACATCAGCACCAACCAATCTTTGGCTGCCTGCTGCTTCTGATAATTTGGCGGTTTAGCTTTTTAATATTTCTGACACTTGAAATTTAATTGCTGAATGTGTATCATTGAGTGACATCCTGTTTGTTGACTTGCTGCATGTCACATGCTATTATTATTCTTACATACTGTTTATTGCAATTCTCAAAATCAAGTCATAGGAACAATTTCATGTTTCCAAGCGTGGCTTATTGACTTCAATAAAATAAGCCTTGCATTATTCACTTGCATGGTCTTTCCGATTTCTAGTAACTTCATTTTTGCCCTATGAATAATCAAGACAATCAACACTAATAGGGTTTTGTCATGCACAGATACTATACTGATCCATCTGGCACATTCTGGCAATGTAATGCAAAAGCCATTGGATCAGGTTCTGAAGGTGCTGACAGCTCTTTGCAAGAGCAGTTTAATAAGGTAGTTTTAATATTGCGGTAACTTTCTTCCTTGAAACCAAGGACTATTTTCTAGTTGTTATTCAATCGGGTGTTTACATCTTTATAACCTCTCATTATTTCAAATATTTAATGTTTATTGCATTGGAAGCAAAGTCGTGTGTAGTTGCTGTAAGCTGTTTTCCTGTTGAGTATCCACAAGAGTAAAAAAAAAATTAAATATTTCTATATTTTCATTTATATTATCCAATGGTTTGCTTGCATACAGGATCTCACTCTCAAAGAAGCTGAAACCATTGCACTTTCCATCTTGAAGCAAGTCATGGAGGAAAAGGTACTTTATGATGAAATGCATATTTTTCTTTAAGTGGTAAAAGGCCAATCGGCCACTTACGTTTTGTGAAAATGAAAAATAGCAATTTTGACTAAAAACTGACGGTCATACTCTTCTTGTATTCTTTGGTGACTTGACCATTTTTCAAAAATTTGATGCGGTACATCTCTCGGTACCGAGGTGCGTTTTTCAGTACCGATCTAAAAAAGGGCAAAGTGGATATTGCCAAAGATTTTTGTTATGGAAAAGTGGCCAAAAGTCCGAGGGACTCTTTCTTTAATGCACTAAGTATATATTAAACAGCTTTATCTCTGATGCAACCACCACTCACTTTTGTTGGATATCAGGTTACCCCCAACAATGTTGATATTGCTAAGGTATCACCGACATACCATCTTTACACCCCTGCTGAGGTTGAAGCAGTTATCAGTCGCCTATGAGAAGAGGCGGGCCTTAAATCGGATTTTTGGTCTTTCATGATCCACATTCTCATTATTGTCATGCTCGAACTAGCTTTGTACTATCTTGAATGATTTGCCGAGTGTGTTAAATTACGCAAGAAAACTGTTGTTTAGTCTGTTAACTTTCTCATCACTTTAGTGAATTCGTAAAACTTATTCCTCTGGCTTTCTTGGTGAGATGTTATGTTTATCCATTACATGTCTTAACTAATTGTGTACTTTTTTTACATTGCTATTCTTACTTGTCCTGCATCATTTTCTCAATTAAATTTGGGGATAATTATTGTAATTATCCCCTGATGTTTAGCTTAATTATTAAGAAAAAATATTCAGTTATCTTTCAAAATTATGAATATCCCTTAAAGTGCTACAGCCTACAAACACTTCGTTGAGGTTTGTATTTAAATAACAAATACCCCTCAAGAGAATGCACTTGGTAAAATTTTGAAATAAATGTCGAAGGGGTATTTGTAAATATGAAATATGACCGAGGTCTTTTGATTGCTTTAAGGGTAATACCTTTTGTAATTAACTGTAATATTTATAGTTATACAACCTCTACAAAACAATGATTTTATTATACCTATTTCTGTATATAAAATAGTTAATTGTATTACATATGAACAAAAATTAAACGTCATTTCTCGTTATATTTTACTAATAAAATTTTCTAACGTGGTTATGCACATCTTTTTTATTAGTAAAAGGCTTCAAACTTATGGGTGGCATGATAAGGCACGAGTGAAAGCACGAAACTTTAAATTTAGTTAAAACTACACTTATTGTTATATTTATGATCAAATAAAATAGATAACACGAAAACACGATTGTGCAACAAGAACATGACACAAATTACCACCCCTACTCAAACTATACACTTCACGAGGCTGTATATTATCAAATCGATCTACTTTACTATTAGTGGTATGTCTTATATATTATAATTTAAGGCGAGAGATCAAACTGATGCTCAAATGAAATGCTCAACCAAGAAAACTTTATAACTTTCAAAATGAAATGTCTTCCACATTTTGATATGCTCATCTACTTAAGAAGTAGATAAGGGATTCCCTCTGGGTGGAGATTAAAGTTAGCAAAATAAGCTATAAGTTCAAAACATAGTATAGATTGACACAATTTTGAAAGTAAAAATAGCTATAGCCATTTATTGCAATTTCTGATTGCTTAGTCTCTGGAAAATAATGGCGAAGCCCGTCAACCGCGGAATTCATCCATGAATTCTTTGTGGAATTCGGTAAGACGAGAAATAATGGCTGGTATTCTGTCCTCTTGAGGTAATATTGTGCACCTAAAATGCCATGTTCCAGGAACCTGAAAAGGCAACAAATCATCGGTCAGTACTGACATTACACCAAGAAAAACTGTAGGGATAATACCAAAAACAACCCCTGAGATTTAGTGTAAGTACAATCAAATCCAGTTATCTTTCTGAATTACACATTAATCCGTTGTGTACTTACCTTGAGGGTGCAATTTGTAAAATAGAAACAAATGTCAATGGGATATTTTATAGTTTTGGAATATGACTGTGTTTTTTTTGTAATTAGGCTAAACCTAAGGGATAGTTTTTGTAATTATCCAAAAACTAAACACTCATGCTGGTCCTTCAGATTAGTATGAAGTCAATAGCCTGTATTTCAAAGCTATTGCTATTGCATGCATATATCATGCTAGTTGATCCTACTAACTTTTCATAAATAACTGGGATAATTACCAAAAAAAAAACTCGTGTTCAGGCTGATTACAAAAAAAAAAAACAAATGTTTTTGAAAATTGCAAAAACTACATTGAGATTTAAGGTTGGGTTTCGTCTTACATTTCCCCTTTATAAGCAAAAATATATTTAAAAAATCCACCTCCAAAGATATTACAGTTACCCCTTAAATTTACAACAGAATCAAACTTACGGAGTTTTATTGCAATTTTGAAACATCTATGGTTTTTTTTGTAATTAACCCAAACATCAGTGGTGTTTTTATAATTATCCCTAAATAATTTGTTGACAATCAGTTGATTGGTAACATTTTTACCTGTCCAAAGCCAGACCCAGGAACGACAACTATTCCAGTGGCATTAAGGAGACGGCGAGCATAAAATGCATCAGGGGCTGATTTAACAGCTTTAGCTGCTTCTATTGCTTTATTTGGTAAGTCGATACGAGGAAACAGATACATGGCTCCTTCTGCTCTGTTGCAGCTTACTCCTTCTAAACTATTAAATGCTTTCTCCAGTTGCTGAAGATCAAAAAACAGAAATGAGAAACAAAAAGAAATTAATGTGCAAGTAAATACAATGTGTTTTTACTTTAGATTTGGGTTTTTTTAGTTTGACCTCTATAGAGGATGGTATTATTAATGCCAAAAAAAAAAAAAAGCTCAACTTGAAGTCGAAGGCTAACCTGGGCACGCCTCACTAGGGAGGATAGGATTGCATCTTTCTCTGCGGAATAAGATTCATAGGATTCATCTCCTACCTGCATTAAATGAATAACTTGTAATAGATTACAAGCACGGACAGTATATGTTTTCTTTATGGAAAAAAAATAATATTAATTACATGACATAGACTTTTTACAAATGTCGTAACTACAAAAGAGAAATCGGGATTTTAAAGGCGTTTTTCTTTTTTTTTTTAATTTTCATATCTCATAACTGCCAGGCTTGTCACATATAATTTCACAGCAAAAAAATGAATAAAATTGTTTGGATTTGAATATGGGTATTTCATAAGTAGTCATTCTTGTCACATTCATAAATAGCAAATGAGGGTTCTTATGTATTTTTTATTTTTATTTCCTTATCTTTTTCCTGTTTGTTTCATGTTTGATATATACACGCACACATATACACAATTATATTTATGACATAATAATGGCATCATAATGCTCTACCTGATGGTTGAACTAGCAACTCATGGTCCAGTCATTTACACGCTTCAATAGTCCGATTTTAATATATATATATATATATATATATATATATATAGCAGATACTATCATGACCCGAGACGCAAAAAAAAAAAAAAAAGAAACACACCTTTGGAGGATTCATGACAAGGCTTGCAAGAATCTGGCCGGATATATTAGAACAAAGGTTGACAGATGCCAACTTGTATATTTGCTCTCTTATCTCAGGACTAAAACCAGTGATCTCCATGTAACCTCCTCTTTTTCCACATTCTCCATAATAACCTGACAGAATTAATAAACAGGAGACTCATCTATACTTTGAACATAAACATGCTACTTGATATTATTTTACACATGCATGAGAATCTGACCGCCATTACCTTTCGACACAGACTGGAAAGATACTAAGGAAATATCTTTCTCCCCATAACCCATAGACCGGGCAACTTTCTTAAACGAGTGGAACTTCTTGTCTGGCACATAAATATTTTCCTGATATACCTGCAGAACCAATTTTTTTTTTAAAAAAAACGAGCAAAATAGCTAAGGTTTTCAAATAAACAATAGTAGTTCAGTGAAATGATTTGATTTCAATAGTTCTGGGTTATTGTTGATTCAAATCTTTGAGGGAAAATTACAAAAACACCCCTGAAATTTAACCTAATTACAAAAAATACCCATTTATCTTTCAAAGTTACAAATACCCCCTTGACATTTGTTTCTCTCTTACAAATCATCCCTCGAGAGGGGGTATTTGTTTAAACTTAACAAACCTCAGGTGTTTGTAGCACTATAAGGGGGTATTTCTTATTTTCAGAGATAACTGATTTTTTTTTTTTTAAATTAGGCTACAACTCAGGAGTGTTTTTGTAATTATCCCAATTTTTAAAGCAATCATTCTGAGTTATTTTTCCAATCAAGAATCCAAACACAACCTAAATGAGCCACTACATTTTCTGGAGCAAAGCAAATGCGGAAAAGGATTGAAATTTTAAGGAGAGTGGTCACCTCATCAGCCAAAAGAACAAGTCCTTCCTTCTTGCAGAAATCCACAATTTCCTTTTGGTTGTTCTCAGCCAGAACCTTCACAGGAAGAAATTGAAATATTGAAATCGTTAGAGACGGTCCAAAATCGAAAGACCAATCAGATTTCAAGAAACACAATTAGCCAATACAGAAATGATGAAAGTTATCATCTTCAGTCAGAAACTAATAATTGTTTTACCTGCCCTGTAGGATTGCCTGGATTTATAACCACCAAGGCCCTTACACTAATACCCTTCGATTTGGCCGTTTCCAATTGATTTCTAAGCTCAGAGATCTCTAGTCCCCATCCTGTTGCCTCATTAAGATAATAGGGAACCTAGAAAACGAATATGACGCTTGAGGATTTAATTTTAAAGCAAAGGAATAAAATTAAATAAAATTTTGACAATAAATTTGTCGGTTCAATCTATTAAATATAATACGTACAAGAGTGCCTCCATGGAGTGCAATTGAGGCAGAATAAAGAGGGTATTGAGGAATGGGACATAGAATGCCGTCATTCTTCGACCGTATCAATAACTGCATCATCATATGAACCTGAAACAGAATGGGAAAATGTTACGTCACATTAGGAATATCTAACTCATAGTTGTCTCAAAATCTCCAGTCTGAAACTAGAAAAAAAAAAAAAACAATAAGTGTAATATATCTATACCGCAGGGCTTGCACCATCTGTCAAGAAAATATCATTTGGATCAGCTGGGAATCCATCACGAGCTTCGATGCCAGCAGCAATTGTATCGCGTAGTCCTTTGATACCCTGATTTTATAAATAAAGGAAAGGTTTGGTATATTTTCAGACCAGTCCAAGATATTTCTCAAGAACAAGGTTTCAAGATAGGCCATTCTTACCTGACTGTGACTATATGCACCAGTTGCTCTTCCAGGAATTTGACCTAGGATATCTGATGCTCGTTTTATGGAATCGGGACTACAAAATCCACCAGAAAAAAATATAGGAATATGTATTTATTAAGTGTATCAATGTGGATGCATACCATAAAACTTTAAATTCAAAACTACATCAAATCTATCACTCAAGATCATGCTGATAGGAAGTTCACATTTTGCCAGATTTACCTTCAATTTATAGCTAGAGCTAGTTTGACACAATATGCAAGTAAAACCTTAGAAATTTACTTTTATTTATAGAGTAACACAAGAAGAGCAGGATCCATTTAAATGGAATTTTCTTCTTGATACAAGCATTCATTGTACCTTGCTTATCCCAATAAACTAGTGTCTATTCTCGCTATTAATATGGGAAACTACATAAGTTAAAGATCAATTCTTCCTGTAAGAATAGGACTCACATCCTCGTGAACTATAGTATATAATCGATAGCAACAATATGATCTCCAAATAAGAACAAAACAGAAGATAGTCATCCAGAATGGACATTTACGGTAAGAACAATGCAAAATATCCATTCAAATAAGGCAGATATTAGGAGTGTTGTATTTGCTAATTTACCTAAATAAATTTTTTGTTTCAGCTTTATCCAAAATAGCAGGATAGGCGCATAAAGCAAGGACCTGAAATTAGAATCTTAAGATGTTAGAAGCATATACATCATAATATTTTCCGAAGTCCGATTTAGCAATTCATCATACGCACCTCTCTAAAAAAAGTGATCGGCTGCTGGCCAAGGGATTGAGGATTTCCAATATTACAGTACAGTATCTACCAACAAGACAAGAAGACAATAAGCACAATTTACAAAATCCCATTTTGATAATTCAAGTTATCAATATATAATATAGTAAGTTATAACAATATATAATGAAAGGGCACCTCATCAAAAGGATGAGAGTTTGGGTTGTTCTTGAGTTCTTCTTGTAATTTCTGTTGAACAAAACATGTAAGAGAGTAAATAGCTTGCTTTAAAGTTCAGAAACCATTTATTTATAATATGTAGCAACTATGAAATAAACAATCAATTACCTGAGCTAGGATCACAATTTCTCCACGGACTGCATATTCACACTCAAGAACCTGGAAAATAACTCTGATAGTTAACCATAAATTGGAACATAGTTTGGAAAAATTATCAATTGCTGAATAAGCAACCCTCAGATCTAAACTCAGAAGAAGCTAAAGTAATTAAAAGGCAATTTGATGATTTAAAACTAGATGGAAGTTATTTAGCTATAAAATCCACTGAGCAATCAAAACAACCATATAAGCCAAATTTAACTAACTAAATTATGTAACTATAAACATCAACTGACTAACCTAAACAAATAGAGACAAGCATAAATAAATAGCACTTTTTAAATATGGCTTCATTTTTATAAAGATGAATACCAGCAGGAGAAATGTAAAAATCACAAATACATCATGATGGAGAACAGAACAAAAAAGGCAGAGAAATGGGAAAAACAGCGATCAACCCAACACTTTCTGGCCCCACAGCCACCAAAAACTAAATCCCAGTGAAGTTCAAGACACAAATGAAACAAGAAGCAGAATTTTTTTTTAAAAATAAAAAAAAGAGGACAAATTCAAAATGAGACAACAAAATTACATGTTTATTATCTTCAGAACAAGATTCAAAAGATATGACCAAGACCTGCTAAAACTTACAATGATCATAACCAAAACAGAACATATAAAACTCACAAGCAACAATGCAGCAAGAAATGCAAATGGTCAAATCCCAGATCAAGATTCAAGTAAACCGCAACAAACCCAGAAAAAAATTGAAAAAGGGAGTTAAAAAAATTACCTTGGGATTGATTGTATCAATAGTGATATGATTGGAAGCCATAGAATCAGAAGAAAAATATTAGAACTAGAATCAAGAAATGCAGCAGAAGACAAAAGATGAGATTTTTGACAAGAGATTGGGACGCTGCGACACGGAAATGAAAATTTATGAGTGGGCTTTTAAAAAGACTTTGAGGCTTTTTCAGCTGAAAATCCACGCACTATAAATCGGAAGAAACGAAGAAAAGTCCAATTTATAGGGAAGGTTTCTTGGAAACGGCTCAATTTGTGTACGAAAGAAAAGAAAAAAGCGGCATAAAGTGTGATGGTTTGCCTTGTTGCCCAAACAACCTATACCTTATAAAAAAAAAATCCTATGCGCTCTTGATGCTGACCGCTAACAGCTAACTTATGTCAGATTTAAACTATTAAAACTGTTGGCTCTTCACAATAGCATTTGATTCTATTGGATTGTAATATGATATTGGTACTCTTTTATTGGTACTCTTTTAAGAGACGTTCATAGACATTGTCTATTAGACAGATTTTATATATAAATAGAATTTGAACCCAAATCTAAACCCTTAAAAAAGTCATTTTTTTGTTTTTTACATGATACGAACTTAAGTAAATGAGACGGTCTCACATAAGACCGCCTCATCTTTTATTATATGGCATTATTAGATTTAAATAAATTCAAGAATCGGTTAAAAATGTGTTCATTTGCTCAGCTTTTCTTTTTCCGAGTTCAAAAATGATCAACATTTTGCAAATGGTGAGCTATACCACTTGTGACGATACGACTTGAATTACAAGACTCGTGGTTCATTTGCTCGGATTGGAAATATGAAATTCTATGCATCGAAAACATATCGATTTTTATAACTTATAAGAGAATATAAGATTAAAGAAATTGGGGATACATAAATATTATCTTGCTGGACAAAGTTATGAGCTGAAAAGAAAAGGAAAATACTGATGAAAAGACTTGTAAACAATATTTTTGACTTGGAAGAAGTAGAACAATGTCAAATGAAGGTTTAAAGAGTTGAAAATTATAATATTGGGTTGCTCATTGACAATTATTTTTCCAAATGTGCCTGCAGGACCATTGAAGGGCTATGGCCTCTCTCATCTCTAGAAAGTCTATAAAGAACCAATTCAAACAATAACAATTACAATAATTGTTTGGGAGTAAAATAATAATAATAATAATAATAATAATAATAATAATAATAATAATAATAATAATAATAATAATAATAATAATTGCTTGGAAGTAAAACAATTGAAAAACCATATCTCAGTCTCTTTTAGCATTTATAGCATGTTCACTATTTGCAATCTTTTTTTGATAAATTGATTATAAGTGCTATATAGGGGGAAAAAGTGCTAAAATGAAAAGGTAGTCATCTGAAATATGAATCACAATTAAACTGAAACATTTTTATCATGAACTAAAAATTCACAATCGCAAAACCAAATTAGTGTTACAAGACCCAAATTATAAAAAATAAAAGGTAAATGGAAAAGAAAAAGTATAGACAATCACAAAATACCCTTTGAAAATTAGGTTGAATCAAAAGTCACACTTGTAGCCGGCAACCATGAATGACCTTCAATAAAGGAATCTACATTATATTTTGAGGCCTCAGCCGCCGTAAGACTGGGCTTATATCCGGCCCACGAAACCCGGTTCCCCGTGCCTGCACCCGGCCCAGTATTTTGATACTCACCATACAAAATAGTGTTAGGTGGATCCACATTTGAAACCCAAGAAATCCAACCTTTTGGGTCCAAGAACCCACCAATACTAGTTTCCATAATAACCGTAGTTGAATAATCTTTCCAAGGCCTGCCTAAATATGTTGGGGCCGTGAGAGCGTCCAATGGGCTTATTGTGCACCTCTGGATTGAAATGCCAGTGTTCTGATTTGGGTCCTTCTTTCCTTGTGCAGTTATTGTCACAAATTGATTTGACATGGGTTGTCTAGGCAATATGTTGCAGTTTTGGAAGACAACTGCCGAGTTACCGAAAATGAAGTCGATTGTCCCGGTTATGTCGCATTCGCGGTAAAATTGGCGGTTGGAGTGTGCGTAGAGTGTGTCTTGGAAGGCGTCGAACGAGCATCGGTAGAAAACCGATTGGTCGGAACCTGACCGGAAGGCCACTGCTTGGTGCTTGGCGGCTCCGGCTGTGTTTCTGAACCCTATGTCTCGAGCGATGAAGCCTTTCCCGGCAACGGCTGGTGATCAGAAATCAGTTGAAATGTAAGTAGGAAGAGGTGTAGAAGTTGACAACTTTTTGTGGGTGTGGAGAAAGTGTGATTGATGCGCAATTACTTATTGGAATGTGAAAAAATTGATGCAAATCATCAAATCAATATATATGTTCAAACTCTTATAAAAAATGATTTTGAAATTCTGAATTATTTTTTCCACCTATTTGGGCAACTGCCGAAAAAATAGTATTATTTTGAGAGTATGTCTCTTGTAAGAGAGTGGCACGGTGACGGTGTGACCATCTTACACAAGTTTTTGTCTTATTTTTGAATACATATCATGAGAGTGGTGGGAATTGAACTCTAGGCCTCTGGCCTGGGCACAAGAGTCTTAACCATTAGACTACAGTTCGATTCCCCAAAATTAGTATTTATTGGTGTAAACAAGATTAGAAGAAATTCTTGTGATTGAGAAAGGTAATTAAATTTAAAATTCAATCTATTTTATCACCATTTTTAAAAAGCAGGGACGCCCCTTTTCGTCTCAGAATATCCAAATAGAATCCTATGTTATTGTAACTACATTAATTAAGGTGGAAATGGGTCAAATTAGCTCTTTCCAATAAAGTTAAAAAATAGTCATCTTTTTAAACACATCTTTTTTAACCATTTTGGGGTGTAAAATGACATGTATATCCTTCTAGCATGTTTGTTTGATATTTGGATTATTTCTCTCTTTCCTTTAAAAAATCGAATCTGTATTTTTCGTTTTTAAATATGCAATATGGGTGATTTTTAAAACGAAAAAGTAATGTGAATTCAAAGTTTTTTGGAGAAAAAAAAATAACTGGGTTATAATAAGTGAGAAAACTGGATGTCGAGTTACTATGACTCGACGCCGAGTCACAGTACAGTGTCAAGTTACAGAACTCGATGTCGAGTCACATGGATGTACAGTGTCAAGTTACAGTAACTCGATGTCGAGTCACATGGATGTGTGTCTTTGTGCAGTTAAATTGACTAAAGGGCAAATTGAGTTTTTCACACCCTAAAATAAATTTAAAAAAAAATGTGTTTAAAAAAAATGGCTAAAAAACATCTTGGTTTGATGAGAATGACTTAAAAAAAACCACTGTTAATTAAGTTGACACAGTCTCATTTAATCTCTTAACTTGAATAGTTCAATGCCTAACCAACATGCTTCCCATATTGTTTTTCTCCAAATTTGTCCCACTTATAAGAAAATGTAAACTATAGACCATAAAACCTCTTACTTATTCTCATTAAATTGACAAATTCTCATTAAATAATTTTGTGACACTTAATAATGCATATCTCTGACTTGGCAATCCATTCACGTTAATTATTTGGGATAATTACAAAAACTACCCCTAAGGTTTAGGGTAATTACAAAAAAACCCAGATAAGTTTCAAATTTACAAAAAAAAAAAAAACACTTAAGGTTTAATTCTATCTTAACTTTTTTCCCTTCAAAAGAATTTTTGTTCCGAAAGCCCCCCTTACATTTATAGAAATAATACAGTAAACCCCTTAAAATTAAAACATAATCAAACCTGAAGGGTAGTTTTTGTAATTATCCCTTAATATTTTAACAAAATGTATCTTTAAGAGAATAAAAAAATAATTAATTTATGATAACAGATATTGACTCCAAAAACCACCCATGCCAAAAATGCACATGGTGGGATCCAAAATTCTTGATTTTAGAAAAGAACATGCAACTGATTTAGGTGGGAACATTAGTACATCCAATCACATGCCACTTTGCTATGTCACATGACTCAGAACTCTGATCACTATGTGGTCTTCTGGTGGAGGTCTCTCCTAATTTTTAAGTGATAAGCTAAGGAATTTTCGCTTTCACATGCAATACCACTTAGCCCACCAGATTTTAGGCTATAAATTATAATGTCTACTCATTTAGAACATTTAAATCTTCAGTTTTAATACTCTAAAATTGATGTTATCTATACAACTAATATCATACTTATATAAATAATAGTAGAGCCGACAAAATTGACACGACTGGCTAGCCTGCATGGGACTTGGGTGAGCTACATTTTTAGAGGTCCGAAAAGAACATGACATGTTTTGGTCTGACCAGACTTGATTTTATGATTTGGCATGTTGGGCTCAGAGCCACGCCCATCTAATCCAACTTATTGCCAACTCTATATAAGAGTAGGTCTATTGCACCGTGCAACAAATAAAAATATTTTAAATGTAAAAAGTAATATTTTTATGGTAAATAATAATACCTTTTCTAAACTGTTAGACTTGAAAGTATCAATTCTTTTCCATCATCTCACACAAGTTTTTGTATATATATAGTTTTTTTTAAATGCCCATTTAATTCCCCTATTGTAATTTGTAACACGAACTGAACTTTTTTTTTTAATTTCAAATTAGTATTTGCATCTTGTATGTACTTTAGTTATGTCTAAAAAATACATAAATGTAAACAAATTAACATTTGATGAAAACAAAGTATATTTAATTACGAACTTACCAACCACCAGTCATTTGGCCTAGTGGTATCACTCCCTCCAATACCTGGGAGGTCAGGGGTTCAATCCCCAGTTAAGTGTGTGTAACTCAAAAAAAAAATTACGAACTTACCAAACGTGGCAGTGGAGAACGTCGGAGTTCCATCCACGAAATTCTTGCTACCGGAAACAATGGTGGCAGTTTTGCCGTCACCATATATCATCACATTCCAATAAGACTTCTCCAACACCACATTCTCCACATATTCGCCGGCCTTCACATATATAACAAATCTCGTTTCGCTCTTCTTCGGAATCCTAGCCACCGCCTCATTAATAGTCCTCACATCTCCCGTACCATCCGCCGCCACCGTCACATCCGGCTTTATCGCCGCACTCTCCTGTAACAGCCGCCGCTCACTCGCCGCCACCCACGCCGGAAAACCCTCCCCCAACAGCCGCCGGTGAATCGGGATCTTAAAATCCCCAATTTTCCCTAAAATTCTAGACACGATTGCCAAACTGTTGCTCGCGAATTGCGTGGAGTTTTTCATCAAAAGCGCGGTTTCGTCCACGTAAGTCGCGTTTACCTCCTTCAGCGCGTCCAAGCACGTTTCTTGGTCCGTCAAGACCGTGCTCAGCCACGTTTTTAGGTCGTCGATTCTGGAGAGAGGTTTTGAGGATACGGCGTCGTTTAGGTAATCGACGGCGTCGTTTAGCACCGCGCCGCAAACTTTCAGCGCTTCTTTCACCAACGGGTCCTCTGTTCTCTCCGCGTACTCGTCGGGGAAAGTGGATATCTTCTCCAGAGAATTCAAAACCACCATTAATGAAAGCTTGAAAATCTTTTCAGGGTTTGAGGAGTTTGAAGACTCCAAGCTGGTGTAGCACGAGTTTGGGTACTGGGTCAGGCTGCAGATTGATTTGATGGCCGCCGCCGTCGAAGTCGCCGGAACTTGGCCGGAATTGGTGTTGTTATTTCTGTGAGCTAAAGTTCCGGCGACAACTCCGATGATGAGGACTAGTAGTAGAAGTAGTGAAATGGAGAGAATGATTATGCGCTTGCGGGTTTTTCTTCTGAATGCAGCTTGTTCTAGCTCGTCTACTTTGCCGTAGCCCTTGAAGGACTGGACGGTATCCATTATTGCCGGTGACCACAATTTTTTTTTTTCCAGACAGATTCAGAGTTTTTGGGACTTGGTTTTGGGTGTCTTATTCTTCTGTTGTCATTTTATAGTAGTGTCCAGCGTGTGTAGTGGTGCTTTATTTTATTTATTTTTGATGCTGCCTAGAATAGCCAGGGAAGGCAATTTCGCCCTGACCTGTCCTGTGGTATTTTAGGTCGCTTGATTGGGCGGAATGGGCATAAGTATCACTTTTGGGTATTCATCCTGCCAAAATATATTTAATATTTGTTTTAATGTAATTTTTACGTACCTAATATTATATCTAACATATGTATATATTAAATGATGACTTTTTATACCTAATATGCATTAACAAAACAAAATACAAGATAAAAAAAACTTGTAAATATGCTTATAATTATATCACAACTTCATAATAATTTATTTTTCTTGTTTCTTGTTCCTTTTTATTTTTATTTTTATTCGAATTATTGTGTACTTTATGATATAGGAATATTTTTTTATTCTACATGGAGCTACCTGTTTTCCCCGCTCTACCCGCCCTATTGTCATCCACAAGAATCACAAGATCACTCGTAAGGGTTCTGAGTAATAATTCAACTTTTTTTTCGAAGCTGACACTCCAATCCGATGCTAAAGTCAGTACCAATTATAAGAGAATTGCATAGCAAAGGACACTAATTAAGATCGAATAATTCAGATTCCTTACAAATTGGACGGATGGATCTTTTATACTTGGATTGATGGGTTGTATGAGCATTGTAGGATAAAGTGGTCGCGTAAACCAGATAATTATATCTGCGATCCAATAGTGATAAATAATATTGGATAATTAATTAAGTAAATTTGGAATTTAACAATGAGTAAAATAATAAAAATAAGAAATATTGGGAAAAAAACAATTTTCTCCCCCAACGATTTTATTTGTTTAGTGAAGATGGATCTGATCAGATCATTTTGGGTTGTTTGATTGAATAAAATCTTGTTGATTTCACTTTATATAAAAAAGAGAAAACGACTTTCCTGGACAATTGGAATGAATGGACTGGTTTTCCTTCAGATAATCAAAGTACATTGTGGTGGCCTGTGGGTTTTAATAATTGATTATTTTGAATTATATTTGTTGATTTCAGATAATATATCCATGGGTCTTGAATGAAGTTGTTTGATGGGAATTTCAATTTAGAATATAATCAAATTAGGTGAAATAAATTAAATACGTTGCTGATCATTGAATTTTTAATGGAGTTGGTTGTCACCACTCATCCCAACAATTTAAGGACAAAAGATGGAATGGATTTGAGTGTTACCTATAGCCGACATACAATATTTACAACATATCTACCATACGTATTACTTCTCACCTTTTTACTTTTTCACCAAATTAAAATAGAGGATTATGAAAAAGAAAAAATAGCTAATATGTATAACTTTAAAGTTTGCATTTGAATTGAAGAATTTGGATTTGAGAAAAGAATTTTAAATGAATTCAACAAAATGGATTTATTATAATCTACCAAAACGACTCATAAAATAACTTTCAAAGAAGAGCTAAAGGATTTAAAAACCCATTATAGTTTGTGATGTGGGGTAACTTATTTTAGTACGTAATTAATCTTAAAATATTTAATTACAATATTTTTAATTAATCAGTTTTCAATTAATATTTATTGGGATAATTAACAATTGTTATTAATTATTGGTCAATGAGGCCCAAGTTGCAATACTATGTCCACGAGACGCAAAGTCTCCAGACACAAAATACAAATATATATTCCCCTATCAATTGTAAATTTATCTGAATTAATTAATTACTTAAATACTGTGTACTTTTGACTAAATTCAGTACCACTATTATTGACTTAATTACCTAAGCATGAGTGATCTACAAATTTTAGTACTATCATCTTTAGTACTATCATCTTTAGATTACCTCAATAGACTTGTTAGTATGAATATAAAGCTGCAGACATCATTTAATAAGAGGAAATATCACCATCATAAGCTGCAAATCAAGAAAAGACAAGCCAACGAACAAGAAGTGTTATTTGAAAATAGTCTATCTCTTCAACGGGAAAATTTTGAAATAAGCACTATAAAAGGCCGAGGAAGCAAATGAGAGAGGGTAACCAAGCACAACGAATTCTAAGAGATTTTTACGAGCAGACAAGCAAGCAAACCTGAAAATATTCTCTCAAACTTTCATAGATATTCCTCAAGCCTAAAATCGAAGGAACTCGATCCAACACATTCAGTGAAAGAAAGAATACTTCACCAAGTTGAAGAGGAAATAGTTTAAAGAACTTAAGGGGTCTACTCTCCAAGGTTGAAGGAGTTGTAATAAGGTTCAAGATCGAACGAGAAGATTTGGGCTCGTTGGAAGGCTGTGTGATCAATTACAAGGGTTCGAAGGGAGCTCAAGTAGTAAGACAGTTGTCTTGTGAAGAAGCTGAGTCCCAGGAGCAGCCAGCTGTGTGATCAAGGCTGACTCGAACGGAGAACTACTTTGTAACTGTAACGACCCAAATTTTGCAGTATAGGACTAAAGTTTACAACTCGAAATGAGCGGAAGCGTTAAATATGATAAAAATATTAAAGCTTTCTAAACTCATTAGTAATATACCTAATGTAAATTGTAATAATACAAAGAAAGACATATTCCAAAGTCCCTTTTCTAATCTTGAAAGAAATAAAAATAAAACATTAACTTCTAATTTATAAATAGTTTAGCATCCGCCCGGCACAAACCAACTCCGTCAACCCGCAAATCATGTAGTATGGGGTGAGTGATAAACTCAAATGGGAACTAGTTTAATTGACATATAAAATAAGCATTTTAATTACATTAACAAATAAAAATAACATGTAACTTGTTTAACGTGGATTGATCCACGACTTGTTTAACGTGGGTTGTCCCACGAAATCTTGTCCGTGTTTAACGTGGATTTCTCCACGAAATATCTTGAACACGTAGGCTAACTGTCACATTATAATATATCGCAATGCGATCAAAACATAAGTAAAATACATAGCACGCATCAAGACAAAAGCCTAGAAGTAAAATCCCCACCTTAAAGCAGAAGTTATGCACCCAAACGTATGTAGAAATGTAGACGCCCCTAATTTTCGTGCTCCTCGACTCCTACAAAATTTAATATGCTTTTATCAATTGACTATTAATACTCACAAATATACGTGTATATATATACATTTATATATATTTATATAAAATAGGAGATTGAAAAAGTGAATTGCTTAGTATTAGGTGTATAGATATATAATATATATTATATATATATACACGTAACATAACATATGTTACTGCAAAAGTAAAAAAAAGAAATTGAATGTTTTAAAGAAAAAGATAAGATTAGATGTTGGGAGTGGTGATAGATAAACAAATATTTGATTTGACAAGTGGGGAAAAGAAGGATATGGTTTTATCATGGGTATTTGCCATTCTCAGCCAAACTTCAACATTTTTTCTTCTCTTTCGTCTCTGTATGTCCAATTACTCTGTTCATTCATCACCTCGGCTCGTATCCCGTCGTCTCTACCCGCTTGCACACCCCGCACCCGGCGAACATCGTGATGTTGAGATTTAGAGATTCGGCGTCGCGCTCCCGGCGTGGCGGCGAGCACAAAGACGTTGCCGTGTGTTTGTTTCTTCGGTTGCTACGAAAATTTCTTCGGCTGATTTTTAACTTGAAGGTATTGGCTATGGGAGTGGGAAATTGAATAACAAGGGAAAGAATTTTACATCCGAAGGTGTGAAATTTTTTCTCGTCAAAAGAGAAGAATTAGTCTATACCTTTTTCCTTGTCTTTGCACGAAATGATATCTCTTTCTCTTTCTTTAAATCTAAGAACACGGGTCCGATTTTATAGATTAATATTGAAAGCGCCAAAGCAAGAAAATTGATCTTAACCTCTCAATATAGTGGGGAGTTAGAAAAAAAAAAGCGCGGTCATGCTTGAGAAGTTGGTGTAATGGAAGGCATCGTGGGTTCTTTGATGGTTTTGAAAGAGATGGAGATAAAATTAATTTTGTCAAGTTAAAATGAATCAAAAGGGCGTGAGCTTATTCAACTTAAGGTTTACTAGTTGGGTTATACCCTAAAAATAAAATAAGAGATTGGGCTTTAGTATACCGTGATCATTGATAAAATAAGAAAAATAAATGAAATATGTGTATTTTAAATAGTATTAATAGTAAAACAGTTCATGGAAATTAGCTTAAGCGATAAATATGTTATAATGCTAATTATAATAATATCATAAAGAAATTAATATGGAATTTCTAATGTGGGCGCTACAACCTACCCCACTTGGAAAAATTTCGTCCTCGAAATTTAAGTACGTACCGCTATTTAAGAAAGTCGGATATTTGGCTCGTATCTCATCTTCTCGTTCCCATGTAGCCTCATCTTTGCTATGTTGGTTCCATAGTATTTTAATCAAACATACATCCTTGTTTCTCAACTTGTGAACTTTCTTCTCCAATACCGCACATGGCGTTTCCTCGTAAGTTAAATCCCTATTGACTTCCAAGGTCGAGTAATTTACAACATGACTCGGATCATATACATATCTTCGCAGCATTGACACATGGAATACATTATGTACCGAAGCAAACTCTGGCGGTAAAGCCAACCAATAAGCTAGATCTCCGACTCGCTCCAGAATTTCAAATGGGCCCACAAATCGCGGTCGGAGTTTTCCTCTCTTTCCAAATCGAATAATTCCTTTAATCGGTGCTACTTTCAAAAATACTTTTTCCCCAACTTCAAAGTGTAGGTCCTTTCTATGCTTATCAGCATACGACTTCTGTCGATCCTGGGCAATTTTAATCCTCTCGCGGATTTTCTTGATTTTTTCAACTGTCTCCTCCACCAATTCTGGTCCTAATACTTTTCTCTCACCAACCTCATCCCAATATAGCGGAGATCTACATTTTCTCCCGTACAATGCCTCGTATGGGGCCATTCCAATAGTAGCTTGGTAACTGTTATTATAAGCAAATTCCACCAAGGGTAATATTGTCTCCCAATTACTTTCTACATCCAGTATGCACGCCCTCAACATATCCTCGAGAATCTGAATTGTTCGTTCGATTGGCCCCTACATTTGCGGATGATATGCACGTGGTAAACTTTAATCTCGTTCCCATTGCCTCCGCAAACTTTTCCAAAACTTAGATGTAAACCGAGTGTCTCTGTCTGACACTATTGTCGCAGGAACTCCATGTAATCTTACGATCTCTTTGATGTATATTTGTGCATACTTGGTCCATTCTCGAACGTCATTTTTATCGGCAAAAAGTGTGCGATTTTGTCACTCTATCAACAATTACCCAAATTGCAAAGTATTTCCCTTGGTTGTTGCAAAACTAAGCTAACTACAAAGTCCATTGTTATGTGTTCCCATTTCCATTCGGGATTTCAAGTGGCTTAAGCAATCCAGAAGGTCGTTGATGTTCAGCCTTGACTTGTTGACTGGTCAAGCAACTCTGCACAAATTTCCCTATGTCATTCTTCATTCCTCTCCACCAAAACATTCTCTTAAGGTCTTGGTACATTTTTGTACCACACAGGTGCTTGTTGTGTATGGCGTGTTGTGAGCTTCGACCAAAATTTCTTTCTTTAGATTCTCATTGTCTGGTACACAAATTCTCCCTTCATATAACCATAACCCATCGGTTGTTATAGTGAATCCTCTATCTTTTCCAGACACATCATGCGTGTTTATTCTACTCAAAAGCCCATCCTGAGTCTGTGCTTCCTTTATCCTTTCTCTTAAGGTTGGTTGTACTACCGCAGCGCCGTTAACATCGCCCGTACTTTTTGGCGGTTTAACCACCTCAATACTCATCTTTGATAATTCTCGAATCGAGTTGTTTCGAGTGGTCAATGTACATGCTAATTCTCCTCTTTTTTACGGCTTAAGGCATCTGCAACCACATTAGCTTTCCCTGGATGATATTGAATAGTACAATCATAGTCCTTCACCAATTCAAGCCATCTCTTTTGCCTCATGTTTAACTCCTTTTGAGTAAACAAGTATTTTAGGCTTTTGTGATCTGTGAAAATCTCGCACTTTCCTCCATATAAATGATGTCGCCAAATCTTAAGTGCATGAACTACTATTGCTAATTCCAGATCATGTGTCGGGTAGTTTAACTCATGTGGTTTTAATTGCCTCGAAGCATAGGCAATTACTTTGCCATGCTGCATTAAAACACAACCCAGACCTTGTTTTGATGCATCGTTGTAAACAACAAATTCTTTTGTAGGATCCGGAATTGTCAACACAGGTGCTGACGTCAATCTCTTCTTTAACTCTTGGAAGCTTGTTTCACATTTTTCATTCCACAAGAATCTCTCTCCCTTTCTTGTCAATTTTGTCATGGGTGCTGCTATCTTGGAAAATCCTTCAATAAATCTCCGATAATAATGCTTAAACCTAAGAAAGCTGCGAACTTCATTCGCATTTCTTGGTGCATTCCATTCAATCACCGCCTCAATCTTTGTTGGATCGACTTCAATTCCTTGAGCCGTTATTACATGCCCAAGAAATACAACTCGATTTATCCAGAATTCACACTTCTTGAACTTCGCATATAACTTCTCCTTTCGAAGAGTCTCGATTGACAATTCTCAAGTGTTCCTCATGTTGCTTCTCGTCTTGTGAGTATACCAAAATATCATCGATAAACACAATAACAAATTGATCTAGATATGGATGGAAGATCCTATTCATCGATCCATGAACACTCTTTGTGCGTTGCTTAATCCAAAGGGCATCACCACAAACTCGTAATGCCCATATCTCGATCCGAATGTTTGTCTTTGAAATATCCTCTCTTTTATCTTCAATTGATGATACCCGGATCTCGAGATCAATCTTTGAAAAAGATACCGCTCCTCTCAATTGGTCGAATAAATCTTCAATTCGTGGCAACGGTACTTATTCTTTATTGTGAGTTGGTTCGAGTTTCGATAATCAACGCACATCCTTAGAGTACCATATTTCTTTTTAACAAATAGGATTGGTGCTCCCCATGGAGACACGCTAGAGGCGAATAAATTTCAAGTCCAACGACTCTTGTAGTTGAACTTTTAGCTCTTGTAGTTCTTTAGGCGCCATCCTATAAGGAGCCTTGATGATAAGTCTTTGCCCAGGTATCAAGCCAATTGTAAACTCCACTTGTCTATCTGGTGGTACTCCAGGTAAATCTTCTGGAAATACATCCAAAAACTCATTCACGATTGGTACATCTTCAATCGACAATTCAGTTGATTGATTACTAACCATATTGACTAAGTATCCTTGACAGCTACCTTTCTTAAGAATTTTCAATGCCTTCATTGCTGATATGACTCGCGGCACCTTACCAGGTTTTACTCCGTAGAGAATTGTCACTTTATCCTCAGATAATTTCAAAGTTATCTCTCTCTCCTGACATCTAATATTCGCTCGATGTCTCGTCAACCAATCCATGCCCAGAATTATGTCGAAATCCTTCATGTCAATCACATATAGTTCGGCTTCTAGGTTATGTCCATTCACGTCTATATGTCCATTTCTAATCATTGAGTTAGTATAAATTATCTCTCCTGAAGGTATACTAATCTCAAGTGGTTCTTTTACTCTAACATCTCTATTTCCAGTTAGAGCATGAAATTTCTTGGACATAAATGAATGTGTAGCTCCTGTGTCAAAAAGCACTAACGCAGGTATATAAAACACTGATAACATACTTGTCATGGTACCTGGGTTCTCCTCGCCTCATTCATTCGGCTCATTGCAAATACCCGAGCCTTTTCCTCCTCGTCATCCGATTCTATCTCGCTCCGTGAGCCACATCGATAGAGTGCGGTGAATAGTCCGCATATCTTATCACGGGGATCTCTGCAAATTTGTAGTGATAATCATCATTTCATGAATTAATGTCCTTGCTCGACCGCGCCATTCAAAAGGCATGGTTTCCATCAACTTCACAGCAGCAAAATAATCAGTCACTCCATCTTGTTTAACTCTGCCAAACATCCTTGCCATAGTTGTGATATGGTCACCAGCATCATGATGATCAACCCTTTGATAGTCACGGAAATCTCTCACTCTATGACGAGTTTGGGCGAGGAGAGGACATGGTACGGACTTCCTAGCTTGAGTCTTACGCATGCGGTCCATCTACTATCATTAATGGTTCTAAGTATGTGAATATATTTATCTATGATTCAAACTATCAAATATAAAGAACACATGCATCATCGCGTATAAAGTATACATAATTGCCTCTCAAAATATCTATGTAGAATTTACTGTTGGAGTTGGCCTCGTCTTTGAGGGGTGGATGCCTATTTATTATTTATTATAAATGAGTTTTTTTTTTTTTGAAAACAACGGTCTGAGAATCATAAACTGCTCCGATACCACTATGTAACGACGACCCAAATTTTGCAAAGATAGGACTAAAGTTTACAACTCGAAATGAGCGGAAGCGTTAAATATGATAAAAATATTAAAGCTTTCTAAACTCATTAGTAATATACCTAATGTAAATTGTAATAAGACAAAGAAAGACATATTCCAAAGTCCCTTTTCTAATCTTGAAAGAAATAAAAATAAAACATTAACTTCTAATTTATAAATAGTTTAGCATCGTATAAAGCACAAATCCAACTCCGTCAACCCGCAAATCATGTAGTATGGGGTGAGTGATAAACTCAAATGGGAACTAGTTTAATTGACATATAAAATAAGCATTTTAATTACATTAACAAATAAAAATAACATGTAACTTGTTTAACGTGGATTGATCCACGACTTGTTTAACGTGGGTTGTCCCCGAAATCTTGTCCGTGTTTAACGTGGATTTCTCCACGAAATATCTTGAACTCAGTAGGCTAAGCTGTCACATTATAATATATCGCAATGCGATCAAAACATAAGTAAAATACATAGCACGCATCAAGACAAAAGCCTAGAAGTAAAATCCCCACCTTAAAGCGAAGTTATGCACCCAAACGTATGTAGAAATGTAGACGCCCCTAATTTTCGTGCTCCTCGACTCCTACAAAATTTAATATGCTTTTATCAATGACTATTAATACTCACAAATATACGTGTATATATATACATTTATATATATTTATATAAAATAGGAGATTGAAAAAGTGAATTGCTTAGTATTAGGTGTATAGATATATAATATATATTATATATATATATACGTAACATAACATATATTTACAAAAGTAAAAAAAAAAGAAATTGAATGTTTTAAAGAAAAAGATAAGATTAGATGTTGGGAGTGGTGATAGATAAACAAATATTTGGTTTGACAAGTGGGGAAAAGAAGGATATGGTTTTATCATGGGTATTTGCCATTCTCACCAAACTTCAACATTTTTTCTTCTCCTTCGTCTCTCTGTATGTCCAATTACTCTGTTCATTCATCACCTCGGCTCGTATCCCGTCGTCTCTACCCGCTTGCACACCCCGCACCCGGCGAACATCGCAGTGTTGAGATTTAGAGATTCGGCGTCGCTCCCGGCGTGGCAATGAAGAGCAAAGACAAAGTTGCCGTGCGTTTTCGGTCGGTTGCTACGAAAATTTCTTCCCGGCTGATTTTTAACTTGAAGGTATTGGCTATGGGAGTGGGAAATTGAATAACAAGGGAAAGAATTTTACATCCGAAGGTGTGAAATTTTTTGTCAAAAGAGAAGAATGAGTCTATACCTTTTTTTGTCTTGTCTTTGCTCGAAATGATATCTCTTTCTCTTTCTTTAAATCTAAGAACCTGGGGTCCGATTTTATAGATTAATATTGAAAGCGCAAAGAAGAAAAACTGATCTTAACCTCTCAATATAGTGGGAGTTAGAAAAAAAAAAAGCGCGATCATGCTTGAGAAGTTGGTGTAATGGAAGGCATCGTGGGTTCTTGATGGTTTTGAAAGAGATGGAGATAAAATTAATTTTGTCAAGTTAAAATGAATCAAAAGGGCGTGAGCTTATTCAACTTAAGGTTTACTAGTTGGGTTATACCCTAAAAATAAAATAAGAGATTGGGCTTTAGTATACCGTGATCATTGATAAAATAAGAAAAATAAATGAAATATGTGTATTTTAAATAGTATTAATAGTAAAACAATTCATGGAAATTAGCTTAAGCGATAAATATGTTATAATGCTAATTATAATAATATCATAAAGAAATTAATATGGAATTTCTAATGTGGGCGCTACAAGAACCGGAGACATTACTTAGTGGATTCATCCGGGGAGTTGGAGAAGAGTGGATTAGAGGAATTACCGTCGCCCTTGAACCACTATAAAATTTGCTTGTGTCATTTTACTTACAACACTTAAATTTTCCCGCTTATTTTTATATATGCTGATCAAGTTTATATTGCTAACCCTGTTGATAGTAAAATTGCTTAAAATAAGTTTTAAAAACAAGTTTAAAAATATCAAGGGTGATAAGTCTTCCGCTTAACAAAACCAAATCAACTAAAAAGTTAAGTGTTAGCGACCCAATCGAGTTATATATCAACAACTCGTCGAAGTGCTGAGTTGGTAACTTAAGCCAACCTAGTTTGTCCTCCAAGGACTTAATCGATTTGAGTCAACTCGTTAAATTTATTTAAAAGGACTAAATTCAAAAATTTCAGAAAGTTTATTCTTCCCCCCCTTCTAAGCTTTACAACACATCCTGGGACCTACACAACTCAAAGGTGGAGGATAGAAGATTCATGGTCGCAATTTGGTACTAAAAAGAAAGTTACAAGGTTCGAGTCGATCCTTCGAAACCGACCGGGAAGGCTCGTATAGAGTTAGTAAAGCTTTATTAAATGGGACGTATGAGCTCGCATACTTGAGTGGGGAAACGTTTAATCACCTGTGGAATGTGTCATATCTAAAGAAGTATTATCAATAAAGTTTCAAGTAAAATCACTTGTCTTAAATCCTTATTCGTCTCGGCCTAGTGTTTGATAAATGGTTTTATCATGATTTTGATGGTTTTGTTTTTACACCAAAACAATGTTTTTAAATGTTGTCCAAATACTCCTAAATGATTTAAATTATTTCTACTAATTTTCCGGAGTATTTCTTCAAGTTTATTTTCGACAAAATTGGACAACACTTTTAATGATTTTGTGTTAATGTGCTTTTACATCGAACAATGTCCTCGAATATTGTTCAAATACTTCCGATCAATTTAAAATATTTTTACTATTTTTTGAAGTATTTCTTGAAGTTTATTTTCGATAAAAAATTGAACAACACTTATATTTCAGGCTCGACCGGTCGCCCTATGGGGCAACCCGTACTGAGTTGGGCTTTGAAACAGAAAACGAGACGAAAAGCAATTGAGGGAGGGCAACCGGTCGACCCTAGGGCGACCGATCGACCCCATGGGCGACCGAGTGCCGGAATGAGCCTCGTAGAACACAATTCTCTGTTTCATTTTTTTGACACCCCCTAACCGGTCGGACATAAGGGCGGTCGGACCCCTCGTCGACCGGTCCCCCTGTGTATTTTTCATGAGAGAACCCATTTCAAACTTATCTCTGCGACCGGTCGCACCCTCTCTTGTATCAAAGAAACTATCCGTTGTATTTTTAGACATCTTTTCTTTAATTTGTGGGATTGATTTCTACAGATATAATCTCCATTTGTCTTGCAATTTTTCTGATTTCAATCTCCTAGGAGGAGCCTATCATGTTCTAGACATCTTCTATAAATAGATGAAGAATTGAAGCAACACAAAAGGAGAGAATACTACAACACAACAAGATACATTCAAGCAAACATATTTGTTCTTCATTGTTCATATTCTTGTTGTAATTTGCCTAGCTTATCACTTTCACATCTTGAGGTCTAGGCTTTATTTCTTGATTACACTTGCACTTAAATTTGTATCATTCATTATCGAGTTGTAATCTTGAATTTTTTGGGTTATCATTCAACACAAGATATCCTTGTGAGTGTTCTTATGGTAAGAGCACACTTGGATGATCTAGGTGATAGGTCTTTAGAAGATTGTGGTGATCTTCTTATTAAAGAGTGTGGTACTCTTTGAGGTGTTGAAGAATTTGGTGTTCTTCAAGGTTGAAGATTGTGGTAATCTTCACAAGGTGCCGTTGGAGATTGTGGTGATCTTCAAGAGAGATTGTGGTAATCTCAAAGGTGGTGTTGTAGAAGAGTGTGGTGCTCTTCAAGGTGATGTTGTAAGGTGTTGTATTAATTTTGGTAATTAATAAAATATTTTTCTTTTTGAAATCCATCCCGGATATCTTTGGGGTGGTAGAGGATTAGGCTCAGGTGGGTTGAACCTCTATAAATCGACGCGTGTTGTTTACTTCTCGCACCTTTATTATTGACTTGGCCTATTTGTTTCCAAAAAAGGGAATAATCGAAAAGATGGAGATAATCTATTCAACCCCCTCTAGATTATCGTAGCCGCTTGGACTTACAAGTGGTATCGAGCCAAACTCTTTGGCAAGCTCGTTCCACATCGCGAGTAAAGAGGAACGATCATCGACTACGAATAAAGTCTACCTTACCGTCGCCTCCACCACCAAGCCACCACTAATTGATTCCAAAAATTTTATATTTTGGAAAGAAAGAATGGAATGCTATCTACAAGGTTGCGGGTTCGATATTTGGAACACGGTCATTAATGAAGAATCCATTAGATGATGGACACACCACATACCTCCAAAGGCTTCAAAGAGCTCAATGGTGAAGAGAAGAAAATCATCTTCTTAAATGGTAAAGCTCTTAATATTTTGTATTGTTCACTTACCATTTTAGAATTTGATCATATTGTAGGAATTAAATCGGCACATGAAGTATGGAGAAAATTAGAAGAAGTATATGCAAATGAAAGGAGCCACTCAAAAGCATCTATTTCTCAATGGATACAACATCAAATCCAACAACATGGGATGAGCTTCCTACAACTTCCGACGACGATGAAAACGAGCGTTGTCTTATGAGCTTGAAGAAAACGAGGTAAGTTCTAAACCCTCTACTTCTTATGATAATGAGTTGCACAATGATTATAGTGATTTGCTTAATGATTATGATGAACTTCAAAATGAATTCCAAAGCTTACTTGTTAAATACAAAAATTTGAAAAATGAATTCAATGCTTTGAAAAATGATAAGAATAGTTTATTTATTTCTATGAATCACTATCATGTGCTCACACCACCACACTTGATAAGGTTAGAAACCTTGAAAAAGAAAATAGTACTCATGTTGAGGATATTAATTGCATGAAAAATGATTTATCAAAATTCAACTTTAGAGTACCGAAAAAATGACCAAAATTGTTGATATTCATAGTTGTGATAATTGAAACTAGAACTTGATCATAAGCCTATTGTTGTCAATCATATGAAAAAGAATCAAGTCTCTATGCATAATGGTCATTATGCTCCTAGAATTATTTCTTGTTTTTATTGTGGTAAAAGGGTTATACGGCTAATACTTGTCGGGCTAGAAATAGCTCTAATTATTATTGGAGACATAAAAGTCTCAAAGCTAATCACAAAGGACCCAAACATTTGAGGGTACCACAAAACAATGTCATATTAGGTACCGACGAAATAATAATCAAGGAAAATTCATACCACCTAGAAGACATCAAATGACTGTCTCATTTGATCAAAGGAGAAAAACGTCACCACAATGGATTTCCAAGAAGGAAATATTATCAACAAAGGGAAGGACACAATCATTGGAGAAGTTATCATCAACAAGATGATTTTCAAAGGGAAGATATCATCAACAATGGGAAAGACATAACCCATGGAAATGGCGTAATTGGTAAAAGCTTGTATCTCCCTATTTAAATATGCATTTTATTTTGTTATTATGCATGTTTTTATTTGGGCCTTAAATGATTTTTCAAGATAATTTTAAAAGAGGTCTTCTACATATTTGTGTTTTTAAAATCTTTTGAAAAGGAGACCTTGCATGATGTTTTACTAAGGCTAAAATATTTTATTACTTCCTATGGGTTTTTATGGCATAAGCATACTTGTGATATATCTTATTGTTTTTATCATATACTTGTATCATGTCGCTTTGTGCAAAACTTGTTTAAGAATTGTGTAGGATATATTTATCTTCTTCAATGGCTATTTATGTCACGATATGTGAAGATGAGCATAAACTATCGAGGTACGTTCATCATTGGTATTCATCTTATAGATTCGATATATTTGTGTCATATGCCTATGTGCTTGCTTTTCAAGATATTTCATAGTATCTCATACAAGTGCCATTAAAATGATTTTTCGATTTTTGAAAGACACTATTCGATAAAACTTGTCTTATCCGAGTTTTATAAAGGATTATAATTTGTTTTGATAAAAACATTTAATGTTCATCCTTATCCTAGAATTATGCATTTGATTGCTCATATTCATTCTTGTCAAAACTATTGTTCAAATGCTTCTTTTAAATGAGGTATCTACTATATGCTCTCGGATTTTCAAAATTCCAAAAGAGACCTTATATAACTTTCTATAAGCTTGTTTGAACTTACATTTTCTATGAAACTCTTGATGAGTTGTTTGAAAGCATAGTATGTGTTACTTGTTATTGTATCTCTATTATTCAATATTACTATGCTCTTGTGCAAAGATATCTTGTTAAGATTTTGCGAGAAATTATTTGATATATTGGAACAAGTTTGATGACCAAGGGAGGTTAATAGCTCAAAGGTAATGTCAAGAAGAAGGTAATTGATTTTGATGAAACATTTGCATCGTAGCATGTTTTTGAAGCTATTCGCATTTTACTTGCCTATTCTTGCTTTAAGAAAATTTCAAGCTTTACCAAATGGATGCTAAATCCACTTTTCTAAATGGTTTTATTCTAAAAGAAGTCTATGAAAAACAACCGGGTTTGAAAATTTTTGTAGGCCAAGTGATTTTTATAAAAGCCTTGTTTGGTTTAAAACATGCACCCGTGTATGGTATGATAGACTTAGATATTTTCTTTTGCAAAATAATTTTACAAGAGGTAAAGTTGAAACTACTCTCTTTGTTTTTGAAAAAATGGCAAGATTGCTTATTAGTGCAAATTTAAGTTGATTTGGTGCTACTAATGAATTTTTGTACAAGATCTTTTCTAAGTTGATGCAAGATGTATTTAAGATGGTCATGATGGGGAGTTCAATTTCTTCCTTGAACTTCAAGATAAACAATGCCATGAAGGTGGTTATATTTCACAACCAAAGCATACACAAGAACCTTTGAAGAAGTTAGGAAGAAAAAAGAACAATCTATATTCCTATGGCAACAATATAAAAATGGACTAAAGTTGAGAATGGAATATTGGTTAACAATCAAATTCGAGGTATATTTATCTTCGTTTATTACTCTTTTAGACTCGACATTTTCTATGTCTTATGTCTATATGCTCGACTTCAAAACTATCCCAACGAATCTCATTAAAGTGTCGTTAAAAGAAATTTTCAAATATTTGAAAGGCACTTTCTCTTATAGCTTGTTTATCCGAGGTTTTAAACGTTCATATTTTCTCGAGATAACAAGTCCGGTGCTTACAATTTCTCAAAATATGGTTTGTCATAATCGAACAAAACATATTGAGATTCGATATTTTTTAAGGGATTTTGTTTCTAAAAACAAAAACTTGAGAGGTGTTTAATTCCGTCTCAAGGACAACTCGCGGACTTTTGTTTTCAACCGCTATCACGAAGTCTTTTACCTCATTTAGAGCTTGATTATGACATAATGTATATTGAATGAGGTCTACGTTTGTATTTTGCACGTTTTTAAAACTTAGGGGCGAAAAATTGGATTTTTGGTTCAAATTTCAGATTTTGCAAAATCAAAATGGACAGCTGGCTGATCGGCTGAGGCCGACCGGTCGCCCCCAGCCTCCATCCCGGTCGCCCATAGTGATTTTATGGTTAAAATGCCTTCTTGTTTCCGGACTTACCATTTTGGCGTTTTTCTTCTATAATTCGTCCCTTTGCAAATTTCACACACCATTCACTTCAAATGAGTTTTGTTGCATAAATTACATATTTTGGGGATTATATTGCTCGTTTATCATCATTGTTACCCATACTCACCGATTAAATGGTAAGAAATCTACTCCTTTATCTCAATTGGGTGGAACCCTTGAGAAAATGCTTATGTATTGATTTCGTTAGAATTCTTGCAAAATTGTGTTGAGAATGATGATTGTTGATGAATGATATTTTTAAAATTTCTTTTGATGATGAAAAACTTGGCTTGATTACATTTACAAGGGCTATATATATCTTCTTCAATTTTGGCCCGCCAAGTGCTCGATAAAACGTTTCAATGAAAAATTCATCATCTACATGAGCCTCTCGATTTCAAAAATCTTAAATATTTATATAGATCATGTTTTGCTAATCAAATGAGTTTTCATAAGCTTCTACAAGTCATATGATCGACTTTTCCCTCCTATTTGGTTTATAAGCTTCAATGTTCAAATAGCTCGATAAATCGGTTTAATTGCGCACTTTGATATGTATATATGATGTTTTTATCGTGCTAACATTCTTTTTATGATTCCAAAGGGGAGAAACAGGTTATAAGCTTATTAGCTCAAAGAAGCTAAAATAAGCTCGAGAAAGAAGCTATAAGTTGTGGCTATTAAAAGCCATAAGTTGTGGATCATACTTAGTCCATTTGATGTATTATGGACTCATATTCATGTCTAATGATGTTTTGTTGATGGGGAGCTTATAAGCTCTTGATACTTAAGCTCAAGTTGTAAAAATTTGAACTTTTAGCTTTTGGTTGATTCTTCTATATTACTCTTGTTGTGCATGTTGATAGGGGGAGCTTTTACAAAATTGTTTTTGAAAATCTATACTCCCATCCTTGTGTTTATATTCGTGTAATATTGTCGCTCACAACGGATAGTTCATTTTTAACCGGGAAATTTTTTTTTTTTTTTCAAAATCGACCTCGTTAAATTATTTTGGTTTGTAATCATCAAAAAGGGGAGATTGTTTGATAAATGGTTTTATCATGATTTTGATGGTTTTGTTTTTACACCAAAACAATGTTTTTAAATGTTGTCCAAATATTCCTAAATGATTTAAATTGTTTCTACTAATTTTTAGGAGTATTTCTTCAAGTTTATTTTCGACAAAATTGGACAACACTTTTAATGATTTTGTATTAATGTGCTTTTACATCAAAACAATGTCCATGAATGTTGTCCAAATACTTCCGATCGATTTAAAATGTTTTTACTATATTTCGGAGTATTTCTTGAAGTTTATTTTCGATAAAAATTGGACAACGCTTATATTTCAGCTCGGCGGTCGCATCTATAGGGCAACCCATACCGAGTTGAGCTTTGAAACAAAACGGGACGAAAAGAAATTGGGGAGGGCGGCGATCGACCCTGGGGCGCCGGTATGGGCAACCGGTCGACCCCATGGGCGCAAGTGCACGGAATGAGCCCTCGTGAGAACAGTAACTCTGTTTCATTTTTTGACACCCCAACCGGTCGGACATAATGGCGCCGGTCGGACCGTCGACCGATCCCCTGTGTATTTTTCACAGAGAACCCATTTCAAACTTATCTATCTTGCGACCGGTCGCACCCTCTTGTATCAAAGAAACTATCCGTTGCATTTTTAGACATCTTTTCTTTAATTTGTGGGATTGATTTCTATGAGATATAATCTCCATTTGTCTTGCAATTTTTTCTGATTTCAATCTCCTAGGAGGAGCCTATCATGTTCAAGACATCTTCTATAAATAGATGAAGAATTGAAGCAACACAAAAGGAGAGAATACTACAACACAACAAGATACATTCAAGCAAACATATTTGTTCTTCATTGTTCATATTCTTGTTGTAATTTGCCTAGCTTATCACTTTCACATCTTGAGGTCTAGGCTTTATTTCTTGATTACACTTGCACTCAAATGTGAGTGTGTTGGTAAGAGCACATTTGGATGATCTAGGTGATAGGTCTTTAGAAGATTGTGGTGATCTTCTTATTAAAGAGTGTGGTACTCTTTGAGGTGTTGAAGAATTTGGTGTTCTTCAAGGTTGAAGATTGTGGCAATCTTCACAAGGTGCCGTTGGAGATTTTGGCGATCTTCAAGAGAGATTGTGGTAATCTCAAAGGTGGTGTTGTAGAACAGTGTGGTGCTCTTCAAGGTGATGTTGTAAGGTGTTGTATTAATTTTGATAATTAATAAAATCTTTTTCTTTTTGAAATCCATCCCGGATATCTTTGGGGTGGTAGAGGATTAGGCCCTAGGTGGGTTGAACCTCTATAAATCGATGTGTGTTATTTACTTCCCGCGCTTTATTATTGTCTTGGCCTATTTGTTTCCAAAAAGAGGCATAATCGAAAAAGATAGAGATAATCTATTCAAGCCCCTCTAGATTATCGTAGTCGCTTGGACTTACACCTAGTTCCGAACGGCATTCAACCCATTTGCAACAATCATCTCACGTCTCATTTGAGACCCGAGCATGCCACAACTAACCTTGTGTTAAATCTCGACCTAACATCGAGATTATTACAAACAAGAGTCGACCTAGTTCCGAGCACAACACTTGAAAAATGCTTAAACATTGATGTGGATCAAATCCGAACAAGGTAATTGAATTCTTAATACATTGTCGTGGTCGGCAAACAAGCCGAGCTCAAGACTTAGAAAAATTCTGAAACTAAAAGTACATAATGAGAAAGCGGAAATGAAGATTCCATTAAAGATAAAGTATTTACATGCATGGGGCCCGATGCCAATTACATCAAAAAAATAAAAAGATAGACAAAATGCCCTAAGGAGCAAGGGGTTGGGTTGCACCGGGTTTGGAGTGTGGATCGGGCCGTTGGAAGCCACTTTCCTCCCATCATCGTTTGTCGGAGGAGCATTTTGTTTCGAGATGGCGCTGGGTGCGAGGACGGAGCACTTCTAGTTCGACATTTAAAGCATCAACTCCCCTTCAAGTCGATCTTGACTTTCTTGGACCGTCGAATATCCTCCATGTTGGTCATGTGCCCACAGGCCAGCATAAAGGCATACTCCCCAGACTATTTGTAGTCCTTCACTGCCTCCCGAGCCTCCTGTAGGGACTCCTCCAACTGTTTCTTAAAAGCCTCCTCCATCTCCCTTCGGACCTCGGCCTCTCGCCTCACCAACTCCTGCAGGTGCGAGGCCACCGCCTTTCTTAACTTGACAACCTCCCGCGAAGCTCCCGCTACTCTCTCCACCTTATCCCGGCGGATATGGCACCCTCAAGCCCCGACCTTCCGTATTCATGGCCTTTCACAGTCTCCTTGGTCCGAGAATCCAAAGATGCTTGGATCCCATGCAAAGTATCGTGGGCCTCCTGCAAATTCGTTGGTGCCTCTCCATATCACGCCCCTGCCCGATCATATGCCATAGGGTGCCTATAATGCGCAGGTAGACAAACCCATGGCATATTATTCTTCTCCTCCCACTCGGTCTCAAAAGCGCTTTCGATCCCGGTGGTCAGCCTCGTTTGGGGCGTCGGCGGCCCTTCCGGCCGAGGTAAGGTAGCCACTTGCTCATCGATCGGCGTCGAGTACTTCGCGAATTCAATAAACTATTGAGGCCGCAGACCGGCCATACCTTCGCAGGGTTCCTCCCGACCAGGATTCGGAGGAACAAAATGCCCTTCTTGCCCCAAATCATCTGAAAATATCCGTTGGCGGGCCTCATTGGTTGTCCGCCTTGACAAAATGGTAATTGGGGGCACTGTGGAGTCTGCCCGGTCCTTTCGGTCGTAGGGCTCATTGATTTCAACCCCACTTTTCTCATCTGCTGGAAGGCTCGGGCTCAGCTCGTCCATGGCCTTACGCTTGTCGCGCTAAATCTCGGCCCGCCTTTCCAATTCTGCCTCGGTGGCCTGCTCATCATTTATGTCGGATCCCCTTGTAGTTGTCCGTCGTCGATACGATTGAGACGAGCAAAAATATCCATCTCCTCCGGATCGCAACAACATCAAAAGCGTCAATGGAAAAGTAAAAATACCAAGTATATGAAGGAATGCGAACTTGTATAAATATTACTACCTCGGGCTCTCAGGAACTCTTCACTTTGCAAACAAATGGCTAGGGATGGCAATGGGTAGGATTCAGGTAGGATTCTATATCCTCCATCCCCATACCCATTTATTATATTCATACCCATACACATACCCATATCCATCGGGTATTCAGTTTTCATACCCATCCCTATACCCATCGGAGGATCGGGTATTCATACCCTACCTATACTCTATTACCACTTACAATTGTATTTTTTTAAAATTTCAGTTATTTCTTTTTTTAAAGAGAAATTTGAGTTATTTAAATAAAAATATAGATATTTACTAAATTCTTAAGGAAACAATAAGGAAAAAAGAATACAGATAAGAATTAGCAAACTATATATTATAAAAATATAGCAAAATATTAAAATGGATTAAACAAAAGTGTTAGTGGGTTAGTTGATTTTGGTTGAGACTTGGGAAAAATCATTTTCTTTAAATATAAATAAATAGAGTTGTATAAATAAAAAATATATGTAAAATATTATAAATAAATATATATGTAGATATATTATATATATAATATTATTATTTAATCAGTATCGGGTAGGGTATGAGTAGGATGTACCTAGACCCACCTCCATACCCATACCCGAAAATACCCATACCCACGTACCCATTTATTTAATCGGGTACAAAACTACCCTCCATACCCTCCTCCGTTAGGGTCGGGTATCGGATCCTCCGTCGAGTTCGGAGAAAATTGCCATCCCTAACAGTGGCTCGACTTGCTCGACCCTCGGAGGCACTTGTCTTAGTGGCTCGATCCTCAAAGGATGACCCAACTTGATCCTTGGAGGTTGTGGTTCCGCCAGCGGCAAGGAATGAATTGCCATCCCAACCATGAAAAGTCGACAATCACCCACGACCCATAATCACTTGTCCTTCCATTCTTTCAACGATCGGGAAGGCCTAACAAACTATCCGAGATAATGGGTTGGGTTTGGATGTAATACCACCAGAAAGGTGGACCTCTCACGCTACATGAGGTCGCTTTTACACGAACAACTCATTCAAGTCCTCAAAATGGGGGCGCGGATAGCCTGGCGAAAAAAACATGAGCGATCCGATCAACCTGCCCCAAGTCATCGGGTGTACTTGCGACAAAGACATACCCCACCTCCTGAAACACTTTGTAATCAATTTTGGAAAGGAAACCTCAGCCCAAATAGAATGATGTGTGCGTACATGGTGATGCATCCGGAGATAATTGTGTCTTATACACTTCACCTCCAAGGATCACTGTAATAGGGGTAGCGTTAAACACCACATACCTTTCACTCAAAGCGCACCTCTTGTTTGGGACTATCTGGAAGGCTCGAAACGTTGACAACACTGGGACCTTCCAGAGTAACTTCTCTCCCCGATGGGGGATCTTCGATCTCAACTTCTACGTTATAATCTCAGTTCTGTCTATCGTCAGCGAAATCGGACATATTTTTTCTTAAAATAATGAAAATGAAGAAAGAAAGCAAAATTTTTAAAGATTACCTAAGTATTCCCAAGTCTCTCTCTCGGCCGACGAAAACCGCTTGTTAGTCCAAGTGGCTACGATAATCTAGAGGGGGTGAATAGATTATGCCGATTTTTTGCAAATCGCCCTCTTTTTCGAATGAACAAATAAATGACAAGAATGTAAGTGCGGAAAATAAACAACACTCGTCGATTTAAAGAGGTTCAACCCACCTAGGGCCTAATCCTCTACCACCCTAAGTATCTCAGGGATGGATTTGAAAAGAAAAAAGATTTTATTAATTGAGTGTAATACAATACCACCTTTGAAGATTACCACAATCTTCTTACAACACCTTCAAGGAGATTACCACAATCTTCCTTCAACACCTATGAAAAGTACCACACTCTTTCAACACCTAAGATCACCCAGTGTGTTCTTACCACAAGAACACTAACAAGAATATCTTGTTTTGGATGATAGAAATATTCAAGATTACAACTCAATAAATGAAGTACAAACTTTGAGTGCAAGTGTAATCAAGAACAAAAAGCCTAGACCTCAAGATTATGCAAGTGCAAGAACTTAAGGCTATTACAACAAGAATGTAAAAAAGAAAGCTTTGAGAATTTTGCAGATTTCTTGTTGTATTGTATCTTGTGTGTTGTATCTTGTGTCTTCAAGGGGGTGCGGCCGGTCATAAAACGGCCGTCGGCCCGCGCTGGCCAGTCCCCTCCTCATTTTTCAACTCCGATGCCTGTTTCAAGTTTTTCATTCTCCAGTGCAGTCGACCTTTTGCTCGAAAGTCGACATCCAACTTCAAATGTTGTCCGATTTTTGTCAAAATAAACTTCAAAAAATACTCCAAAAATTAGTAAAAACATCTTAAATCAATTGGGAGTATTTGAACAACTTTTATAAACATTGTTTTGGTATAAAAACTTATTTAAACAAAATCATCAAAATCTTGATAAAAATATTTATCTAGACTATTCGGTCTCTGCAATTTGGTATTTTTGGAATGAAAGCGAAAGTGGAAAATGAAGGAGAAAATCCGTATTTATAGGTTAAATTCTCTCGAAAGTCACGCGCCCGATTGAAAGAGGCGCATCTTTTCGAATTTCAAAAGTTGAGTAACTATCACGTTCCCGATTCCCGCGCCACGATGGTCCAATAAAAAGTCGCCACGTGTCATCATCACGGGATCAAATTAATGCTTCGTTTCAGGCATTAATGGTGATTGACATTGTCAAGAGTTTAAAAATCGTTTGACCTTTTTTCTCTCTCTCTCTCTCTCTCCAATTAAAGTTCAAAACGGTTTGGAAGAATCTTCTCCTCGGCATTGAACTTGGGGACCATTGATGACACCCGGAGGCGGAAAGCCGAAGAAAATGCATCCATGTGGCCATTTAAGTGATGATGCGTAGCCTTACAAGAGACATGGGCCGACCGGATGCGTGGATCGACCAGGCCACCCCGCCCGAGCCGAGATGACCGAGCCGAGCTCAACCCACTACAACAAAAATAATTCAAGTGAGTGCTCCACTCAACATTCTTCCACTAAGTTGGTCCGATTCACGGTGGCGGACAAGAGTGCCACTGTCAAACGTCAACCGGGACAAGTGATCAACAAATATTTCTCAACACATGGCCACCATGTGCCTCATGCACGTCAAGAAGAGGACAAGTGTCCCATTATTATCTTAGATGTAATAATAATTACTTAGTCACTAATTGTATTAGTATAAATAGATCTCATTTATTATGGAAAAAAAGAAGAAAACCACTATATAACTTGTAGAATTCAAATTTACGGTAGAGAACCGACCAGAAAAAGTCAGCTCGGCATTATTAATAAAAAAGCAGAATCAACCATTTTATATAATTTTCAGGTGTTCGATTCCAATATCTTAAATTTGTGTTTGAGAATTATTTCCTTGTTGATCAAAAAAGAGCATCAACACCACTTTTAAAAGTTCAGAATATATCATTACTCTCCACATTTTTTTACTTATAATAATAATTTGACATTTCAAAACTTCGTATGCATGTAATCTTACTAACCATGTACTTTTGTTGTCTAATTGGATCAAATTCTCTCCATTTTATTTGAGTTTTAGCATTTATTATTTAGTATAACTTGAAATTTATATCAATGATGCAATTAATGGTTTCATATCCAATCATTATTTTCTATTTTTAAATCAAATCAACTTTCATCATTACATTTTCATCTCACATTTAATTACACACTCAAAAAACATCTTTTTTCTTCCAAATTTATTTTTTTACCACTATTTTTAAAGAAATGAAAATTTCAAAATAAAAGATATCTAATTTCGCCTTTAACTCTTCGACAAAAGGTCAAAATATTAGCAAAAATCAAACTTCCTTTTGTGGGCATTGCTTGATGGATACATTTTGAGGTCGGTAAAACATATTTTGATGTTGATCCCTTTTTTAAAGAAGCAAACATATTTTTATGTCGATAAAATATTTCTCCCACAACCTTTAGTAAAACAAAATCATAAAAATATATAACATGATGTTAGTTGACGGACAACTAAGTTGATAGAGCCATAAAGATAGGCGGACGACATGAATCTACGCGTCAACGAATACGGGTAACGGCCAACGGGGATATCTCCATTTGTCCGTTTCAACTTTCAAGATCGCCCTGTCCCATGTCTTTCTGTCCAGTTTTAAATTTCACATTCCATTTATTTATTTTTATCGGTAAATCTAAATGGCCAGAATATGGCCAGCCATAAAGAACAATTCATCATTTATGTTATTAATGAGAAGGGTTGTATGGTAATTTTAATATTTTGTTTGACTACTCTACCCTTTCTCACCTTAATCCTAATTAGTCCACTAATTCCAATTTGAAATTCAAATTCCACTCTCTTCATTAATTATTCTTTTTACATTTCCAACAAAAATATATTATGCAGCAAATTAATTGATAAATTATTATTTGAATAAGAAACATATCATTTCGCTAAAATCTCATTTCAATTCTATGTACTGTTGCGTTGCAGCTATCCCGGCCGTGCAAAATGCAAATCAAGTCAACTTATTTTTCAAAAATTTATAATTTTTTGTCATTAAATCATATAATTTTCAAACGAAAATCAATGCACATAAAAATAATTTTAGTAGGAATATTGGAAATTAAAATATCATCTAAATTAAAATCAAATAAACACTAATAAATTAGTTAAAGGCTAAATTAATTTTCCGAAAGCTAGAGAAGTGCACGAGACTTGGAGATGACCCGAAGTCCCACACATATATCAAAACTTAAAATATCCGTTGACCTTTTGACTTTTCCCGAATCGAAATGTCCTGAATATTTTCATGGTACGGTTCTTGAGATTTTTCAAATATTCGTACCGAGAATCGTACCGAACCGAATATCCGAAACTAGAACTGATTTTTCATAGTTTTTATATATACATATATAATATTTTTATCTTATTTATATTTTGATATAGAATTAACTACACATTCCTTCGAAATTCAATACTATATAAAACATAATAATAAAAATTATTAAATTAAAAATATGGCATATTTTTATCAATATATCAAATGAATAATTTAATATGAATTTAATTAACTAAGAATTACATTATATTAAGTATTTATCAATTGCTCGCCATCATATTAATTTATTTAAATATACCCAATAAATTAAATTATAAAATCATATTTTATTTGTAGAAAGTGTTTAAATTTAATGATATTTTCTTATTAAAGATCGTGACTACACTCATCCTCTAATCAAGAAAATTAATTCAATTAAAATTAGTTAAATGATTAGTAAATTGCACTAAACTAAACTAGAGTAATCGTCTAATCAAGAAATTAAAATATTGAGATTATAGACTTTAATTTCATATTAATTTATCAAAGTTATTAGATAATACTTAATAATATTTTCCCTAAGCCAAGAGCCCATGTCAATGGGCCAAGATCATAGAATATTATTAGTATATTGTCAAGATCATGGAATATTATTGTGTACTAGAGCCTAGAGACTACTAATTGTATCATTCGTTGAGATCCTAGACTTTTACTACAAATTATACGAATAACGTAATATCCGAAACATATTATGTTAAAATTCGAAAATAAAATTAAATACTTTTAAGTATAAATTAGATAAAAAAAACTATTTAAAAATTAAATTAATATTAAACTAATAATGTCGTATGGTCTAGATTCTATATCATGAAAAACAAATTACAATATTAAAAATTTAGCACGTACATATGAATTAAAGAAATTTTATGTATAAAATATCAAAAAGTTAAACTCGTGTATTATTAATGATTTTAGTGTATTTCTTAAATTACACTAAAAAAGATTGAAATTAAAGGATAACCATTTAATGATTTTTTACACTGATTTTTTCTTTATCGCTTTTGTGTGTATTATTTAATAATAATCTTTGAATCTCTGTTTCTCCGAACCTGATAAGGGTCTTTTATGCATGTTTTATGTGTATATTTGAGTAGAATTCGAGTTATTTTATTGTTAGTTTTGTAAATTTTTTATTGTACATAGTTCATATTACTCCGAGGTGCTTTTATTGATGTAGATTGACCATTTGGGGCTAATTTTGGTGAATTTCGGACCATGGATTCATATCAAAACATACCGGGGAGTTTAAGGATGCAAAAACGCTCGAAATTCCAAGCCAAACGCGTCATTTCGGGGCCTTTTTGGTCCAACACGGGCAGGGGGTGTCGGGCAACACTGCCGTGTTCCGCCGGGAGCTAAAAACTCGATTTTTTTCGCGCAAAACAGCCTCCGACACGGCCAGGCCGTGTTCCCCAACACGGACGTGTCCAGAGACACGGCCTGGCCGTGTTGGGAAGCACGACCATGTTTCCCTGATTCCCTGTATGATAAAACAGCACGGCCCGACCGTTCTGGGTGACACGGGCGTGTCCGGGACACTTTTCTGCAACTTTTCCATGCGAAAATTATGGAAAACTCACCTACCAAGCTTTTTGACCACTTTTATACACCTTTAATACCCAATTTTGCTGCAACATGTCCCCATATTCCCTCAATCATCAATTGAGTACAAGAATTCACCAACCAACAATGAAAGTGGAGGGAATTGTTTAACAAAAAGATAGCATTATTGATGTGTTCTTTCACAAAAATGATGTCTATAAAAGCCAAGAGTTTGAGTTGGGAAGGGAATTCCATTCATTATTGAGATTCAATTCATTAGATACTCAGGAAATATTCATTGTATTCATTTCATTAAGTAGAATTGGGATCAATGGGTCTTGGAGGAGAAAACTTGGGGCAATATTGGAGAAGAAGGCTTGGAGCAACATCATCAATCAAGAAAGAAGTCAATTGAGATTTTGAGAAAGATAAGTACACCATGTCTACAATACTTAAATCTTCTTGTGTAATTTATTCTTTGGTCAAAATCATGTGTAGCTAAACTCCTAGTGTTTGAATGTAATGAACTCTAGAATGGATTTGTGATTAAGGTGTGTATGTTTTTAATAAAATCTTCATATTTTGTGTGATTCACTTATATTATGCTTCGTTCATTCGAATTGATATATGCGCAATATTGATTTGAAGTTTATTTTTCATCCTGGGAAATCGAGAGATTCATGGTGAAATAGAACTATATAAGTGAAAAGAGTTGCATGCAATCTAGATATAGACGACATAAATCTTTTGGATTAGGGTCAAACCTAATATGGGAATTCATAAATCGTTATAATGTTGTCTTGGGGGTTTTAACTAGAAAGAGATTTGATTAATCAACTTGAGATTAGAAGTTTTTCGCCTTGAGAAAGGGTTTAACTTAAATTGGGAATTTCTACGGTCCACAAGACATGAGATTTTATTAAAAGAGGTTGGTTTTTGCTTAAGGGCTTACGGTTGTATTTTTAACTTGTCAAATCACAAAAACATTCTAGAGGATTTACATTCAAACACATTTCTATCTCTTGATTTCTTATTTTACAAATCTTCCTTCATTTTTACAATTTATAATTTGTTTTCCTTTTTCATCAAACAAAAACTCTGAAAATTGTTAGATTAAATAACAAAAAGACGGTAATTATTAGTACTTACAATCCTCGTGGGAATGACACTCGGTACTCAATAATCTATACTATAAAACGATAGGTGCACTTGCCTACGGTTTTAAAGGTAGCTTTTGAGCCATCAGAACCGCGCCGCACCATTCTATTAGGACTGAATCTCCGTCCCGATGGAGAATTTTTTTATGGTTTGGTTCTGGAGATTTAATTTTGGGATTTTCGGACTTCGGGATGCATCTGGAGATTTCTAAAAATCTGGACCTGACCGAACTATGTGCATCCCTATGTAGAGGCACAATTTGGCCACTTCGGCAATCAATTCGGATTTTCAATTATCCCATTGACATATCGATATATAAAAAAATAACAAAATTATATGATATCTTTGAGAAAATATTTTCTTTTAAAGAAAAATATAATTTTCTTTTACGTTTTTTAATAAGTTAGGAATAGTGGTTGAACGGGAGGCGATAAATTTCAAAGAAATTGAAAGATATAGGGTTCGAACCCTGATCAACACCCTTACAAAGGGTGAGCAATATCACTTGAGCTACAAATCGGTGGTGTATACTATTTAAGACTAAAATCTCTCAAATTCTGTTTTTTTTAAAGAAAAACATATTTTTCTTTTACGTTTAAATACATCATAAGACATTACAAAAACTAACAAAAATCCTTGAAACTTTGAAATGAGATTGAATTGTGAAAACTAGCTATGACTAATGTAATAACTCTACTGCAATAACTATATTGCAATAATTTTATTATAATAGCAATATAAAGCTGAATGTTATTTATACATCACCTAATTATCTTGTTTCTATTTGTATATGCAATATTGTATAATATTTAAAATATGTAATATATAAATGAGATTTGAATTATAATTGAGTTTGAATCAATCACAAGTTTGAATAGATATTCAAATAGGATTTACTCGAATTTGATACCCTGAATTAGTATTTTCGAATATAATTTGATAAAAAAATCCCAATTCGTTATTTGATTCGAATATTTACATTCGGATTTTGATTTTATTTTTAAATTTAAAATTATAATTCGAAATTAAGATCCGAATTCGAGTCAAATCGAATTTAGAATTGATTCGAAAAATGAACACCCCACCCACAATAAGATAAAAACAAATTTCAAAATTAATAAAGAGTTTGGCAGGATGAAGACGAAGAAAAATGACACGGCGTATTCTTTAATTTTAAAATTTTGAAGTAAAATATTAGTACACGCTTTGTAATTATCCGTGTAATACTGCTAATTAAGTAATATTTTATTTCAACATATTTATAATATTTAAGTTAATTTAGAAATTACTCAAAAGTTAATTGTTGTAATTCGAATATTATATAGAAAACAAAATAAGAATATTAGTTATCTATGAATACAAATTTTTCGGCATTAATTGAAAATTTATTATTAACATCTGAATTGAAAATTATCACATTGATTCTCTCAACTGTGGGCTCGAGTGGGAAAATAAAGTTGTGCTATATACACGTGGATTTGGAGGCAAAATGGATTAAGGGTTGTACAGTAATTTCATTGCCTTAAATATTATTAAATATTAATTAAAAATAACCCACCTACTTTATGGCTAGCCATAATATGGCTATTTAGCACTTCCCTTATTTTATTTATATTCTACTTTTTAAAGTTCACTGTCCTAAAATGAATTATATATATTTTAATTTCACAGACGAGGTTAATAGACATAATACATCTGAAATATTGAAATTTCAAAGTCCTTCTATCCCCTCATCGTCCAACCAACCACCCCCTATGAATTTCAGTGTGGTGCTTTTAATATAATTCCAATGAAATCAACATAAAATCCTCGAAGTGGGAACCATGGATGTACCATGCGTGATTTGTATCAATATACAGTTGTTTCTTGCAGGGAAGAAAACAGCATATAAAATTGTTGGATATGAATGACCTTTTTCTTTCTTTTTTTCTTTAATCAAGAAAATGAATGTGCATTTGGATACATGGGACACATGAAATGCAAGAATATACAGGCATGCACGTTTGAAGAGAATTCAAGAACAAACAGTCACCAATAATATCTAGGGAAATTTTTTAACTACCCACTATAAATAGTGAGTATTATTTTCTACCCAACAACTTAAAAAAACTCTTTTTTACTCAATTTGACCAAACTACCCCTTTTTTAATTTGAGGATTTTGAATTTTAAAACTGATGTAATTATATATTGTTTTCCTTGAAAACTGTGTACACTCCTCCCCAAATTCATACACACTATGTATCGTGTCCAAATTGTACCATATCGTGCCCATATTATTTTATATCGTGCATATGCATTGTGATTTGAATTGTAATATCGTACATATGTAAACCAAACATATCGTGCATAAATATTTAAACCACCAAATTAATGTTGGAATTGGTCTTTGATAAATGGGGTGTTGACCCGATTTTGACCAATTAATTAAGTGGTTTCCATTTGTGAAAAATGGAATTAAATTATTTGTAAAAATTCTGCTAAGAGAGTAGATGAGAATAGCATTTGTAATTTCTCAAAATCGATTCCGGGTGAATGAGAAATTAATGCTAGAAGTTAGCCACTTAATACAAATAAATGGTATGAAAAATGGAAAATGTGGGGGAGGAGAGATGCTCCATCACACATAGGAAAAGGAGGCAAAGTTGCACACTTTATATATCCAAGTTGGACATATGGGTTTGGGCCCTTGTGGGCACCCAAGTTTTTAAAGGGGTGAGGACTACATGTCTTGTGGGTTTGGTTCAAAGCACACACGCGCGCGCCCGCGCCCATTCGTCGGCCGGCTCGGCCGGCCGGGTCGAGGTCGCGGGCCGTGGGCTTGGGCTTGGGCTTCAAGGCCCTTATTCTTTTGGACCAAAAACCTTTAAAAATAATTAATTAATTAATTTTTGTAATTAATTAAATTAAATGAATTTAATTAATTTTGTGATTAATTAAATCGATTTCAACCAGGAAAAGGTTCGGCCCAGCGCACGTGCGGGCGTTTGGTCGTGCTCAAAGATAAGGTGCGTATCATTCGGTGCAAAAGTGTCTTTTCGAGCAAAAGACGTGTTTTTTCCATTAGGTGCGGCTTTATAATAGTCGATCCTGGTGATTTGAAAATATATACGAAATTAATCGGATAACATAAAACAAGCACTGCATTTTGCATATTGTTTATCTTCCTCCTTGAAAAGCTTGAAAGTCGAAAAACACTTATGTTCGCTGTTGTTCCGGTTTTGATGTCTTGCTAAGGATCAGAAAGTCGTTGTATATTAGGCGAGCCGGAACCGTAAGCACTAGTATACGGGCGTTTTTGTCTTTATGAGATCGATTCCAAATCGAGTCCTCGACTTAGCCTAAACCATACACTATTTCTAGCCATTTTCTTCTAAACAGAAACCTTTACCAGAAATTTTACCCAACAATCGCAAGACGAAAACTTTGTTTCTGTTCAAGACGATGGCTTCCACTTCAATCTCTTTCACACCCATGGTTGCTGCTCCTGCACACGGCGAAAAGTCGCCCAAGTTTTCCGGCGCCGACTTCAAACATTGGCAACAGAAGATGCTCTTCTACCTCACCACTTTGGGGTTGGCTCGTTTTCTGAAAGACGACCCCCTACTGCCGTTGGAGAAGACGAAGTTGACAACAGCCGGAGAATCGTTGTGGATGCTTGGCATAACACCGATTTTCTATGTCGCAACTACGTCTTAAATGGGCTAGACGACACTCTCTACAATATCTATAGCATGTTCAAGACGTCCAAGGAACTATGGGAGTCCTTGGAAAAGAAGTACAAGATGAAAGATGTCGGCACAAAGAAATTTGTTGTCGGCAAATTCCTGGAGTACAAGATGGTTGACACCAAGACGATGATCAGCCAAGTTCAGGAGATTCAAATCATCCTTCATGACTTAGTGTCTGAAGGGATGATTTTGAATGAGTCCTTCCAAGTGGTTGCAATAATCGAAAAGTTGCCGCCATTGTGGAAGGACTTCAAAAATTACCTCAAGCACAAGCGCAAAGAGATGGGGCTTGAGGATCTGATTGTTCGGCTTCGCATCGAAGAAGACAATCGAAAATCAGATATGAAATCCAACAAGACTGGAATGGAGGCTAAGGCTAATCTTGCAGAATCGAGCACTAGCAAGAAACGCAAGCACTCCGGAAAGGAAAAAGGAAAGGCCAAAAAGTTCAAGGGTATTTGCTACAACTGTGGCAAATCGAACCACATGGCGAAAGATTGCCGACACCCGAAGAAGGGCAATCAAGGTGGCAACCAACAAGCCAATGTGACGGAGGACAAGTCGGTTCCAATAGACTTGTCGGAGCTCGATCTCTCCATCGTTGTGTTTGAAGCCAATATGGTGGATAACCCAAGGGAGTGGTGGATAGATACCGGGGCTACTCGTCACATTTGTGCCGACAAGGAGATGTTCTCCTCCTACACTCCTAATGGAAGGAAGTTGTTCATGGGGAACTCTTCGACTTCCAACATCGTTGGGCTTGGGAAAGTGGTGCTCAAGATGACTTCCGGGAAGGAGCTTATGTTTGTGGATGTGCTGCATGTCCCGGACATCCGCAATAATTTGGTTTCCGGTCCTTTGCTTAGCAATGCCAGATTTAGACTAGTATTTGAGTCCGACAAGTTTGTAATAACCAAGAATGGTCTGTTTTTATGTAAAGGCTACCTTGATAAGGGCCTGTTTAAAATGAGTGTAATGTCAGTTTTCCGCCAAGAGGCGAAGAATAAAACTATTACTTCTGTTTACTTGTTGGATTGTTCTAATTTATGGCATGATAGATTAGGACACGTAAACTTCAACACAATTAAAAGGTTAGTAAATCTGGAATTAATACCTACGTTTAAAACCGATTCCCAAAACAAATGGGAAATTTGTGTTGAAACAAAATTGGCCAAAGCACCGTTTCATTTGGTAACGAGAAGTACCAAACCACTCGAGTTAATTCATACAGATGTGTGTGATTTAAAACTTGTGCGAACTCGAGGTGGGAAAAAGTACTTCATAACGTTTATAGACGATTGCACAAGATATTGTTATGTCTATCTTTTGAAAAGCAAAGATGAAGCTTTAGTAGTTTTTAAGACTTATAAGAATGAAGTCGAAAATCAGCTTAATTTAAAAATTAAGATGATTCGAAGTGATAGAGGCGGAGAGTATGTTGCTCCGTTTGAGGAATTTTGCTTGGAAGCGGGTATAATTCATCAAACGACTGCACCTTACTCACCTCAATCAAATGGTGTTGCAGAACGCAAAAATCGTACTCTTAAGGAGATGATGAATGCGATGTTGATAAGTTCTGAATTACCCCAAAACTTGTGGGGGGAAGCTATACTTTCTGCAAACTACATTCTTAATAAGATCCCACACAAAGGTAAAAACGAAACTCCATATGAGTTATGGAAGGACCGTAAACCGTCATACAAATACCTCAAAGTGTGGGAGTGTTTGACTAAAGTCGAAGTACCTAAGCTGAAACAAGTTAGAACCGGTCCGAAGACGATCGGTTGTGCTTTCATTGGATATGCTAACAATAGTAGTGCGTATCGCTTTTTAGTGTGCAAGTCGGCTATCCCCGATATAAATGAAGGTATGATCATTGAATCAAGGAATGTTGTATTCTTCGAGAATATCTTTCCGAACAAAGAACGGAAAGAAGAAAGTTCGAGTAAACGGACGTATGATCTTTGCAAGGTTACCTCAAAGTGATGATGAAGAGGAACCAAGACGACTTGATAAAAGGACAAAAGTAGCTAAGTCTTTTGGTCCGATTTTCTAACTTATATGTTAGAAAATGAACCCGAACTATTCAAGAAGCATTGTCTAGTCCGAAGCGAAGCTCCTCTCGGAAAGAAGCTATCAATAATGAGATAGATTCCATCATGCAAAATCACACTTGGGAGTTGGTTGATCTCCCACCGGGTTGCAAACCTTTGGGATGCAAGTGGATCCTTAAAAGGAAGTATAAAACAGATGGATCTATTGACAAGTATAAAGCCCCGATTGGTAGCTAAAGGGTTTAGACAAAAGGAGGGATATGACTTCTTCGATACATATTCTCCTGTCATGAAGATTACGTCCATTCGTGTTCTCATTGCTATTGCAGCTTTGCATAACCTTGAGATACATCAAATGGACGTTAAGACTGCCTTCTTGAATGGTGAGCTTGAAGAGGAGATCTATATGGAACAACCCGGGGAGTACGTTGCACCCGGTCAAGAGCGAAAGGTATGTAAACTTGTTAAGTCACTTTATGGACTAAAACAAGCACTAAGCAATGGCATGGAAAGTTTGACTCGACTATGAAGTCAAACGATTTCAAGATCAACGAATGTGACAAGTGTGTCTACATTAAAGGTACTACAAATGATTACGTCATAGTATGCCTTTATGTGGATGATATGTTGATCATGGGTAGTAGTCATAATTTAATCGTTAATACTAAGAACATGTTGAAGAAGAACTTTGACATGAAGGATATGGGATTATCTGATGTTATTTTAGGGATTAAAATCTCTAGAACTTCAGATGGAATTGTCTTGTCATAGTCCCATTATGTCGAAAGCATACTCAAAAGGTTTAATGTTTTTGATAATCCTCCGGCTAAGACACCTGTAGATCTAAGTCTACACTTGGCCAAGAATAGAGGCGAACCAGTTTCTCAACTGGAATATGCAAGGGTAATTGGCAGTCTGATGTACTTAACGAATTGTACACATCCAGACATTGCATATTCAGTGAGCAAACTGAGTAGGTTCACAAGTAACGCGAGTACGGATCACTGGAAAGCCGTGACAAGGGTACTTAGATATTTAATGTATACCATGAACTATGGAATACTTTATACAAGATATCCAACAGTATTAGAAGGATACTGTTGTTAGGAATTTTATTGTTTAGATTTTGATGAATGCCATGTAAAACTTAGAATAGAAAGTTGGCTCCCCAATTCTTGCTGTAAAATGTATTGTAACAATTAGAGTGGCCAAGCGAGTTAAGTCGGCTACGCCTTAACATGCAAGAAGACAATCAAGACTGAAGGAAGACTTGCGAGAGACAGTGAGTATGGCAAAGAAGAGTAGACAGAACTCTTTGAAAAGCGGTGAGATGCGGTGAGTGGAGCATCGGTCAAGTCAACTCAAGAAAAGCCAAGTCTCAAGTTGAAGTGGGAGAAGAGTCATCCAATGATTGGAAGCTGACTCTAAGTCACCTGGGAAAGCAAGGAAACGCCTTGATCAAGTCGAGATAATCGTAAAAGAACCGTTGTACGAAATCAAGAGTTTTACTTAAACAAGTAATATCTCCATACCACCTTTCTTGGAGTGCTCGGATCCCCGAGCGCGTGCAATAGGAATGAACCAATGGGAAGCACTACACCGTGTCGAACTACGAAAAGGTGAAAGAACAATTCATACGAGGAATGGCAATTCCAAGAAGCGCAAGCCAACGATCGCAAAGTGACTTTCAAAAATAAGCCTATCTCTTCAACGGGCATATTTTTGAAAGTTCACTATAAAAGGCCGAGGAGTTTGTTTGAGAAAAAGAGAGATGACACATATGAGACAAACAAGCATATTAGAAAAATCGAAACATTCTCAATCCTCAAGCCTACATTTGAAGTACATCAATCCAACACTTACCTGTGAAGGAAAGAGAACTTCAATCGAGTTGAAGAGAAAATATCGAAAACAAGGGGTCTACATTCCGGGAAGGATTGTAGAAAGGTTCAAGAGTTGAACCAAGTCTTAAGCTTTTGGAGGGCTTCGTGATCAAATCCAAGGAGCTTAAGCAAGTGAGTAATGTAGTAAGCAAGTTGCTGCCTGTGAAGAAGCCGAGTCGCACGAGAAGCCGGTGAGTGATCAAGGCGTCTCGCATCGAGTCCCAAAGGATCAAGTCATTTTGTTGTGATCAAGACTTGTATCCGGACTGTTACCACTTTGTAAACCGATCATTACCTAGTGGATTCCTCCGGGAGTTGGAGAAGAGAGGAGTAGAAGAATTACCCCATCTTGAACCTCTATAAAAACTTTATTGTGTCATTTACATTTCAAAGCATTTAAATTCTGTACTTTTAATTGCTTATATCTCTTGATAAATTTGCTATCCATTTGATAAAATTATAAGTACTAAATCAAGCTCTAAAATCTTGCTTAATCAAACTTAAGGGTGTTAAGTCTTCCAATAAAAAAAAACCACAATTGAGTTAAATTATAGTCAACAATCGTGAGTTACTCCATCAACGGCTCGGTGAGTCGAAAGTTGAGAGATTAACTCTACTAAGTGACTAATTGTCCATCAAGGACACAACGGTGTGTAGAATCAACTCGTAGATTTAAAAGGACTAAATCGAAAAAACGGTAAGGTTTATTCAACCCCCTTCTAAACCTTACACTTACACCCCTTGGGACCTACAAGTGGTATCGGAGCGGTTGGTTCATTGAACCCTCCGCACTGGTTCTTGAACTAGATCTCCAAACTTTTCAAAGTCGCTTTAGTACTTAAATTTTCAAAACTCTTTTTATCATTAAAAGTCATTATCATGGAAGCAAATTTGACACGCATCCCTATGTTCACTATTGAAGAATTTGATGATTGGAAAATTCGTATGCGAGGCTCATCTATCAAAGCATTACATGATGAGATGTGGATAGTGATAGAAGATGGGCCTCTACAAATATTAAAGGTGAACACAATTTGTATGCGAAGAGTTGCGGTGAAGGAGAAGAAGATGCTCTAGACCGATCATGGTTGAAAAACCAAGAACCGAATGGACAAATGATGAGAAAAAGATACAACCTGGACAATGTAGCCAAGGACATTCTTTACAAAACCTTGGACAAAGCCATGTTCAACAAAGTCAAATCTTGCAAAACGGCTAAGGAAATGCGGGACAAGTTGACATTGATTTGTGAAGGCTCGAGCAAATCAAAGAAAACAAATTATCGTGTTGGTCGTACAAAAGTTTGAAAACTTCAAAATGATCTCGGAGAGAACCTGGATCAAGCTGGATGCTCGATTCACGAAATCACAAATGAGTCATCTGCACTTGGAAATGAATATACACGAAGAATGAAATGTGTATGAAGATCCTAAAAAGTCTTCGGTGAATGGGAAATGAAGGTCATGGCATCGAGACATTCCATGGACCTATCAAAGACATCCAACCATGAACTATTCTCGGACCTCAAAGCCTACGAGTTTGAGTGAGAAGAAAAGACCAGGAAGAGACAGTTGTACCCAAAACAATTTTGCTCTAATTGTTAAAGATGGGAAGAGAGTCGAGGTCAAAGAAGTCATTGACCCGGAAAAAATAATACGATGGTTAAAAGATTCAACAAGTTCTTTAATAAGAACTACAAGAAAGGAAAGGGTGAATCTTCCAAAAGACACTCAGCTCCTCTAAATCAAGGAAGACAAGGCCAACCAAGAAAAAAGATCATCAAAAAGTTGAGTATCAAAGGGTGACAACTCGAATGGAAAGAGCTGATCAAAAGTCTGAATATCTATGTTGGAACCGTAGACAACCAGGTCACTATGCCATTGATTGCTCATATCCTGCGTAGTCAACAAGACTGGGGATGAAGAAGAAAGAAAGGTCTTGAGAGAAAGAAGACGGGGAAAAAAAAAAGGGCAATGATGGCTGCAGAGATCTGGCCGAGACAAATGACCAAGTCAAGAGAGGTGATTGAGAGAAAGCGTGAAGTTCGACTACTCAAGTGACTCGAAGAAGAAGCCCGATCCGTTTGATGGCCAAAGAACAAGATCAAGAAGATGAGGTACAATCTAACTCAACAAACTCGGACACTAGTGTGATAGTGATCGTGACACACACTTCATCACCTACTGAGATCTTTATGATTCATTAGGCAAAATGATGAAAGATTTTGAGCACATTAAATCCTCACACACACTATTGAATGAGGAAAACAACCTACTCAAAAGTCAAAACTCAAAGTGACTAAGAGCCGAGTACTCTAAGTCAAATAGTGTTGAAAATAAAAGTTTAAAGGTGAAAATGCTAAATTAGTAGCGAGAAATTGCTGCTATAGAAAAGAGGAGAATGACCTCAAGAATGTTATTGCCTCATTCACTAAGGCATCTAAATCATTGGATGATCTTATTATGAGTCAAAGAGAATGTGGAGACAAGACATGCTTAGGATTTAATTCCTCCTGTACCATGTCAAACCTCAAGAATAATTTTGGAAAAAGGATCTTCAAGTCATGAAGAGTCCGAAAAATCCAAAACTCTAAATGTTGCACACACATTCACTCCAAAGCACAATACTAAGCAAACGGCCTTGGTTACAAAGGAAAATGAAAATGGCCCGAGTTGAGAGTCTTTGAAAGGATAGTGAGAAGAGATTCAACCGAGTCCTCAAGAGACTCCAAACAGAGAAAATACTCTGTAAAGAAGAAGCGAGCTACCAAAAATCCCTTAAAACTCATAAAAGAAATACATATGATGGGAATGGTAGAAAATATCCAAGCCAAGTGATTGGAATAATGTGAATCGTCAAAGACGAGACTTATGGAATATAAGCCCAGGATGGCAAAGGCCAGAACTCAAGAAAGGCCATTCCAAAAGTATAAGAGCTTTCATCAAAGACACATATGCACCTAGGCACTACACGCAAAAACACCACAATTACCCAAGGGAGGCAATTGCTAAAACACATATGCAGCATACGAGACAAAAGAGAGACAATTTGTATGAACCTAGAACCCCAAGCAATTTGCAGGATTAATTATGATTATGGCGATAGATGGCAACCCCTTAGAGTCAAATCATTTGGCTATAGGTTGGTTGGATCATCTTACAATTCTAACCCCTCGGGACCGGACAAGTATGGGTACCTAAAACTTAATTTCCTTGATTGGAGGTTCAAGGCAGTGAGTGCCAAGGAACCGATACATGGATAGTGGTACATTCAAGACATATGACAGAAATAAGAGAAAACTGTCAAAATTCAAGGAAGTCAAAGGAGCAAAAGTTATATTTGGAGGAAATGAAGCTCCTGGTGAAATAAGAGGCATTGGATCCATCAAGAGGAATGGATTAGAAATCACAGATGTTGCATATGTTGAAGGACTCAATTTCAACTTACTCGAGTATCGATCGGACTCGTGACAAGGGCTACAATGTTGGATTCAACATGGGTATGTGCCAAATCAAAGATATTGAATCAAATGAAGTGGTATGCGCAAGGATGTAGACAGAAAAATATGTATGTAGTGGATTGGTCAACCGCAACACCCAAACACATGTCTACTAGCAAAGAATATAGTGAATCAAGTTGGCTATGGCACAAAAAGCCGAAAGTCACTTGAATTTCAAAACAATTAACAAGTTTGGCAAGAAGTCATCTTGTAGAAGGACTTCCAAACTCGTATACAAGAAGGAGAGTATATGTGATGCATGTCGGAAGGAAAAACAAATCAAGTCGTCATTCAAAGAAAAGACCCGCCCATCCTCAACAAGAATATTGCATCGCTTCATATGGATCTATTTGGCCCAAAGTGGAACCGGCCAAAGATAAGTGGAAAGAAATACACCTTGGTGGTAGTAGATGACTACTCAAGATATACATGGACAATATTCATGTGCAAGAAGAAAGAAACTCTACAAAAACTACCACGGTGATGAAAAGGATTCAAAATGAGAAGAGTCAAACCATTATCAAAATAAGATCGATAGAGGAACCGAGTTTGTTAATGGAATAATAACTCAAGTATTGTATTGAGAATGGTATTGGTCATGAACTATCGGCCAGCAAAGGACTCCAGCGTGAGAATGGAGTTGCGAAAGAAAGAAACAGAACTCTCAAAAGAAGCGGCAAGGACCATGTTATTTCAAGTTTGGGTTGCCAAAAAGATTTTTGGGGTGAAGCAATCAACACGACTTGATACACCCAAAACAGATGTATGATAAGCAGACGGTGACAAAGACTCCCTATGAAATCTGGACTGGAAGAAAACCAAATGTTTCATATTTGAGAATATTTGGATGTAAATGCTTCATTCACAACAATGGCAAAGACAACCTAAAGGCTTTTGATGCTAAAGCGATGAAGGTATCTTCTTAGGATACTCGGTGAAAGCAAAACTGAGAATACTCAACAAAAGAACTATGGTTACGGAAGAATCCATTCATGTAGTATTCGATGAGCCAAATGTAAATGGAGAGGACATTGAAGAGTCGGTGATAAGTGAATCATCCAACCTTCTGAAGAGTCCTATCTTTATGTCAAGCCGGTGGAATTATCAATTAAGAAGAAGATGAGATAGTTGAATCTCAAAAACAATTTGGAAAATTTGCGGCTAAGTGATTACGAGAGAGCGACAACAAAGAACACGGTACTGCAAGTCGATCAATCGACTAACTTACTCCAACTGATGTAAGATGGCCGAGAGACCATCCACGAGAACTTGTCATTGGAGATATAAGAGAAGGTGTCAAGACAAGATCCGAACTCAACAAGAAGCTATGTTCACATGCTTCATCATAAATAGAGCCAAAAGATGTGTCACAAGCATTGGATGACACACATTGGATTCAAGCTATGCAAGAAGAGTGAATCGGTTTGAAAGGAACAAAGTGTGGGAATTAGTGCAAAGACCCATACATAAAAATGTTATTGGCACCAAATGGGTATTCAGAAATAAAATGAACGAGGAAGGCTCTGTGGTAAGAAACAAAGCAAGATTGGTAGCCAAAGGATATTGCCAAGAAGAAGGGATAGATTTTGATGAAACATTTGCTCCTGTAGCAAGATTGGAAGCTATAAGGATGTTTCTTGCCTATGCAACTCACAAGAATTTCATTGTATATCAAATGGATGTAAAAAGTGCATTCCTAAATGGTTTATTGGAAGAAGAAGTGTATGTTGAACAACCTCCAGGATTTGAGCGAGAAGACTCTTGGAGACAAGGTATACAAACTCAAGAAAGCCTGTATGGGTCGAAAGCAGGCACCCAGAGCATGGTATGATACCTGTCACAATTCCTAATCGAAAATGGATTCACAAAAGGAAAAGTGGATAGAACACTTTTGAGAATTCAAGACAAGAAGAGTATCTTGCTTGTTCAAATATATGTGGATGACATCATTTTTGGATCCACTAACAAAGAGTGTGTGAAAAATTTTCAAACCTCATGCAAAGTAAATTTGAAATGAGCATGATGGGAGAGCCGACATTCTTCCTTGGACTTCAAGTGAAACGGTGAAGGATGGAACCTTCATAAGTCAAACAAAATACACAGAGATTTAATGAAGAAGTTTGGTATGGAGGAGAAGTCTTCGTAAAAATACCAATGAACACATCATCAAAATGGACATGGATGCAGATGGCAAGCCCGTAGATCAAACAAGATCTGAACACTTATTGGATCATTGCTCTATCTCACGGCTAGCGTGCCGGACATCACTTTTTTTGTAGGTGTATGTGCAAGATTTCAATCTGCTCCAAAAGAGAGCCATATGACAAAGAACTAAGAGAATATTGAGATACTTGAAAGGAAGCCAAGAAGTAGGCCTATGGTATCCAAAGGAAGGTGGATTCAAGCTAATTGGCTATTGATTCGACTATCTTTGGATGCAAGAGTGGACAGGAAGAGCACTTCATGCACATGTCAAATTCTAGGAAACAGACTAATTTCTGGTTTAGCAAGAAGCAAAACTCAATAGCCACCTCTACTGGTGAGGTAGAATACATAGGCTGGCAAATTGTTGTTGTGCCCAAGTCCTATGGATGAGACAAAGAATGAGAGATTATGAAGTTGAAGAAAAAGAAATTCCAATCATGTGTGATAACACAAGTGCAATTGCAATCATTCAAAACCCCTGTGTTGCACTCAAGAACAAAACATATTGATGTCGAGATATCACTTCATAAGAGATCATGTTGAAAAGAAGGACATCATCCTGGAATATATCTCAACCGATAAACAACTAGTGACATCTTCACAAAACCATTATGTGAGTCAAGATTTGAAGAACTCAAGCATGAGTTGGGGCTAATTGAGTGGAGTGACACTAAAACTCAAAGAAGAGAAATGGAAGAGAAAAAGGGAGAAAAAAGAGCAAAAGTAAATCACTTAGTAAATCATTTGATCGGAAGAACTGACACCGAAGTCGGTGATATTTGAGTCGCTAAGAGAAACGTGAGAAGTAAAGTTAAATCGTTAAGAGATAAGTTTGAATGACTTATGAGCAAAGTGACAAAAATGATCGTTTTGACTAAGCGGGAATGTTTTAAGGAACACGTCAAAGATAATGATGATGTGTACGGACATAAAGCCGCACACCAAGCTTATGATTGGATATAAATCTTTGCCGCATTAAATACGAGACATGAAATGCTCAATTGGCGTCGCGAAATCCAAGCCGTTGATTTCGATCACAATTCAAAAACCGCATGCACGCCCTTTCATAAACCATATTTAAACCATTTTCGTCCGTTTCTCTCTCACACTTCTAAAAATTGTTCATCTCTTTCTCTCAAAAGGCAAAGGCAAAATACTCTCGAAATCCTATCAACCCCCAAATCAATTTTCGAGTTTTTCTTTGAAATAATCCTGAGAAATGGCACCAACATATGACTTTACCAAGTTAGGAAAGCAAATCCACACGGTTCGACGGTGAATTTCGACGGAATGGTGAAGCAGGGTCCGATGACACCCTAGTGAAGAAGATCGCGAAAAGTTGGAAACATCCAGGACTAAAATCGTTTTGAATGCTAGAATATCCGATGACCTATGTGGAGGAGGTCGCCAATTCTACGTGAATGCCTTTGAGATTCACGATGAAGGAATCAAGTCATCTGTTCATGGGAAGCGGTGACTATCACCGCCAAGGATTTGGTGAATATTGCTCACTACTGCCAGAAGGAGCATTTGAGATTAAAGAGGTGATGTGAACCTGGCCGACGCATGGAAAGAAATAGCCAAGTCCGCGTTCTTTGACAAAATAATATACACAAAGAAACAAGAGATGGCTTTGAAGGAGGATTATCACAAATTGTTGGACATAGTTGCCAAATGTATCGACATCAAATTTGGCGACTTTGACCAATCTGTCAAAGGCAAAACCGATTGTGATGGCTGCAATCATCGAAGAAAAAAGAAGATAAATCGGGCTGAGTTTGTCTCACAAAGCAGACTCTGCCGAACGTGGGGAACAAGTCCTTCAAAGAAGATGGCACATTTGGAGGATCTCGGGATATGGCCTGGTGATTGGCGGCTATTGGAGGTGAAAGGAGTCCCTCTTAGGCATGGGAAGGCTTTCCATGTTAACAAGAGAATGTTGAGCTAACCCTCTCGGGCGCTCGAAGCGAGCTTACGCCAAGAGAGCGACACGATGAGGGGGAATCGGTGACCCCAAGACACAATCGCGCCTCTCTCCGGCCTAAGAAGAAAGTCGCTGCCCCTGCGGTGCGAAGAAGATTCCGCCCTGCAAAGAAAGAAAACCAAACATGATCCCGCGCATAGAGAAGTCACCTGCCCCGGCCGTGTCTCTGCCCCTGCAAGTAGCGGTCGAGAAGGACTCACAAATACCTTCTCCGATCGTCAAAAAGAGGAGAACCGAGAAGCCACGATGGCCTGCTCCTCGAAACAAACACCGCACCGGCCCCGCCGCCCAAGACTTAGAGGACACCGTCTCGAACGAGTAAATCCCTCCGGTACAAACTAAGAGACGAAGAAGACTTGTAAAGCGATCCGAACAGAGAAACCCGGTGAGTCGATTTACTCGGCTAGCACAAATACTGGGAGACTACCTTGAAGAAGTAGAGTCTCGGATGTTGTTGATGAAATAGCCAAGTCTCACAAGGCGTCGGCAGAGGCAACCCAAGACACACTGTAGCTCACACGGTGAAGCACAAGAAGAACCTACCAGGCGGATAGTGATGTAATGATCCTATCTCCACCTTACCGGACATCCAAAATCGTCTGCGTGAGTGGAGGAAATGGAAGTTGAGTAAGTCAAGGAACAGTTCCAACGGCCTGAGTTCATAGAAGAAGAAGAGGAATCGCTAAATTTCCTTGGATTAACTCTGTGCTCCGGCTACGGATGAAGACAATCGCACGTAAATTCCGCAGATCTACAAGGACAAGGAGAGAAAAAAAAGAAGAAGCCGAAGCACGTGAGAAGGCAAGCACCGCCCTATCTCGCACAACAGAACACACACATCCTCTCCTTGATGTCTTCTCGTGTGACGAGGAACCGGAGAATGTCGCCGCCACGAGAAGAGTTGCAAATGCAAAGCAAGCATTGCACGAATCAAGAATCCTTCACGAGCAAAGATTAATGGAGGGACCAGGAGAGTCCTCGAACACACTGAAATCGATCCAATGGGGAGGTTCAAACAAATAGCCACCGTTGTTATTCGCTACCACCTCCCCCACTCACTCGAGAAGAAGGCGATAAGGAGATGGCGATGGCGGGATAGTGGGGAACCCGGTCGAGCCAACCCCTATTGAAGGTGTTCTACCACCCCCAACGACCGAGCAATCAATCGAAACAATCGGGAGCTTGGAGACGAGTGACCCCATTCAAGTCACTCGGTGGTGCGCCCCGAGGGGGAAACTCCCTCCACTGCAGCAAGGTCGGAGGATGCAGATGACTCCACAAAGAATGTAGGAGGCGAAGTAGAGAACATTCAAACACAAGAAGAACAACAAGTTGCCATCAACGAAGCTCGCAGCTTGAGACTGCCTCACCGAGGTGACAAGCGCTCTGAAGGCTAATGACGCTGGCGATGCGGTCGAGGCACAAGAAGGAACAACCCCGGGAGTTAACACTGGGGCGATGAAAGTGCACTCCATGGGGTTGAGACTCCAATGGATGCCACTGTAGAAGACCCTAAGGCAGTGACACGACATCGAAAGGGAGGACCAAGACCTCGCAGCCAGAGAGAGGCCGGAGGAAATGAAGGCCACGGGAGGTTGAGACTTCCGGGGTAAAGCAATCAAGTAGAGAACATCCCTCCCGGTATCATCGACCCATCCGAGAAGGAGATCGGCGCACTTCATGATTCCCAGGACAACCCCGATGTCACTTTTCCGGGATCGGAAAGGCGAAGAAAGAAGGCCGAGTCATCCCCATGACAAATTCAAAAGACTCGTGCGGATGTTCCAAGCACGAGCAAGTCCGATCCCAAGACTACTCGCCAAACCTTTAATTTTGATGATGAGCCACCTATGGAAATCTCATCATCGTCCGATGACGCTCGATAAGGCCGAGGACCGTCTACTCAAAAGGAGAAATCGGTGAGACCAACGAAGTCATTAAGACAATTGAGGCTCGACAAAGCCAAGGCCCTCGCACCACGTAACCCGGTGAACAAGAGACCACCGCTCGGGCTCCTCAAGTCTGCAGCGAGATCGATTCCCAAAAAGAACTTCACGCGCACCGCTCATCATCGAACGATTCGGTTGGCGGTGATGATTCTTTTGTAGAATCTTTCCTTTCTCTTTGGAGATACGAACTCCACGAAGAATCGAAAACGAACAAGCACGCTATTACAAACCACTCATTTTCTTCCATCGACACCATTGTTCGATCAATTATGACCGATGTTGTATGGCCATCACCGCAATGAAGAATCGGTGAAGCTCGAGAAGTGTTCAAGGCACTCTTTGCCGAGATTGAAAGGATGGAGAGGCATCGAGGCCTCTTTGGACATGCGATTGGACAACGAGAGATGCCACCCTTACGGTGATTTAAGAGGCATAATTGATTCGGATAAGGGAATGGTGGCAACAAAGAAGAAACAATGCGTGTGAACGGTGAGATACTTGGACAATTGTTCAACAAGTCTGGTGTGGAGAGTGAAAATGCGATGCAAAGACAAAGCCGAGAGAACACATTGAGCATATGCATGAAGCTCACACCGCTAGAGATCAAGGCGCTGCGAGAGCAACATACACATGATCTACGACGTTTGGAAGAACACATGACAAGAAAATTCACCTTCTCACGGCCGAGATGAAGCCGATTTCAATGAGAATCCAACGCTACTCGTCCAATTCGGCCGCATACAACGCAGCAGGACTTGAAGCGTAACTCAACCATCGAAGACTCGACTTCATGCTTGCCAACATGTTCCCTGGGGTTCCTCTATCCTTTGATGATGCCAAAAAGGGGGAAGAGGAATACCTTAAAGCAAAGAAAATCAAGCCGAAAAGAAAGGAGCAAACAGTCGGGAAAATCGGTGAGGAAGTCTTGAAAAGAAGAAAGGAAAACATGTTGAGGGGGAAGGATCAACAAATGTAACATTGATGATTGCACAAACCCCCAACAAGGTCCTCACGGTGACATTATAAGCAAACTCCGGTGACTCGCCACTCCAACACTCTGTTGTATCTATGGCCGAGAAGAGAAAATCAATTGAAGCGGGGATGAAGGAAGTGGAAGGAAGAATGGATGCCAGGGTGATGAACATCTTGAAAGAACACGGAGGCATTCCAAAGAGACAGAGACACCTATGCCATCTCGGATGTCGGGACGAGCCACGATCGGTCGATGAATTTAAAACGCCGAGTCGAGGGATACTTTACAAATATGTCTATGGCTCAAGCTTAGGATCAGATCTTGGGAAAAGGGTCTCACATTATGTGAAGAAAGGCGACAGCAAACAAACAACCTAAGCGATCGCTCTGCTTTGGTCACTCCGCCGGCCACTCAGTGGAAAGAAGAAGACTCGAAGACAAAGATACGCCCGGAGGTAGAGGAAGAAGCGTGAGTGGAGGAAGAAGCTTGGACCCAGGCCTCCGCCCAAGAATATTGAATACGTAGATCCGGGGAAAGAAAGGAGGGATCTCTTTGGCCGGGCTTGACCAAGTGGCAAATTTGAAAGTGGCAAAAACTAACGCCGAGTATGCAAAAAGAATAGAAGAAGAAAACAAGAGACAAACTCGGCTATGGGAGGAGAGAGAGGGGAAAGATTAAGAAGAGATGAAGGTGCCAGGAAGGCATATGAGAAGAAAAAAAGGCGGTGACGGACGAGAAGAAGAGAAGAAAGAAGAAGAAGATGCTGATCAAGACGAAAGAAGGAGACAACGAAGAAGATGAAGTGTTGCTGTCCACCCCTTCGTGTATTTTATTATGTAAATACATACAATGTAAGTCTTATGTAATAAAGGTATAAATTCTTTAATTTTTGTGAAGACAATTATATGCTCTCGATACACCTTGTAAATGCTTGATTGTGTTGAGGAACAAGAATGATATGATCAATAAAAAGAATTGATTCTGCGCATACATTCTATGTCAATACACTATCTGTATGTATCATTCTTTGTTTGCATCTTTGAATAATTTAAGTTTTGGCATCATCAAAAAGGGGGAAATTGTTAGGAATTTTATTGTTTAGATTTTGATGAATGCCATGTAAAACTTAGAATAGAAAGTTGGCTCCCCAATTCTTGTTGTAAAATGTATTGTAACAATTAGAGCTGGCCAAGCTGAGTTAAGTCGGCTACGCCTTAACATGCAGAAGAAGACAATCAAGACCGAAGGAAGACTTGACTGCGAGACAAGTGAGTATGGCAAAAGAAGAGTAGACAGGAACTCTCGAAAAAGCGGTGAGATGCGGTGAGTGGAGCATCATCAAGTCAACTCAAGAAAAGCCAAGTCTCAAGTTGAAGTGAGAAGAGTCATCCAATGATTGGAAGTGACTCTAAGTCACCCGGGAAAGCAAGGAAACGATCAAGTCGAGATAATCGTAAAAGAACCGTTGCCGAGTAAATCAAGAGTTTTACTTAAACAAGTAATATCTCCATACCACCTTTCTTGGAGTGCTCAGTCCCAGAAGCGTGCAATAGGAATGAACCAATGGGAAGCACTACACCGTGTCAGAACTCTGAAAAGGTGAAAGAACAATTCATACGAGGAATGGCAATTCCAAGAACTGCAAGCCAACGACTGCAAAGTGACTTTCAAAAATAAGCCTATCTCTTCAACGGGCATATTTTTGAAAGTTCACTATAAAAGGCTGAGGAGTTTGTTTGAGAAAAAGAGAGATGACACATATGAGACAAACAAGCATATTAGAAAAACTGAAACATTCTCAATCCTCAAGCCTACATTTCGAAGTACATCAATCCAACACTTACCTGTGAAGGAAAGAGAACTTCAATCAGTTGAAGAGAAAATACTGAAAACAAGGGGTCTACATTCCAGGAAGGATTGTAGAAAGGTTCAAGGTTGAACCAAGTCTTAAGCTTTTGGAGGGCTTCGTGATCAAATCCAAGGAGCTTAAGCAAGTGAGCTGTAGTAGCAAGGCAGCTGCCCTGTGAAGAAGCCGAGTCGTACGAGAAGCTTGGTGAGTGATCAGGCGTCTCAGATCGAGTCCCAAAGGATCAAGTCATTTGTGATCAAGACTTGTATCGGACTGTTACCACTTTGTAAACCGATCATTACCTAGTGGATTCCTCCGGAGTTGGAGAAGAGAGGAGTAGAAGAATTACCCCATCTTGAACTCTATCTAAAAAACTTTATTGTGTCATTTACATTTCAAAGCATTTAAATTCTGTACTTTTAATTGCTTATATCTCATTGATAAATTTGCTATCCATTTGATAAAATTATAAGTACTAAATCAAGCTCTAAAATCTTGCTTAATCAAACTTAAGGGTGTTAAGTCTTCCTGAAAATAAAACCACAGTTGAGTTAAATTATAGTCAACAGTGAGTTACTCCATCAACACTCATTTGAGTCTGTTGAGAGATTAACTCTACTAAGTGACTAATTCGATTGTCCATCAAGGACACAATTTGTGTAGAATCAACTCAGTAGATTTAAAAGGACTAAATCGAAAATCGGTAAGGTTTATTCAACCCCCTTCTAAACCTTACACTTACACCCCTTGGGACCTACAACTGTGATGCCAATTGGATATCAGACACAAAAGACTCCAAGTCCACAAGTGGATTTGTTTTCACAATAGGTGGAAGAGCGGTGTCGTGGAAGTCTTCTAAGCAGACGTGCATAGCTCGATCCACTATGAAATCCGAGTTCATTGCTTTAGAAAAAGCTGGAGAAGAAGCTGAATGGCTTAGAAACTTCCTAGAGGATATTCTGTGTTGGAATAAGTCGATTTTCTTTGTTATGATATCTGTTCGTGATAGTCAATCAGCAATTGGAAGGGCACAAAGCAGTATGTATAATGGTAAGTCTAGACATATACGTCGGAGACACAATACCATTAGACAGTTGATTTCGAATGGGGTTATTTCGGTTGACTACGTGAAGTCAAAGGAAAACCTTGCGGATCCGCTTACGAAAGGCATTAATCGAGATCAATTGTATAAACTGTTAAGGGGAATGGGTTTAAAATCCACAACTTAAAGAATGTTCGTAGCGGTAACCCAACCTTGTGAATTGGAGATCCCAAGACCTTGGTTCAATAGGACAACTAAGTTATGAATGTTCAGTTGAACACTTGGAAAATGTGTTAGCTCATTCTCGATACATCCAAGTGAATGTAAACCTGCTGAATGTGGTGAGGTTAAGTTTAAGACTTTTAATGATTCATATACCGAAAGGTGGAGTATTGCAAGATACTCTTCAATAGGAGATCACCTATATAAGTGAGAAGTAATGGCCGCTTCAATAGAAACACTTATGAACCTAAGATATGGTCCAGGGCCGAAATGGACACAACGTGAGAACAACAAGTGTTAGAGTTGTTATTGTGTAAGTACAGTTGTCTTGGTTTACACAAACGGCTGAGTAGTTCAAGACATCGCGTCACTAAGCAGCTAGTAAATCCGATAGTATTTTACTAAGGAAGGTTCAAAGCCACAAGCTACCTATCCTGATGCAATAACGATTCACCGAGACTTTCAAGGGAATCTGCATACACGCATGCATTAATTTCATTCATGTGGGGGATTGTTGGAATTGGTATTTGATAAATGGGGTGTTGACCCGATTTTGACCAATTAATTAAGTGGTTTCCATTTGTGAAAAATAGAATTAAATTATTTGTAAAAATTCTACTAAGAGAGTAGATGAGAATAGCATTTGGAATTTTTCAAAACCGATTCCGGGTGAATGAGAAATTAATGCTAGAAGTTATACACTTAATACAAATAAATAGTATGGAAAATGGAAAATGTGGGGGAGGAGAGATGCTCCATCCCACATAGGAAAAGGGAGGCAAAGTTGCACACTTTATATATCCCAAGTTGGACATATGGGTTTGGGCCCTTGGGGGCACCCAAGTTTTTAAAGGGGTGAGGACCTACATGCTTGTGGGTTTGGTTCAAAGCACAAACGCGCGCACGAGCGCCGCCGCCGGCTGGGCCCGGGTCCGGGTCGTGGGTCGAGGGCCGTGGGCCTAGGCTTGGGCTTCAAGGTCCTTATTCTTTTTGGACCAAAAACCTTTAAAAATAATTAATTAATTAATTTTTGTAATTAATTAAATTAAATGGATTTAATTAATTTTGTAATTAATTGAATCAGAGTTCAACCTGGGAAAAGGTTCGGCCCCGCGCACGGGCGGGAGCACGGCCCGTGCGGTCGGGTCGTGCTACCTGCCAAAGTTTCGAGCCACAAGACGGGTCAAGCACGGCCCGTCGCCTGGGTCGTGGTCTTGGTGCCGAAGTTGTTGCGATTTGCATGCATGCGGGCGGGCACACGGCCATGCGCCTGGTCGTGCTCCGCGTGCGCAAAAAGTGCGTGCATTGGTGCAAAAGGTGTCTTTTCGAGCCAAAAGACGCGTTCTTTCCATACGAGGCGCCTGAAGCCTATAATAGTCGATCCCTGGTGACTGAAAATATATACGAAATTAATCAGATAACATAAAATAAGCACTGCATTTTGCATATTGTCTACCGTCCTCCTTGAAAAGCTTGAAAGTCGAAAAACACTTGTTTTTCACATTTTGTTGTTCCGGTTTCTTTGTCTTCGCTAACCGGGACTGTAAGGTCGTTGTATCTTAGAGGCGAGCGCCGAAACCGTAAGCACTAGTATACGGGACGTTTTCATCTTGCGGAGACTGATTCCAAATCAGGCCTCGGCTTAGCCTAAACCATACACTATTTCTAGCCATTTTCTTCTAAAACAGAAACCTTACCAGAAATTTTACCCAACAATTAAAGCATATCGTGCATACATATATTGACAACCAAATGCAAGCATATCATATCGTGTCTACCATCAAATTAATGATATCGTGCCTGCCATCAAATTAAAGATATCGTGCCTGCCTACCATCAAATTAATGATATCGTGCCTGCCTTCAAATAAAAAGATATTGTGCATGTCTTCAAATAAAAAGATATCGTACATGCGTATGCATGCATATGTAAACCATCAAATTAAAGATATCGTGCATGCATACCAAATTAAAGTATATCATGCATGCATATGCAAACCACCAAATTAAAGCATATCGTGCATGCATATGTAAACCATATCGTGCATGCATATGCATGTGCATATGTAAACCAAAACATATCGTGTATATTCCACTCCAAATACAAACACCCTATGATATATATCATGCCACCCTCCAATTGTTTGAAAAATCTGAAAAATTGTCTTTTAATTTTAAAATTATTTCAATAAAATTTAAAAGTATTTCAAATTTATTAAAAAATATTAAAAAATCGACAAAATCGTGCCTAATTTTTTAACTGAGGCACGACATATGGTGCCTAATTTTAATTGAGGCACGATATATATCGTGCCTGATTTTAACTGAGGCACGATATATCGTGCCTTTTTTTTATGTATTTGCACATATTCTAAAAAATTGTCTATTAATTTTGAAATTTCTTTCAATAAAATTTAAAAATATTTGCAATTTATTAAAAAATATCAAAAATCCACAAAATTATTTTAAAATCTAAATATTAAAATCTATAATTTATTTTAAAAATAAAAAAAGAATCGAAAAAAATCTATAATCTATAATTATTTTAAAATCTAAATATTAAAATCTATAATTTATTTTAAATATGAAAATTAAAAAAAGATACACTTTTTTTAAACATTTGCCATTATTTAAAATATGAAAATTTATTTAAAAGTCTCAAAAATTGTTCAACAATATGAAAAGTGGATTAAAAAATAAAAATTGTTGAAGGCTTTCGAAAAAATTTACCAAAAGTCAGATTTTTTATAAAATCCAAAAAGGGAGTAGAGAGAGAAAAAATAAAGAGATAGTGCCCCTTTACTTTTTCATTTAAAATGTAAGGGTATTTGGGTAAAAAAACCACAAAAATGGATAAAAAATTTAATTTTTTATCTCACATATTAGAAAACTCTTTGTACTATCATTTTTTTTTTTTGAAGTGAAACGATTTCATTCAACTAAATTAAGTCTGCTAAGATCACAGATCTTAGCCAAATGGGTACAAAGACAAACTTCCCATACTCAAATGGGGAACGATTGAAAACAGAGCAAGCTAACAAATGAGCTACACCATTACATTCGCGAGGAATAAACGAACACTTAATACGGCTATTTTCCGAGAAAAGCAGCGGTTTAATATCTTCAATCACGTGAAGTGTCTCGTCCCCCATAGATTGCATCTGTTTCGAACAAGCAGCTGCAAGTAACTGGGAGTCCGTCTCAACCTGATGAATTTCCAGTCTCATCGCTTTTGCAAACTCAAGTCCCTCTCTAAGTGCAATGGCTTCTGCTGCAAAGGTATCAAAAGAGCCCAGCACACTTTTAGCCATACACGCATGAACCGTACCTGCAGAGTCCCTAATGACCGCTCCTACACCAATCGCGCAATGATTAAGGCGGATAGAGGCGTCCACATTTAATTTCAGTTCACCATCTAAATGTCTGGACCAAGTAGAATGCCTGCTGGTTGGGAGAACTCTGTTCTGAACAGTGAAGCCCTTACTACACCGTTGGTATGCCTCAAGAGTGCGCCCCGCTAGACCAAGAATGCCTTCAGGTGTGTCCCTTTTGTTGTTAAAAATCCTGTTGTTCCTAGAGAACCACACAGCCCACAAAATCAAGGCAAACATTTCGAGCTCTTGTATAGACGAAGATAAAAAAACACTGACACAGAAATCCTCGAAGGATGCCCTTCTAAACTTGCGAACCGTATCTCTGAAAATGCTAATATCCCATACAGTAGCAGATTTTTTGCAATCTCTTAAGGCATGCTCTGTTGTTTCCGGGTATAAACCACACCTGCTACAAATTTCCGAGCAAGTGACTCCTCTCTTGACAAGTTCAGTCGCACAAGGGATAATCTTATTGAAAGCCCGCCAGAGGAAGATTTTAATTTTGCTTGGGATCCTTAAATTCCACAACTTTTTCCACCAACATTTCAATTCGTTCGACGCCGAAGATCCGGTTGATAGGACTTGACTAAGCGCGGTTCTATACCCGGAGCGGACCGTGTAATTACCACTTTTTTCGAAATGCCAAATAATTTTATCTTGATACCCGGAACGCCCGATAGGAATCTTCATAATAATATCCCTATCACACGGCCAAAACAATTGATCCACGACTTCCCATTTCCATTGGTGATTTTCAATAAGGTCAGCCACCATATTAGGCCCATTTAATCCTGCTGGAGATAGTGGTTTGAAGGTGTTTGGCCTTGGCATCCAAGGGTCTCTATAAATGTGGACTCGGTGCCCGTCTCCAATATGCTATCTAAGGCCAAGCAGTAAAAGATCCCTCCCCCACATAATGCTCCTCCAGCTGTATGACGGGTTCTTCCCGACGTTTGCATCCAAGAACGACAAGTTTGGGTGATACTTTGCTTTGAGAACACGACCAACCAGTGAGGAGCCATGGATTGTAAGTCTCCACGCCTGTTTGGCCAAAAGGGCCTGATTGAATAACTCAAAGTCTTTGAACCCAATCCCTCCGAGCCCCTTCGGCCTTCTGAGTGTCTCCCACCTCGTCCAATAAATCCATTTTTTCGTTTCATTCCCTCCCCACCAAAATCTAGCCACAAGGCCTTGTATCTCTTTACAAAAAGAAGCAGGAAACTTAAAAATGCTCATAGCATAATTGGTGGAGGCTTGCGCAACTGCTTTAATTAAAATTTCTCTGCCCCCCATTGAGAACACTTCAGCTTTCCATGATTGTAATTTACGGACAACACGTTCAGTAAATATCACGAAACGTTCGTTTCTTATTCTTACCAATGAAGGCCGGGAGCCCCAAATATTTGTCGTTGTCCGAAAAATTCTTGGTGATGCCGAGGGTATTGCATATAGACTGTTGTGCGGACTCTGTGGTATTCGGACTGAAGATTATAGAGGATTTATCAAGACTTACCTGTGGCCCGAAGCATTAGAATATATATCCAAAATTCGTCGAAAGTGGAAACAATCTTCAATCCGGGCTCTACCAAAGATGATCGAATCGTCTGCGAAAAGAAGATGGCTTATGGACGGAGTGTTTTTAGTGACAGAGATTCCACGTATAAGGTTGGTCCTTTCAGCTTCGTGTAACAGTGCAGAAAGACCTTCAACACACAACAAGAATAGGTAAGGTGAAAGTGGACATCCCTGACGAAGGCCCCTGTGAGGGATAATTTGACCCGAAATCAGCCCGTTGAAGCGGACAGAAAAACGTGCCGTAGAGATACAATCGTAGATGAGTTTAGTCCATCTCGGGCGAAAACCCATTTTCTTCATAACTTCCATCAAGAAACCCCATTCAACCCGATCGTATGCCTTGCTCAGATCCAACTTGAGTCCCATAAGACCTTCTTTCCCGTTGGCCCTGTTGCGTAGAGAATGGATCGATTCGAAGGCAATCAAAATATTATCTGATATCAGTCTCCCGGGAACAAACGCACTTTGTTCTTCGGAAATAATAGATGGCAACAATGGCTTGAGTCTGTTGGCAATGGTCTTCGTAATCACTTTATAGATGACGTTACAGAGACTAATCGGTCGATAGTCGGAGACTTTGCACGGTTTGGGCACTTTTGGGATTAACACAATGGTAGTGTCATTGTAAGCACTGATCGACTGACCCAAATTTAAAACTCCCAACGCCACTTTCACTACATCTGGCCCAACAATGCTCCAATTTTTCTGAAAAAATATAGGGTGAAATCCATCAGGTCCCGGAGCCTTCGTAGGTCCCATACTGAAAAGGGCTGCCTTGACTTCTTCTTCAGTAAATGGAATATCAATATCAACAAGGATATTATTTGATAGACACGGTTTAACAACTTCAATAACCTGTTCAATATCCGATTCCGAAGGGTTTGTAGACGTGAAAATATTTTGGAAGTATGCTTCGATTTCCCTGGATATGTCGGCATCCTCATGTACCCACAGTCCCGAATTCATTTTGAGGTTAGTAATCTTGTTTTTCCTCCTTCTAGCCGAGGCTTTCATATGGAAAAATTTTGTGTTACGATCCCCTCCTTGAAGCCAGTCGGCCCGTGATCTTTGTTGCCAATAATATTCTTCATACGATAACGCCCGTTCTAACTCAGCTTCCGTTTTCCTGATCTCATTGAAGTTTAACGCCGTGGGATGAGCATTATTCAACTTTGCTAATTTGGTCTGAATTGCCTCGACTCGTTTGCGAATATTGCCAAATTCTTGATTGCTCCAGAGTTTCAGGTTAGATCCACACAATTTCAATTTTTGATTTAATGACAACCCATTACTAGCCTCAAGATGCCAACATGATTTTAATGTGTCCAAGAAGGAGTCTGATGTAAGCCACAATGGTTCGAATCTAAATTGAACATCACGTCTATACCTTGACTGTCGCCGAAGATGGTTGACGTTGGTGCATAGCAGGATAGCTCTATGATCTGATCCGTAAAAATCTAAGTGCTGAATTTTGAACCCGTCGAAAGCGTTCACCCAACTATATGAACCAAGGAACCTATCCAACCGTTCCAAAATATTGTTCTGGTTATTAAGACTCTTTCTCCAAGTGAAGCACGGGCCATCAAACCCCAAGTCCATCAAACCGCAGTCGTTTAAGGTATCCTGGAATAGCGACACATTGGAATAGTTGATGTCCAGCCCCCCGAATTTCTCAGCTTGCGACAATACTTCATTAAAGTCTCCTCCAACAACCCACGGAAGATCAAACTGAGCATGAAGTCGTCGAAGGAGGGTCCAAGATAATGCCCTGAGAGTTCGCTCGGGATTCCCGTAAAAGCCCGTAAACCGCCATGATCTATCATTTAAAACAATAATCGAGTCCACAAAAGAATTTCCCCAACATTTAATCGAGACGTCCACATCCTCTTTCCACAAGAAAGCCAAACCACCACTTCTTCCAATACTATCCACCATAATCCCATTCTGAAATCCAATAATTTCCTTAAAACGTTTCGCCTTAAAACCAAAGAGCTTCGTCTCCGTAAAGAAGACGACATCTGGGGATACGTTGCGAATAAGCATTCGCGCTTTATTGAACGCTCTTGGATTCCCAATCCACGAGCGTTCCAACATAAGATCCTCATTGTTCCCGGTGGGGTTGCACCGCAACCTCCGCCGATAGAGCTATTTCATTGGTGTCGAACAAGAGTCGGCGTTTTGGGGACACCTCCTCCGAGCTCACCTGTGCCATAGGCTTCCTTTTAACGGGAGTAACTCTGTCTGCGTTCTCCCCCTCAAGAGAGTTCACGTACCGATTCCTGGCTTCATGTTTCCATCTACGGTTAGAGCGTGCGCCACCAACAGAGAGTGAAGCCGCTCGAAAGATAATTTTCGAAGGGCTCATAGATGTGGGCAGTGGAATGCCCCCACACGACATCCTCTCTTGCAGAGCCTCCTTGTCTCTACTTGAGTACTCTTTGGCGATCGGGGAGGACCAATAGTTATTTGTGCTTGTTCTAGAAATAGCAGCTCGATTAGTATCACGAACAGGGGATAAAGCCACTCCAGCGGGGGACCGTATGGGTTCCTTCATAGACACTACTTGAGAAGATTGGGCCACCCCGCATGTCCCAGCAGGAGGTAGATTTTCTGGGCTGCTGTTACGCCCTGTGTCTTTAGATTCCCGATAAGTATGGCTGGATTCTGAGCTAGTATCAAAGGCCGATGATGACAGCGTAACAGGAGAGCCCTTTATCCCATTAGTTGTAGAAAGTTGGAATGAACGAACCACCGACTCGCCCTTAAGCCACCACCCATAAGGGAGATTATTTGTGTCAGTTGAACCAACATTAACTCCTTCTAGTTTGCAGTCGGTAAGCCCGTGCCCCACGATACCACAGGCAAAGCAAAAATCTGGTATTCTTTCGTATTTAAAATCCACCCAAACACGATTTCCATTGGAGCCCAAACGGATGGGCGCACCTCTGCGTAGCGGTTTTGTAATGTCCATCAGAACCCGTACCCGCATATAGTGTCCAAGGCAGCGCCCTTTATCATCAGCGTCAACCTCAAGAGCAATACCCAAGCCATCTCCTATAACCATCCCAATTTTATCGTACATCCCTTCATCAGGCAGGTTATGGATTTGGACCCAGAACCGAGTATGGGTCAATTCCCCTACCTCCCGCACATTCAGCCCCTCGAACTCCTTCAGGATAATTAGCGATCTGTTGAAAGTCCAAGGTTCCAGGTTGAGAATTTTGTCCACCTCACGAGGGTCTTCGATGATGAAGAAAAACGTATCCAGCCCAATCTCTGTTATTTTGAAGCCTCCTTCCACTCTCCAAAGTCTTGTGATAGTATCCATGAATTGTTTTTTGTTGTACGGACGGCGAGTCAGAAGTCTCCCTATTAGACCTCTGTGAATTAATTTTCTGCCTTCTTCTACAAGTGAATCTCCAATTTCTATTTCCTCTTCCTCTGTTTCTGTGATGGACAGTTTTCGCCATTTTCCGACGACTTCTTCCATGACGGCGGCTTGTTTGTAAACCCTAATAACCACGCTTGGAGCGGGACTAAGAACCACTAAGGGAATTCTTTGTACTATCATAAGTGACCCACAATTTGCTCTAATATCTATCTACTCTTGTAACAATTGAGAATTATTGGAAAATGAATGGCCCAGTGGGCCCCATGGGCCAGACTAGGGCCGACATGCCCTTAGAGGTCCACTATGAGATAGATATAGCCATATATAGACATGCATATAGTATAGGCAGCTAGATTCAAGAATGTTGCAAGTTTATGCCTTGTGGCCTTGGGTTGTATTTCCAACAACTATTTTTTGTTTTCCAATTATTTTGGAAATTGAGTTCACAATAGAAAAGAGCTCATTTTAAGTTTTCAAATTTTTTATAGAAATATTCTTTTAAAAATATAATCAAAACATTTTTCACCACAATCATATAAATTTATACGAAAAAACACTTCAACTTAATTTTCTCGTAATTTGTTCAACTACTGAAATTACACTCATTCATTGGAGAGAAAAATTACTTATTTTTGGACATTAATGCTTTTCTGACAATTTGTGGCAATACGCTAGCTCGACAAGTCATCAATATGTCACTATAAGAAAATTTCAGTTTACTAACAGAAATAATTTGTTACTAAATTTTACAGTTATCTAAAAAATACCTACATAATAAAAAAATGGGTATCCCCCAAATTACACCGACATATCACTAACAGTTTTTAAATTTACTGACGAAAATATTATAGGTATTTACCAATAGTGTTAGATTTTGTAGTTAAATATTTACCTACAATAATTTTACCTACACTTTACAATTATCTTAATATTTACCTATATATTTTTTTATAGGTAAACATTTTTTTCTTATCGAGATATTTGACACTCCAAACCCTAGAAACTATTTAAATAAAAGATAAAATTATTTTTTTAGTCCTCTAAGTGGAGTCACTCGGAAATTTTGTTCTTTTTTCTCTTCGACTTTTAAACCTTTAAATTAAAAAAAAAATTGGACTTTTACTCCTATGACCTGGTACAACAGGTAAATATTACCTGTTGGCTTATGTGAGCTTTTTTTTTTTTTTCAAAAAAACATATTTTTTCATTCCAAATTAATGATATGGCATCCAACGTGGCAATACACTTGGCAAGTGAGTTTAAAAAAATATTGAAAATAAATTTATTTAATGTAATATTGTAATTATTTTTATACCATAATTATTTTAGGCTAAATACTCATTTTATGTTTCTTTCTTATTTAACATCCATGATTTGTGAATAATTCCTTTATTTCCCAAAATACTCTGTTTAATCCATAATTATACTTATGTTTTTCATTAATGTCAAATACTCATTATTTATGCCTTTAATAAAATATAGTTATATAAAATTAGAAATTTAAAATATGGTAAACTACAAAACATAATGTAATGGTTCCAACCCCACCAAAACATAAAAGTATATAGTAAAAGTAGAATTACATATAATAAAATAGTTAGACAAACACTTTGGTCAGACTACCTAACGGGTCTTTTTCGTTAGATGGATCCAACCCCACCTCGGTTTTTTTTTGTAATTTCATGCATAAGTGATTTTTTTGTAATATTTTAGGGTGGTATCACAGGATCTTCGAAATGGTGATATTTTTGTAATATTAGGGACAGTTAAAAGTATTAGCTTATTCCCTGAAAAGTGAAAAGTACTAGTAGTACATTTGAAAAGTATTAGTAATCCCCCTTGAACAATATTTTAGTAGCCCTCATGAAAAATATTAATTTTTTTTCCTCAAAAGTATTATTAATTCGCCTAAAATATATTAATTGTCCTCTTGAAAAGTATTACGTAATGATATAATATTAGGCAACCCTCAAAAGTATTAGTTTTTCCCGTGAAAAGTATTACAATACCTCAAAAAAGTATTAGTAAATCCCCTTGAACAATATTTTTAGTAATCTTCATGAAAAACATTGACCCCCCTTAAAACGTATTAATAGTTTTATTGAAAAGTATTAGGTTTTCCGAATAAAGATTTTTTAGTATTTCTCCTGAAAAGTATTAGTAGTTCTCGCAAAAAGCATTACTAGCCCTCCTAAAAAGTATTAGCAACGATGTGGTTGTTGTGGTGTTAGTGGTTGTGCGTGTTAACGGGTGGATTGACCACGATCAGGTGTTTGGATCCATCTAACAGTTTAGATTCGTTAGACGGTCAGACAGGAGACTTACCCAAAGAGTTATGTTATTATAATGAGAAATACAAAAGAAAAATAGAAAAAAGGAAATGGAAAAAGTATTTTTTTCAAAATATTTTATGTAAAAAATTTTGTATTTATATTTTTTGCATTTTCTTACAATAGAATTGTTTTTTTTACTTTAGTTGGAAATGAACTTTAAATCATTTTAGTTTTGAAACAGTTCAAAATATTAAAAATTTAACTAACTAATTAAAAATATAAAATTAAAGTGCTAACTTGGCTTTTTTCCCCCTTCATTTTTCTTTTTTTCATTCCACGTCACAATTTGGAATGAAATATTACTTTTTTTTATAAAAAAAAAAAATTCCACACAAACAGGTAACACGTACCTGCTGTAGCAAGGATCGATGAATAGGAAAGTCATAGGACTAAAAGTCCAAAAATTTTCTATTTAAAGGACTAAATCTAAAGTTGGAGGGTAAAAAAAAAAAACCAAATCTCCGAATGGCTCTACTTAGAGAATTATAAAAACAATTTTGCCTAAATAAAATATACAACCCACTAAAGACCCAATCCCAATTGTAAGTGGGCTTAATTATGAAAATAAAAAATAGTTTGCATGATTTGAGCCGAATAAATACAACTCGAGTCCAAGACACTGCTCCTATAAAATTGTGACTATTGCAAATTTGCTTGGCATTACAAGTAGCAAAAACTGATCCTATCCTAAGAAAACCAACCTTTAAGTTGGCACTTTATAGTACTTAGTAGTAGTCTTTAATTAGAAATCAAAGAGTTTTTATTAGGAATTACAGATATTCAAATGAGTTTGGATAAGGATGGAAGATTAAATAGGACTTAATTGGTATCCTATCCTTCCATATAATTGAGTTTTGGAGCTGTAAAACTATAAATACTTGAAGACATGGCTGGAAAAAGCTTTACATTTTGTTAACCCCTGCTTTTGTGATCTCTCGTCAACCACTTGAGCTTTCAGTTCCTCCTAAGATAAGCCCACTAGCTTGTATCTTCACCTTGTTACTCAACAACACAAACAGAGAAAATTGCACCATCAGTTCCACAGGATCAGGCCTATTGCACCCTTAGTCCCGTACTTTGCATATGACATCCCACTGTTTTCAGATCTTGCACACTAAGTCCTATAGTTTTAGAAATATGCATAAATAGTCCCACAGTATATAAAATTTGACATGCAAGTCCAAATTACCCTGTTTTTCAATGTATTACATGTTGTGAAAGCTTTTATTTTCTTACACCTGTTTTTTTCGTGACATTGTTACACCTACTTAGATCCAGTCTCTATTCAGAGATTTTAAATGGAACATGTCAGGTTTCCAGCCTATAAACTTAACCGGGCATACTTCTGTAAAAGTTTTACTAACATGTCTACATCAATTTGCCTAAGTTTATTAACATAAATGGATATAGTCCATTACGACCATATCAGGCCCAACATGCTTCCGTAAAATTAAAATATCCCTTAAAATTCATACCTTCTTTGACCGAAACAGCACCGGGTGAGATGGCTTGCAACACCACCAGTCGGAAAATTACTGCCCCTAGATTGTTTGACAAGCAGTTCACACTGTTCAACTTCAACCAGTAGGAAAGATGATCTACAAGTTATCCGACTCCTTCAGCAACTGCTCAGCACAGCCTTGGTTCGTTTTCTACTCCAGGCGTATAAGATAGTTCTCAAAAGGGATAAATTAATAGAACACTATGAACACATGTTGAAGCAAATAGCCTCTTTTTATTAAGAACTTAAAGAAAATTTATTACATCAGTAATCTCCTTTTGGGAGGAGAATACTTGTTTAGCCTCTCATTATTGAGGCTTGCACTCGAAAACACATAAAACTTAAAACTAAAACACTCAAAATATTACATATTTCTCTCAGAATTTATTACAAGAAAACTAAGGAAAATGTTCGATGTCCCCAGCTTCCTTCAACTCCTGCCATTTATAGAGGTAAGTCCGGACTTCAAATGCGGACTTCAAATCTTGTTGAGATGTAAGACGTCACTGCTTACATCATACTCCTGAATTATTACCTCGCTAGCTGTCTTCCTTTTCATTCCGCGTGACTCAGCCCATGTGATGGTTGTCGATGAATCTTTTAAAAAGTTGGTTTGCATGGTCCCCAAGGAAAACGCGTCTTATGAGCTGTGCCCTTATCCTTTCCAGCTGCATGGTCTTGTCGGTCGGGTTTGGGTCGGAATCATTTCCCAAACTCGGGGCCTTTTTGTTCAGGGCATGCTTGACAAATCCGATCAATCCAACGGCCAATATGCGCCATGTTACAGAATTTCCGGTAAGTTTCTTTGCTAGCCGGAATCTTATTTTCCCAGAGAATTCTTCTCTTTGTCTCGAAAAATTCCTCTGCAAATCATGTCGTTGATCCTGTCATTGAATTCAGAAGGAAAGATCCATTTGCTGAATTCTGAAAGAACTTGAATGGATATTTGACTTTGTCCATTTCTGTTAGACAAACCCAAAGACCCCATGCTCGTCTTGTAGAAGCTTCGTCTTTGGAAATTGTTCCTACTAACAATGGTACTTCTTCCGGTGAAGCTGCCTTGATATATTTTATGGCATTTCCATCCGGTCTTCTTAGCTTGATGAAATGAAAAGCTTCATTAAAGCATTTCTTCGATGGTTCAGGAGCTGCACTTATAAAATACAGTTCCAAAATATCTCCTCTGGCCAAATGTGGATTATTGGCCCAAGTCTCGTAAACTGCTTCCCCAATCCATTTCGGTAATTTTGAAATTTCTGGGAATCCTGGTGATGCAGTATATATTGAAGCTAAAGCTCCAAAAGTATACCATTCTTGTACTTCATTCGGGTGACTTCCTGGTTTCATCCAAACTCTTGGGTATTTGCCTGAGATATCAACCATTGTTTTTTCTTAGTTAATACCTCTTTTTGTAACTAATTTCTCCCATTGTTGTTGATAAACCTGCATTGGAGAAATCTTAATCTCGTCAATTTGAACCTTAGATTTGTCTGTCAATGGCCTAAGATTCAACTCTCCATCGGAGCTGGGTTGACTTGAAGACTGGGGTTGTAACATCGGAGCTTCAACATTCATTACAGCTTGTACACCCTCAGGGGATGCATCATCTGTAACCCTTGTGATTATGGTATTTGAATCCATAACTTCCAGGTTAGAGCCCCGTTCTCTAACCGCCCCTTTTTGCATCGTAGGAGATGCGGCCTGGGAAGAGGCCCTTGCAGTGCTAAGAACAGTTGTCCTTGAGCGAACTGGCATGCTCGTATTTGACTAGAAATGGATTTCTGGTCAGCCTGTTGAAGTCGTCCAACAACTTTTGCATTGAGACATAACGTCCCAAAATCTCGTTCTAGACTCTCCAGGTTTTCCCTGAGATGTATTACTCGTTTAAGGACCTCGTCAGCAACGCGTCCTTCCATCTCGTGTCAAAAAATCTGCAAGAACATTTTCATGAGATTTTACAATGATAATATTATAATCATAATATTGACATTCAGCTTGCCATCTAAGTAATCTAGCCTTTTCTGGTTTTGATTCAATTTTGTTTTTCAGAAAAGCCTTGACACTTGAATTATCAATTTTGTTTTCTATTACGAAACCCAATCTTATACAATGCCTTTTCCATTGCTCCAATTGTAAAACCATCATAAATTTGAAGCTTTGGATCTTCCTTCATAATTCTCATAAGAGTTTTATGAGAAACTGTAGTGTGAGAGAGGAATCCTGACCGTCTGCTGAAGAATTTCTTCTTCCCTCTGATTCTGAGCTGGGGTCACTTCCATCGTCACAATAGATCTCTTCTTCATAGATGTTCACTTGTATAAGATCTTGATAGTAGACTGCTTCCTCAATTTCTGGTGTAGCTTCAAACTGTCTGACTCCTCATTTCTGGTTGTCTGGACAATCAGTTGAGATATGTCCTCTTGCTTCGCATGTCCAGCAATTACAATCTTTGAAACTTTCATTAGCTCTGGTATGAGCTCGCCTGAAAGTTCTTCTCCCTGGGGTTCTGCTAGTACTTGCTTGATTAGAACCTGATGACGATGCTCTACTCTCGCCAGGCTTTGGTCTTTGCCCCGATTTGTAACCGGGCTTTTTGTTTTGACCAGAACCTTCTAGGTCTCCATGAAGACCTACTTCTTTTGTTGTCGCTTCCCCGTCGGTATGGATGGCTTCTCTCCTTATTCTTCTTATGCCGCCTTGGTTGACCTCCCACAACTGTTAGGATATCATCGTCTACGCAACATAGAGGAACTAATTTATTAATTCCTCGTAATCTCTTGTAATTCCGGTATAGTGCTGCTTGGTAGAACCATTCAGATAACTTGGCTTTTAAGAAAGACATTCTTCTAGCCACGGTATCTAAATCCGCTGCATCCTTGTATTCCCTGATAAACATTTCTCTCCAGGGACTTGGAATTTTTGCAAAGAATAGCTGTGAAGCTTCTTTGTCTCTAATCTTTGACTTCCACTTGTACTCGGTGAAAAACTTGATATATTCGTCAATATGACAAATATCATGTAACTCGAGGCTGCAGAGGGCTTGTTTATATCTTTTTCTTTTTTCTTCTTCTAATCCCTCAAAGTAACTTCTGCTGATAAAATAGATTTTGAATAATTTTGCCATATCATCGACAATTCCTTTTAGTGATTCTTCTGTCGTGACTGCGCTTTTCATACTTGCTTCGATCATATCCCATGAAATCCTTACGGATCCTTCAAGACTCATTTCAAGGAGTAAAATGAAGGAATCTTTCGTAAGATCAAGTGTACCTGCTGCAATCCTCATAGCTGATGCCCATTCATCAATGAGAACTTCTCGATTTTTAAAATCTGGGATATCCAGATTTAGCATCAACCCATATGGATGTATTGGGTTGAGATGCGATCTTCTATAAGGCGTTTGATAAACATTTGGTCTTCTAGAAGGTTGTCGAGTTCCCGCAAGAGGTGGTCGAGCTCCTATTCCTGAAAGTGGCTCATTCCCTGTGGTGAAATCTCCAACGTGATGCATTCTCTCGTCCTGGGTTCCATGATTTGAACCCGCACTTTTTGCAACGTTAGGATTTACTGGTGGCGGTGGTGGAATTGGTCTACCTTGTGGGTCATAGGTAACCAAAGCTGATCCATCTACTGCGTTCATCTTTAAATCTACAATCCTTAATCCTGCGAAGGATTCTGCAAGGTCGTGTAGATCTTTAAGATTTATCTTTTCCATATCCATCCTTTTAATTTGTGATGGATTTTCCTTTGATGATAGCAATGAGCTTTTCATCGTCCGTCATTTTTCGTACCACTTCAGTTGATTTCCCCTTTTGGTGTAAATAGGGTACTGTCCCGAAATCAATACGCTTCTTTTCTCCGGAAGAACTCGGTTTGTCCTCCAAGCTCTTTACTCGTTTCTGAATATCATAAAAGATTTCAAGAGTTTCCTTCTGATATTTCACCATCGTCTCCATCTGGTTTTGGATCTGATGAACTTGTGTAGGTAAATGAATATGGCGGTTGCCATAATTCTGCACCGTCTTCTGACCTTCCCTAATATCTTTTGAGATCTTAGATGTGTCCGGAAGTATCTCGTTCCATTCTAGTACTCCATCAGGAATCATTATTCTGATGAGCATTTTCGTGGACTGCTTCTTGATGATTCATCAGATCGACATATAATATTTGGTTTACTGTGAAGAAACTCATATAATATGCCGCTTGTCTTTCGCAGTGTCTCAAGGTTTCCTTATCGGCTCCTGCGCGTTCCTTTTCAACATATTGGTCGTTCCAATATGCTATCTTGTCTTGGTGATCTTGTGCGTACATCGTCAAAATTTGACGATATATCCTGTAAGGTGTACATCTTGGACAATTGTCCAGATCCCTATTCTCGGAGTAATTTCTCCTCACCAATTGTTAGTTAAATAAATAAAATAAATTTAACTAAAAGTTCTTAATAAACCTAGGCTCTGATACAATTTTGAGTCAACAATCTAAGTCAAATTGAGTATAATGTAAAATGAACTATTTTGGGACCGAAGGTGCAATCTTTAAAAAGGGACCAAATATGCTGAATTTAGGATCTCGGGACTTCTTTTGCAACAATCTTAAACCTATGGACTATTGCGCAAACGTGGGACTAAAATTGTAATGAAGAAAATCATGCGGTACCAGAGATACAATTAACTCAACACAAACATAATAATAATAATAATAATAATAATAATAATAATAAATAATAATAATAATAATAATAATAATAATAATAATAATAATAAGGAATAATTACAAAAACACCCTGAAGTTTGGGACCCCTAGAGATGTTTCAAAATAAAAATAAATCTTCATGTTTGATTCTGTCTTAAATTTAAGGAGGTAATTGTAATATGTTTATAAACGTGAAGAGGATTTTGAAATATTTTTTTCTTGCGAAGGGAGAAAATTCAAGACATACTAAAACTAAGGGAGTTTTTGTAATTTTTATAAAACTTATGTTTTTTTTTTCCCAATTACCCAAATAATAATAGTAATAGCCTCAAAAAAATGAAATCATAACAATAATAATATTAGTTTATGTGGGCTATCAAATCTATTTACTAGACATGTCACATATGAAGTTTCATTAGGACAGCTTACGTATTAAGCTGATATATATATTCTCCGTATTATAATTTATACATATTCCATGTTTCCAAGAGGTAGCGGAAAAGGGTTCATTTAGAGCTCATTTGAAGGTAAGCATATTAAAGCACAAACAATTAATAGTGATAATATCAGTATCAGTGTCGTTTCTTTTTCTGTATTTAATCGTTTGCATAATCTCTGATGTTAATTAATGCTCCATAATCCCCTTTTTATTAATTTTTTCCCCTTTCTGAAAGCTCTTTTGTTTGTTTTGATATTTTTGTCTTTTTTGATTATTTTCATTGTTGTGCATTTGCAAAAATAAATTGAGATTTGAGAATAACAAACCTTCTCCAACACGAACCCTTTTCTTTATCCTATGCAACCGTTAGTAGTAGCTTTCACTACCTATCCAACTACCAAAAGTTTCTATATATTCTACTACAATCTCATTTCAAATAATTATATGTTAGCTGGCCTTTACATTTTAGACATATAAAAACAGAACCCCCCCCCCCCAAAAAAAAAAAAAAAGAAAAACACAAAGCAAATTAGTCAATGAATTGATTGTACGTATCATCTTCATATTGTTTGTATTGAATTCCAGGCAAGGATGAACAGTTCTCCAATACATCCAAAAAATGAATCTGCAGATACCTGCAGTAATGAGTTTGATTATCAAGAAGATTTCTTTCAGGTTTGTTTTTTCAGCATATAAAAGCTTTGTTCTCTAAAACCCTGCTTCTAATTTTACATTCGAGTTTCTTTTTAGGAGCGTTGAGATTCTGGGGTAGTTTTTAGTGTTCACAAATGCCAGATTTAGATTTCTGATTATGATTCTGGTTCGACTTTTACAAACAAAGAATCTTACAACTTATTTACCAAACACTTTCAATTGATTAATATTCTATCTTCAGACATTACCAACTTCTGATTCTTAACTACTAGCTTCTGTCATAATAAATGACTTCTTATAAAAGTAGAAGTTTTTTTGCAAACACTCCCTTTCAGTTCTTGGATGAAGCCAAAAAGAAGTCATGCAAGTGGACTTCAAATACTGCACATCTCCAAGCAGCAGGAAAAGAGCAATTAGATGGAGAAAAAAAGAACAAAAAATCATGGGGAAAACATTCATTGTTTTCTTGGTTGAAAACTCACAGGAAAAGAAAATCCACGATAAGTGGCGACGCCATTGCTAAGCCGAGGGCAGCATCTGGTCCCCTCATCGGTGTTTTCGGTTCAACAAAGACTGTAGAGGAATTTGAGGTTCCTTATATGTGTCTTGGCAAGCTTAATAATATTCAGAAGAATCATTCTTATGGTCCTGTTTACTTAGTGACATAGCTAAAGAAAATTGTGATTATTAATGTCTTGTTTTATGTATTTTAGGATACTGGAATTGTGGGAATATAGCATGATTAATGACTGTAAGTTAGGTAAAGATGTGTATTCTTGTTTTGATGACTATAAGGAAGATAGTATCTGTACAATATAGGTACACCAACTAATGCACCTTCATGGTGAAGTACAAGGAAAAACAGAATGTTTCAGCCCTAATTGTTTCGAAACTTGACATAACGCTTGAATAAGTTACTTCTCCTTATTGAATTCAGTATCAACATACTCGCCCCCTCAATTAGATTGAAAACACTTCAAAGATTTACCTATCTGTTTTCCAACTTCCGCGTGAAATTCCTTGAACTTTCTAAAAGTCTCGAGTTTTCAATGCATGAGATAAACATATTTATACCTTGAGTAATCATCCAGTTAGTTACCTCTCCTTGTCCTATTTCCACGAGTGAAATGAATACTTGAAGAGTTGATATATTGGGAAATTTTGTTGTGAAAGAATAATTTGAAATTGAATGTAATGATTGAGAAACTATGAAATTAAAGAATAAATAGAAAATTCAAAGCTTATTCCAACATATTTAACAGCTGCAGATATGTTCAGAACTGCTTAATATGTTATTTACATTTTACACCATTTTTAGTCTCAATTGTATTTTCTTCCCTTTCTCATATTTAAAAGGTTATCCCAGTAACTGACAAGTGACAACAAATCTCACCAAGGGACACTATTTTTTACTTAGCAATCAAAAGCAAAAAGATAGTAAAAGAGTAGCATGGGGAGTAGAAAGAATTCTGATGAAAAAATGTCTTCTCATTCATTGTCACATCTAGACAATACATAATAACTATATATGTGCACATACATTTTAATTCTAACACTCTTCTGTAAGAGAAGATGTAAATTCTTCTTCAAACAGAGAAGCAAACCTATATGTAACAAGAAACAAGCTCCTTCTTGTCTGAAACATGTAACAAATTAACCTTACATCTTCATCGCAAATTTAACGAACGTGTAACACATAAACGCATTCGATCAGTTCTTAATCATTTTGAGTAGAAATGCCCACAAAAACCATAATTCTGATAAAACTCAACAAGCAATCAACTTTGTCCTCTACCACCTTGTTCCGTATCCAAATTTCTTGGACTAGAAGGACTAACCTTTCTATTACCACTCAAAAGCCTCTTTAACGACCTTAATCTCGTGGGCATCGGAGATTTTTGTTCTTCGTCTTCATCGATCTCTCCCGGAATATCAATCACCAATATCCCATCAGGCCTACTACTATTTGACACCATCATCGACGATGATGATGATGTGGATGGTTCTGCAATAGAACTACCCCGATGATCGTCCTCCGAACAAGGACCAAAAGTACTAACTCGATTTTCATCACCCCAAAACAACACATTGGTCGGAAAACTCGGAGCCTCTATTGAATAAGCATTAACACTTGAATTTTCCCCCATTGGAGCTAATTCATCAACAGAATTTGATGTTTTCTGATTTGAAACAGGGTTTCTACAAAGAGGGCAAGTGGAATGAGATTGTAACCACATATCAATGCATTCTAAATGAAACCCATGATTGCATTTGGGCAAAAGTCTTGCCTTTTCACCTTCAGAAACCTCACACAAGCACACTGCACATTCTAATCCATCTTTGAACTCTTTGGGATCAAATGTTACAACAGGTAGGGTTTTTAGGAGACAGGGTCAAGGCCATGGCCGCCCACAACTGTAATTTCTTGGTGGCCAGCGGCGAAATCAAAGCGTCGGCGCCGCCGCCTAGGGGTGGTGGTTGTGGTGGGTTCTTGACGGCGGTACCAGAACCATTTGGCGTAGAGGTGAAGACAAAAGACAAAGACTACGACGAAGAAGAGGAGGATAATTGCTACCACCATTATTTTACCTGTGAGCTCGATAACCCCTGTATTTCCCAAATTTCCACTTCTATCTGATGAGTCCTCCATTTTTTCAGATTAAACAATCTATTGCCTGGTTTAAGAGGAATATGAATTCTGAAAACAGAATCACGGTGGGATTTCTTGAATACAGAGGAAAAATTGTCAAGCAAAAGGTAACTTAAAAGAAAAATTGCAATATTGAACAAGCTGAGCTAATGTTATTGGGAACCAAAAAAAAAAACACTTGATATTCAAAGCAAAACAAGATAATATTTTGTAGTGAAATTTCAGAATTTCACTTCAATGTGGGATGGTCAATATGGATTGCATCCCAAGACTGAGAGAAAAAAAAATTCTAAGAAAACGTGGACAATTGCAGCAAATCCCAAGAAAAGATTAATACTTGTTTATCCAACATAGAACATTCAGTAGAAACTCATCGGGAAAAATGGAGGAAGCAAGAGTAAATAAGATAGTTGAAGTTTGAAATATTCAACAAAAGATAGGATCTTTAGGGGGAAATTCTTGTAATATATATATACAGAGAAGAAAAAGAAGAAGAAGATGAGATTGTGGTCTAGTTGGAACTGAGAAAGTGACCTTAAAATGGAGAAATGCAATGTCGAGAAAAATAGCAGTCAGCGCCGGGGTGGAGGCTTCACGGGAAAATGAAGCTGACACGGCGGCGGTTTGAATGGGGAAGACAGATGAGAGATCAAATCAAGTTGGATTATAATTCATGTTGAGGCTTTTTCTATTGACTTGTGTTATGGCTTTGAGTTTAGGTTGGTTTTTGGCAGAGGAGGCAACTACCTTAGACTTTTCTTTTGGTTTTTTATTTGACCATTATTAGGATTGTGGTTTATTCAAGTTTTTCTTCCTTCTTTCTCCCAAATTTTTTTGTAGTTTTTTGTAGGTGTTACATTAGGGAAGGGAGAATCGGGTCAATTGTCCTGAAAATACGAGTTTCTACTACTAAAATACAAAATTAATTCCTTGTTTCTCCTAATTTTTTCTAGGTCTTACATTAGGCAAGGAAAACTCGGATCAATTGCCTTGAAAACACGAGTTTCTACCACTAAACATAAAATTGATTCATTGTTTCTCCTATTTTTTTAGGTGGAACATTGTAATAATGATTTAGTTTGTTGAGGCAATAGTTGAAGTCGAGTCACACATGTTATCCTATATTTCTTCACTATACATATGATTACTATTTTTTTTGCCTAATCCATAATTATAATTAAAAATTAATATGGTGATTTTTATACACGTGGCAATCGTTTGTATAATAAAAATAGTACTATACATTTTTATACACAGATGATTGTCACGTGTATAATTACCATATTAATTTTAAAATATAAATTTTGGGATTTTTATAAGGCAAGTGATAAAAAAACATGTGACAATTATCTTTACGGTGGAATAAGAGATGAAACTTCCATTTTGAGTGGATCATAGTTATAAATCCGATTCATCATTTAATTATTTAAATACTATATATTAATTATTTTAAGTAATAAAGATATGAGATAGAGCTTGAAAAAAGTTTCATTAATTTATGATACCTCTAATATACACAAATAAAGGATAAAGGTAAAATACATTATAAATGCCTCTTAATTGGATATATTGATCTAATAAGTACATAACCAAATGACCTTCAAACTGTAGAGGATCATGTGAGGTTGAAGCAATCACAGTCTTTTCCATGAAACTGAAAGATATCATTGACTCTTGACCTAAACGTTGAATTTTGATTCCCACAACTTGAATTTGTCCCCCAAGATTTTCTTTTTGTTTTTTACCTTTATTTAATGGAGGTAATTAGCAATTTTGTTTAGAAATTAAAATGCAAAAAGTTTTGCTGTCAAAAAAAAAAAAAAAAAAAAAAAAAAAAAAAAAATGCAAAAAGTTTTAAAGAAAGGACACAACATTATTTATTGCTTTGGTCTACCAATGTCGTACAAGCTCACAATAATAATACACTTGACATAAAATCATAATTCTTCTTTTGAAAACTCGCCTTTATGGATTTCTTACTATTAACATTGATCATTAAATGACAAATTCAAAGATTCAATCAAGTTTACAAAATCATTTCAAGATCCATATGCAACCTTCACGAATTTCATAATTATTGTGTGTAAAAAGGGATTTGGAGGAATAAAAGCTCCAAAATTAAATATATAAATATGAATACAAATATTAGGTGCAATATATTTGAAAATTAGGTTGCAGTTTTTTCTTTGGTATTATAAACGAGATACAATTATCAAAACTTTGATTAGTAGCAATACATTTTTTTTCCCAAAAAAAATCATTAATTCAAATTAGTAATACATTGATAGAAGACATAAACAAATATCAGCTTAAAGCCTACAACTTTGAAAAATCTATATTGCCTATAATACTCATGATTCCAGATCTGCAACATGTTGAAAATCACATTCTGATTTGTTATTTCGTTAGCACTTTCACTTATCAGAAAAATAAAAACAAATAAAAACAAAATATATGTTTTTTTTTCTAAGGGGAATACTAATTTAAATATTTGTTGCTTTAAAATAAAAACATTATGTTATTTGTCTTCAAATCTCAACTATTTACCCTTATTTTCGTTTTTTTTTTTTTTGTTACCAAAGTCTCCATTTTATTTGGCCATTTCTTCCCTAGACCGGGGTTCAGTCCTGAAATTAAGGGGTCAAAAAGTGGAGAAGATCCATGAAAATTAGTTAAAGAAAAAAGACAAAATGATGAATTTGAAATGATCCTCCCATCCTAGCTAATCATCAATGATAGCCTATATCCTATTTGCTTTTATTAGGCCTAAATTCGAAAATAAATCTATCAACTAATAAATTATGAGCACGCGACAACATCTATATACTTTAATTTTGATGGTAAGCAGAAAATAATAAAAAAAAGTTTAAACTTTTAAATTTTGTTGGAGAGCAAACGTTGTCGACAAAATGATATCAGATCACACAATGAAATCATTAATATTAAGCCATGAGATCATTCATTGGCATTTTAATGTAGCCTATGTAGGCATATATGGAGTCATAATTCAATTTTGAGCAACGATGATTGAAAAGGCCTCCAATGGCGAGATCTTCTCAAGATTCCAACCCGATCCTCAGCTAGCCTGCAAAAGACTAACCGGAGAGAACTCCGGCGTAAACACTCCGACGATCAAGTTAGTGAAAGGGAAGAAGAATAAAGACAAGTGTATAAAATATAAAAGCTGAATAAAAATGCCAAGATCGCTTGATTTCTCACCTTCTTCCTCCTTTTATACCCAAGCCCTTTGGTCCTTTGAGGTCCACGTGTCTAATCGGGATTGAGAGTCAAAACAAGGTGGAAAACCATCTAGGTTGACAAAAAGAACTAGTAACATCGATCAGTCGACCGGGGATAGTTCTTCCTCTGTCAAATCCCGCTTTTAGGATATTAATTACTTGTCGGGTCTTCTCGGAGCGCTTATTGCGCGCGCGGTATGACCGACATTTAATAACTTCATGTCGTCGTCCACCTCTTTTAGTAACTTCCTGCCAGGTCGATCAAGGCTTTAGCCTTTTGTAGTCAAGTCAATCGTATATACTAGTAACTATTAATCAGGTCGGTCGTACCTTCTAGTAACTATTAATCGGCCGGTCGTACCTTCTAGTTACTCTCTGTCAGCTCGGTCGTACCTTCTAGATACTCTCTGTCAGCTCGGTCGTACCTTCTAGTTACTCTATGTCAGCTCGGTCGTACCTTCTAGTTACTCTCTATCAGCTCGGCCGTACCTTCTAGTTACTCTCTGTCAGCTCGGCCGTACCTCCTAGTTACTCTCTGTCAGCTCGTCCAAAGCTCTTATAACTCTATCAGGTCGTCCAAAGCTCTTAATACTCTATCAGGTCGTCCGAAGTTCTAAATACTCTATCAGGTCGGCCGAAGCTCTTAATACTCTATCAGGTCGGCCGAAGCTCTTAATACTCTATTAGGTCGTCCGAAGTTCTTAATACTCTATTAGGTCGTCCGAAGTTCTTAATACTCTATCAGGTCGTCCGAAGTTCTTAATACTCTATCAGGTCATCCGAAGTTCTAAATACTCTATCAGGTCGGCCGAAACTCTTAATACTCTATCAGGTCGGCCGAAGCTCTTAATACTCTATCAGGTCATCCCAAGTTCTTAATACTCTATCAGGTCGTCCGAAGTTCTTAATACTCTATCAGGTCGGCCGTACCATCTAGTTACTGCTCAGCTCGGTCATATACTCTCTGTTTAGGATCGCTCATTTTATATGTACTTAGATACGCCGAATCAACTAGTCCCCCTACTCTCCTAGTTTGAGCGTAGGTCTAAACTTGGTGAGTATAAAATGACAGGTCTCCCTAGAATGTACCGAATCAACTAGTCCCCCTACTCTCCTAGTTTGAGCGTAGATCTAAACTTGGTGAGTATAAAATACCAGGTCTACCTAGAATGTACCGAATCAACTAGTCCCCCTACTCTCCTAGTTTGAGCGTAGATCTAAACTAGGTGAGTATAAAACAACAGGTCTACCCCTTTCGTCCCCATCCTCCGCTGGGTCAGGTATGTCGCAGGTTTGTTCCTAGAAACGGGTGGTTATTTTTGAATTTTGAATGGCCCTTCGATTCTCGTGTATGACCGGTGCATTTAATGCCTTGTCAAATCAAGTCACCTCATCCTCTCTCCTAATCTTAGCCATTGATTCATCCATCACCCGACGGCCCTTGACTGGCCACCCCCTCATCTTCCTTACCTTTGCAGTATAAATAACCCTTCCCCTCCCATTCTTCCTCTTCTTCCTCCATTTTTCTTCCTCAAAGCTCTCTGGTTCATCAATACTTTCGAGTATTTCCTACCATTTCAAGCTTTTTAATACCCATTACATTCATCATTCTCGGAGCATCCATGGCCCACCAATCAAGTAAGTTTTAATTTCTCCTTTCTTCCATTTCTCTTCTTTTCCTCTTTACTCTCTTTTTTTTCCCCTATATATATACGTATATACTGGTGTATGCATCCATTCTCTCTTCCGTGTACGTTTCGCCTTCCTCGTTCCGACCGTGACCTCTTGATCGAATTCTCTACTCACTTTCCCCCTCTTATTAAAATGGCCTCTTCGAGTAACAACCCAGCTCGGCCAAACATCTATAGCACCCTTTCGGAGGGCTCCTTACATAACCTTCGAATAAACGCTGGTATTCCGGCGGAGTACGAGCTGCGCCTTCTTGGGCCTACAGACGTTCCCTACAACCCTCCCTCGGGCTTTGCCACTTTTTTTGTTGAACAACTTGAGGCAGGGCTACGCTTCCCTGTTCCTGACCTACTAGGTCGGGTCTCCCGTAGTTTCGGCATTCCCCTTACTCAACTAGTCCCCAACTCCATTAGGCTGCTAGTTAGTTTTTCCATAATAATCCAACATTCCCAAGAAGAGCCCACCCCCAGCTCTGGAGGACCTTTTACCAAGCCAAGACTTCGAGCACCCCTGGGTTCTTCTATTTCATCAGCAAGGGTTTGGCCAAATTTATAGATGACACCTCTTCATCTAATAAAAACTGGAAAAAGAGATTTTTCAACATTTCTTCTCCCCAGCCCTGGGCCTTCCCGACTCGTTGGATTGACGACCTCCCCCATCAAGGTCGGGGTGGGAAACCTACTCCGGCTATTATTTCTCTAGCTCGGCGTTTAAACACGAATCCCTACCACGCCCAGCTCTTGGTCGATTCGTGGCCTTTATTATACCATTTTCACTTGAGTCCGAAGGCGGTAGACCTTCCCCAAGACCTAGGTATATATTGCTCCAGTATTTCCCCTCTTTTTTTCTTTATTTACTCTTTTGTGTTAACTAATTCTTTTTGCAACCCTCGGGAGGGGGAAGGTCACATTCATCTCACAAGCAACCCTCGGGAGCAAGTCCCCCCTGCTTCCCATACCTTGGTTGCCTCGACACAGCCCCAGGCCTCCCACAACCCTTCTCCTCCTCCGGCCAATTTGATCCATCAAAGAAAAAGGTCAGCCCATGCTGCCTCTAGCTCAGGACCACATCCTATCGGCCACGTCGAATCGGCGAGATCTTTCCAGGGACGGGGACTCCCCTCTGAACATCACAGTCCCGAGCTCAATGCAACTTGGGTGGAGAACCTGGTCACCCCCGTTCACGAACGAGCCCTGGGGAATGCGGACATCCAAGTCTGTATCCGTGATATGGCCCATTATACATCAAAGGTAATGAATTTTAAACCACAATTTTAAATCACCATTTAATGTCGTTTGCTTACGCTCATGATTTCACAGATGATCCTGACCATAGGCTCGATTATTCGAGATGCCCGTGTAGGTCTGACCGATGCGACCGAGCTTCGTCGGGCTAATGAAATTTTGCAACACAAGTTCGATTAGATCTCTTCCCGAGCTACTACACTGGATACCGAGCTTCAGAATGCCTCTACAGAGATCCAGAACTTGAAGGCTCAACTAGCTGCTTCTGAGGCCAAGGTCAAACTTCTGGAAGAGAAGGCTTTGAAGGCTGAGGAAGAGATCCCCCGAGCTAGGGAAGAGGGGAGGATCTCCGGATATGAGGCGAGCAAGGCTGAGTGGGCTACTGAAAAGGAGAAGTTCCTTGAGTTCGACGAGTATCTCGACCAAGTGGCGGATGCAGCTCTCCCATATTTGGAACAGGGCTTGCTTATAATGGCCAAGAGGGCCCAAGCCAAGGGCTTCACCCTGGAGGCACCAGATCTGAAGGAGGCTATCAAAGAGTTGCCTTCTGAGGCCCAAGCTAACCCTGTATTAGGAGATCTTCCAAGTAGCTCTGCTTCCGTCCTGCCTCAACAAGGTCCCCTGCAAGTTCAACCTCTCTCTGCTCATCCCGCTCTCCAAACTTTGAGCAGTGATAGCGATGGAACACCTGACTCCTCCCTCCCCCCTAATATAAATGAGCAAGAGGATGTAGTGACCTAGAATATCCAGGGCTGTTGTAATTATGCTTTTGTCTTTTCAATCGGTGTAATTATGTTTTGCTAATGAAAAATGCACTTATGCTTCTTTTAGCTCGTTAATTTCGTGAATCGTGCATTTAGACCAGGTCTACTTAACTACCGTGTTTCCGTCATAAAAATCTCAAAGGCCTTTGAGCCCGTGAAGTTCAACTCGGTATCATGGGATGGACTGGCTTGAGCATGCTTGACCCTTGGGGTAAATTTTTCCCAAGGGATATGAGTTTGTTTTTCAGAGATTAGAGCTTCTCCCAGGGACCTAAGATGGTGCGAGCTCAGCTCGTCCACTCAGGGATTTGAACTTAACCCTCGGAGATTAGTTTCCCCAAGGGACCTGAGATGGTTCGAGCTGAGCTCGGCACTCCGGGGTTTGACCTTGTTTAACCCTCGGAGATTAGTTTCCCTAAGGGACTGAGATGGTACGAGCTCAGCTCGGCCACTCAGGGGTTTGAGCTTGTTTAACCCTCGGAGATTAGAGTTTCTCCAAGGGACCTGAGATGGTACGAGCTGAACTTGGCCACTCAGGGGTTTGAGCTTGTTTAACCTCGGAGATTAGAGTTTCCCAAGAGACACGAGATGGTGAGTGAACTCGGCCACTCAGGGGTTTGAGCTTGTTTAACCCTTGGAGATTAGAGTTTCCCCAAGGGACCTGAGATGGTACGAGCTGAACTCGGCCACTCAGGGGTTTGAACTTGTTTAACCCTCGGAGATTAGAGTTTCCCCAAGGGACATGAGTGTTTGATACATGTTTTTATCTTAATTTTGATGATTTTATTCTTACACCAAAACAATGTTTTTAATGTTGTCCAAATACTCCTAAATGATTTCAAATGGTTTCAATATTTTCCGGAGTATTTCTTCAAGTTTTATTTCAGTTAAAATTGGAAAACATTTTTAATGATCTTATGTTCTTAAGTTTTCACCTCAAAAACAAGGTTCCTAAATGTTGTCTAAATACTCCCGATTGATTTAAAATGTTTTTACTAAATTTTCGGAGTATTTACATTGTTTTATTTCCGACAAAAATTGGACAACATTTCTGTCTCGAGGTCAACCGGTCGCCGTAGAGGGCAACCCATACCTGAAGATGAAGTTTGAAACAAAAAAATGAGACGAACCTGAAAAATAGACAGGTCGACCGGTCGACCAGGGCGTCGACCGGTGACGTCGACCGGTCGCACCCTTGTCGACCGGTACCTGAAAGTTCAAAATTGAAACAGAACATGTATCTTCGTAAAATCAATGAGGGGGACCGGTCAGGGTCAAGGTCGACCGGTCGTAGTCCTCCCCTGATCGGTCGCCCTGTGTTATTTTCCTGTATGTTCTTCAAACATCTATTTCTGTGCGACCGATCGCCCTATCTTTTGATAGCAAATTTCTGACCGTTTGACAACAGACATATTTTCCTTAAAATGTGGGATTGATTTCTAACAGCTATATTCTTGATTTTAATTGTATTTTTCTGTAGATTTTCAATCCCCAAGAGGAGCCTATGCTTGATCAATCATCTCCTATAAATAGAGGAAGTTTTGGAGCAACCATGACAACTATTGAGATACAACACAACAAGATACACTTCAAGCAAATACTTGGTTTTTCATTGTTATTATTCTTGTTGTAATTTGCCTAGCTTATCACTTTCACATCCTTGAGGTCTAGGCTATTCTTGATTACACTTGCACTCAATTGTAATATTTATTATCGAGTTGTAATCTTGATTTTGGGTTATCATTCAACACAAGATATCCTTGTGAGTGTTCTTGTGGTAAGAACACACTTGGATGATCTAGGTGATAGGTGCAAGAAGATTGTGGTGATCTTCTCATTGAGGTGTTGAAGAATTTGGTATTCTTCAAGGTTGAAGATTGTGGTAATCTTCACAAGGTGCCGTTGGAGATTGTGGTAATCTTCAAGTGAGATTGTGGCAATCTCAAAGGTGATGTTGAAGAAGAGTGTGGTGCTCTTCAAGGTGTTGTAAGTTGGTGTTGTATTAATTTTTGGTAAATTAATAAAATCTTTTTTTCTTTTTGAAATCCATCCCAGATATACTGGGGTGGTAGAGGATTAGGCCCTAGGTCGGTTGAACCTCTATAAATCGACGTGTGTTGTTTACATTCCACACCTTTATTATTGTATTGGCTTGTTTTGTTCGAAAAAGAGGGCGAAATCGAAAAGATGGAGATAATCTATTTACCCCCCTCTAGATTATCGTAGCCGCTTGGACTTACAAGTGGTATCAAAGCCAAACTCTTTGGCAAGCTCATTTCACATCGCGAGTGAAGAGGAACGATCGTCGGCTACGAACGAAGCTTATCTTACCGGCACCTCCACCACCAAGCCACCTCTATTTGATTCCAAAAATTTTACATTTTGGAAAGAAAGAATAGAATGTCATCTACAAGGTTGCGGGTTCGACATTTGGAACATCGTCATAAATGGAGAATCCATTCCGATTACAAACACACCACACACCTCCAAAGGCCTCAAAGAGCTAAATGATGAAGAGAAGAAAATCATCTCCTTAAATGGTAAAGCTCTCAATAATTTATATTGTTCATTTACTTATTTGGAATATGAACATATTGTAGGAATTCGATCGGCACATGAAGTATGGCAAAAATTAGAAGCCATTCATGAAGTATATGAAAATGATAGGAGCAACTCAAAAGCATCTACTTCTCAAAGGGATACAATGTCAAATCCAAGGAACAAGCTTCTTACAACTTCCAACTATGAAGAAGTTGAACATTGTCTTATGGGCATCGAAGAAGAAAACGAGGTATGTCTTAAACCCTCTACCTCTTATGATGTTGTTCTTCAAAATGATTATAGTGATTTGCAAAATGATTTTGATGATCTTCAAAATGAATTCTAAGGTTTACTTGTTAAGTACAAAAATTTGAAAAAGGAATTCAATGTTTTGAAAAATGAAAAGGATAGTTTATTTGCCTCATATGAATCACTATCATTTGCTCACATCACCACACTTGACAAGGTTAGAAACCTTGAAAAACAAAATAGTACTCTTGTTGAGGATATAAATTGCATGAAAAATGATTTCTCAAAACCCAACTTAAGTACCAATAAATTGCCCAATATTTTGGATGTTAATGGTTGTAATAACTTGAATAGTGAACTTGATCATGAGCCTAATATTGTCAAGCATATGAAAAAGAATCGACTATGCATATTAGTGATGTTACTTGATTTTATTGCGGTAAGAAGGGTCATACGGTAAATCCGACACTAGAAATAGCTCTAATTATTATTGGAGACCTAAAAGTCTCAAGACTAACCTCAAAGGACCCAAGCACTTGAGGGTACCACAAAACAATGTCATTCTAGATACTCGGCGGATTAATAATCGAAGAAAATTCATGCCGCCAAGGAAACATCAAATGAACATCTCATTTGATCAAAGAAAGAGAAAACAAAGTCAATTTCCAAGAAGAGGATATAATCAAAAATGGGAAGAACACAATCCTTGGAAATGGCAAAGACATCATCAACAAGATGATTTCCAAAGAGAAGGCCACAATGCTTGGAAATAGAGTAATTGGAGAAACCATCATCAACAAGATGATTTTCAAAAGGGAAGATATCATCAACAACGGGTACAGCACAACCCATGGAAATGGCGTAATTGGTAAACCGTATCTCCCCATTTAAATATGCATTTTATTTAGTTAGTATGCATGTTTTTATTTGTGTCTCATTGCAAATGAGTTTTCATATTTTTAAAATTAAGGTCCTCAATAAATATTTGTATATTTAAAATTTCCTTGAAAAATGAGACCTTATATGTTGCTTTTAAACTCTTATGGATTTTTATAGTATAAGCATTTTTTTGCCTACACTTGTGCTATTATATCTTGTGCAAATTTTGTTTAAGAATTGTGTAGGTTATATTCATATTCATTGGCTATTTCTTCATCAAGTTTCTTAAACCATCGAGGTATGTTCACTCGTATTTCTCTTAGAACTCGATATTATGTTTATGCACATGTCTTTTAAATATTTCATTTCAACCCCTTAAGTGCCCCTAAATGATTTGTAAATTTTTTTTAAAAAGGGCACTACTCGTTAAATCTCGTTTTTCTTGTATATGTGTTTTCTCGTAACTCATATTTGTTGGATTTAGTCCATAATTATCTTTTTGCAAAGTTTTAAAACTTTTGGGGTGAAAAATTGAATTTTAGAAAATTCTGAAGAATGAAAATCGCCTTTGGGGCCCAGTCAGGCCGGCCGTCGCACGCACGTCGACCGGTCGCACCCTACCTCGACCGGTCGCCCAGGGCAATTTTTCAACACAAAAAAGGGTCTGCCCTCTTTTTGAAACAGAACACAAAAAAATTTCCCAAACCCTTATCAGCGAAAATCGTCCCTTTTCTCTCAAATCCTCATTTCTTCATCAATCTTTACGATTCTTGTTGCTAATCCTCTTATTTTTGCAAGAATCTTACATATATGGATCCTCCAAGAAATTCCACCGGTCAAAATCCCACTTCCAAGAGAAGAAAGGGCGGAGAGGGTTCTTCGAGAAATTGGCAAGACGAAGCCGAACAAAGGGATATTTGAGCTGCCCAAAGGAACGTGGCTCAAGAACGTGATGACATTCAAAATCCCATACTCTTTCGGGCCCAAATTGCCGAGCTCCGCGGAACAATTTCGCTCAAAAATTTCCGTTGGGCGAAAAGTAAGAAATCTTTTATATCTTTAGCTCCCCATTCTAATATTGTTCTAAATTTCATCAATAAATATGCGGAGTGGTACTATGAAGATTTGGGAATGGGTGAAAAATCGATTGCTCGGACTAAAATTTGTCGTTTTAATTCATTTACTAATGAATATCCTACCATTAGAGGATTCTTTGAAGAGCAAGGTTGGATGTTTTTATGGGAGCATGCATATGTTTTGTATGATGATGATATTATCTAACTTTTTTACGCAAATATGTGGGTGCAATATGATGATGATAGAAAGCCTATTGCGGTAAATTCATTTGTAAGGGGTCGTCATTTTAGGTGGACTCCTAATGAAATTTGTCGGCTTTTACATGTTAGAGAAGGTGGTTGGGACTATTTCTCTTGTGCTATTTGGAATGATGAGATGTTGGGGGTGTCTATGAGAGAAGTTAAGACTTATTTGGGCGTATGGCCAAAATATTCTTTGTTGGCGATGACACTTGAGCATCGAATTATATATGTTATTGTCGCCTACTGTATTTGTGGAAAAGCGGGCAAAATGCCTAGCAACATGGACTATTTTTTGACTTATAAGATTGCTAGAAGGGAACCGCTTAATATTGGCGCCATACTTATTCAATGTCTAAACGAGTCCATCACTCAAGGAAATAAGAAGTTTGTTATGGGCAATTGGATTTGTAAACTTCTTATACAATCGGGACTACCTTCGTCGGAGTGTAATTCGGAGGTATTTCAAAATGACTTTGACATTAATAACATCTCCCAAATGGTCACTATGCGCAAGAATATGGACATCCGACCTACTAAAATGGCTAGAGGAAGAGGCCAAGATTCCCAGATCCAAACGACTTCTTTGATGATGCCGAGGCCGTGAGATTGGCGGAGGAAGGCGAACAGAGCAATCCGGAGGGTAATACCGGTGCTCAACCGCCTAGGAGGTACACCCAAGCCGAATATGATGATTTAAGAATGTTTCATGATGCTAGGTACGAGGCTTTGGAGCAAAAGACCTCCAAAATGCAAAAATCAATCGGCAAGTTGAAGAAATTCATCAAAAATTTTATTCCCGGAACTTGCTTCTCTTCGGACGAGGATTAATGTCCCCTCCCCTTTATTATCTTAGCATTTTCTCTTATTCATGATGTTTTGTATTTCTATGAACTTTCTTGTAAAACTCTAAATTTCACTAATGGATTTGCTTATTTTCTTGAAAGGGTTAAGTTGAAAATGGCTTGTGGATGATCATGATATTGATGGAGTATTTGATGATAACAATACTCTAGTTTGGCATAGTTTTGTGTTGGTATGAAGTACTTGATGGTAAAAGTGCTTCTTTTAATGCATTTGAAATGACTTGATCGTTTTGTTTAGATGGATAATTTGGGACATTTGTAATGTCTAATATGCATTGTTTGATGCTTGACATGTATTACTTGATGGTCGTAGGTCCCAAGGGGTGTAAGTGTAAGGTTTAGAAGGGGGTTGAATAAACCTTACCAAATTTTCGATTTAGTCCTTTTAAATCTCTGAGTTGATTCTATTTGTACCGTGTCCTTGATGGACGGTCGAATTAGTCACTCAGTAGAGTTAATCTCTCAATGACTCAATTTGTGGTTTGTTGATGGAGTAACTCGTTGTTGGCTATAATTTAACTCATTTGTGGTTTTATTTTATTGGAAGACTTAACACCCTTAAGTTTGATTAAGCAAGATTTTAGAGCTTGATTTAGTACTTATAAATTATCAAATGGATAGCAAATTTATCGGCAAATATAAGCGAGTTAAAAGTGCGGGAATTTAAATCTTTGAAATGTAAATGACACAGTGAAGTTTTTATAGAGGTTCGAAGATGGGGTAATTCTTCTACTCCTCTCTTCTCCAACTCCCGGAGGAATCCACTAGGTAATGATCGGTTTATAAAGTGGTAACTTGATCCGGATACAAGTCTTGATCACAACAGCCGACTTGATCCTTAGGGACTCGATCTGGGAGACGCCTTGATCACTCGGTGGCCAAACGACTCGGCTTCTTCACAGGGCATTTTTGCCTTGCTACTACTGACTCACTTGCTCAAGCTCTTTGAATTTGATCACGAAGCCCTCCAAAAGCTTAAGACTTGGTTCAACCTTGAACCTTTCTACAATCCTTCCTGGAATGTAGACCCCTTGTTTTCAGTATTTTCCTCTTCAACTGGTTGAAGTTATCTTTCCTTCACAGGTGAGTGTTGGATTGATGTTCTTCGTAATGTAGGCTTGAGGATTGAGAATGTTTCAGTTTTTCTAATATGCTTGTTTATCTCACATGTGTGTCATCCATCTTCTCAAACAAACTCCTCAGCCTTTTATAGTGAACTTTCAAAAATTTTCCCGTTGAAGAGATAGGCTTATTTTTGAAAGTCACTTTGCGATCGTTGGCTTGCGTTCTTGGAATTGCCATTTCCTCGTATGAATTGTTCTTTCACCTTTTCGAGTTCGACACGGTGGTGCTTCCCATTGGTTCATTCGTTTTGCACGCTTCGGGACCGAGCACTCCGAGAAAGGTGGTATGGAGATATTACTTGTTTAAGTAAATCTCTTGATTTCTGTGCAACGGTTCTTTTACGATTATCTCGACTTGATTGCATTTCCTTGCTTTCCCCAGGTGACTTAGAGTCACTTCAAATCATGGATGACTCTTCCGCCACTTCAACTTGAGACTTGGCTTTACTTGAGTTGACTTGGTGATGCTCCACTCAGTGCATCTCACCGCTTCTCCGAAGAGAGTTCTGTCTACTCTTCTTTGCCATACTGGTGTCTCGCAGTGAGTCTTCCTTCAGTCTTGATTGTCTTTTTGCATGTTAGGGCGTAGGTGACTTAACTCGGCTTGGCAGCTCTATTTATTACAATGCATTTTAAAACAAGAATTGGGGTGCCAACTTTCTATTCTAAGTTTTACATGGCATTCATCAAAATCTAAACAATAAAATTCCTAACAATTTCCCCCTTTTTGATGATGCCAAAACTTAAACCATTCAAAAATGCAAATAGCAAAGATACATACTGAGATAGTGTATTGACATAGAATGTATGCGCTTGAGAATAGATCTGTTTATTGATCATATCATTCTGTTCTTTTACACAAGCCCATTTTTACAAGGTGTATCGAGCACATATTTGTCTACATTGAAAATAAAGAATTTATAGCTTTATTTACGGAAGACTTACGTTGTATGTATTTACATGATAAAATACGAAGGGTTGGTTGACAAGAACACTTCATCTCCTTGTCTCCTTCTTTCATCTTGATCGGCAAGATCTTCTTCTCTTCTTCTCTTTTTCTCGTCGTCAATTTGCCTTGTTTTTTCTTCTCATATGCTTTCTGGCAGCTTCATCTCTTCTTATTCTTTCTGTCTCTCCTCCCATAACCGAGTTTGTCTCTTGTTTTCTTCTTCTAGTCTTTTTGCATACTCGGCGTTAGTTTTAGCCACTTTCAAATTTGCCACTTGGTCAAGCCCAGCCCAAAGTAGATCCCTCCTTTCTTTCTCGGATCTACATATTCAATATTCTTGGCGGAGGCCTAGGGTCAAGCTTCTTCCTCCACTCATCGCTTCTTTCTCTACTCGGGCGTATCTTTGTCGGGGTCTTCTTTCTTTCCCGTAGCGGAGTGACAAAGCAGAGGATCCGGTTTGTCTTTGCTCGTCGCCTTCTTCACATAACGTGAGACCCTTTTCCCAAGACTGAGTCCCAAGCTTGAGCCATAGACATATTTGCAAAGTATGCCAGTTCGAGCGTCTTAAATTGATCAATCGATCGTGGCTCTGTCCCGACATCCGAGATGGCATACGTGTCTCTGTCTCTTTGGAATGCCTCCATGTTCTTTCAAGATGTTCATCACCCTGGCATCCATTCTTCCTTCATCCCCGCTTCAATTGTTTTTCTCTTTTCGGCCATAGATACGACAGAGTGTTGGAGTGGCGAGTCACGGGGAGTTTTCGCTTATGATGTCACGGTGATGTGAGGACCTTGTTGGGGGTTTGTGCAATCATCAATGTCACATCCGTTGATCCTTCCCCCTCAACAAGCTTTCCTTTCTTGTTTCAAGACTTCCAAATTTGATTTTCCCTTCTCATTTTGCATCTTTCTTTCTCGCCCTTGATTTTAGCGCTTTGAGGTATTCCTCTTCCCCTTTTGGCATCATCAAAGGATAGAGGAACCCAGGGAACATCTTGGCAAGCATGAAGTCGAAGTCTTCGATGGTTGAGTTACGCTTCAAGTCACTGCGTTGTATGCAAAGACGGAATTGGTCGAGTAGCATTGGATTCTGCTGAAATCACTTCATCTCGGCCATGAGAAGGCTGAATTTTCTTGTCATGTGTTCTTCCAACGCTGTAGATCATTTGTATTTTGCTCACGCAGCGGCCTTGATCTCGGCGAGTGTGAGCTTCATGCAAATGATCAATGTGTTCTCTCAAACCGTTTTTGCATCGGCATTTTCACTCTCCACACCAACTTGACTTGTTGAACAATGTTCGAAGTATCTCACTGTTCCACACGCATTGTTTCTTGATGTTGCCACCATTCCCTTATCTCGATTGTGATGCCTCTCAAGTCGGCTATAAGGTTGGCATCTCTGTTGTCTAGTCGCATGTCCAATGAGGCTGATGCCTCTCCATCCGTTCAACCTCGGCAAAGAGTGCCTTGAATACTTCTCGAACTTGGTGATTCTTCATTCTTTGCGGTGATGGCCATACTGACATCAAAGTCATAAGCGGTACCTGGGACAATGGTGCACGATGAAAAGGCGGAGCTGGTGCGTGATAGCGTACGCGCTCATTCTCTCGACTCTTCGTGGAGTTTCGTATCTCCAGTGAAAAAGGGAAAGATTCTACAAAAGATTCATCACCGCCAACCAGGATCATTCGATGATGAGCGGTGCGCGTGAAGTCCTTTTGGGAATCGATCTGCTGCAGCTTGAGGAGCTGTGCGGTGGTCTCTTGTTCACTGGGTTCTGTTGTGAAGCATACCCGCTTCTTTGAGCCTGGTATCTTAAAACTTCGTTGGTCTCGGTGATTTTTCCATTTGATGGGATCGGTCCTTGGCCTTATCGAGCGTCATCGGACGATGATGAGATTTCCATTGGTGGCTCATCATCAAAATTGAAAGTTTGACGTAGTAGTCTTGGGATCGGACTTGCTCGTGCTTGGAACATCCCTTGAGTCTTTTGGATTTGTCATGGGGATGACTCAGCCTTCTTCTTCGCCCTCCGATCCCGGAAAAGTGACATCGGGGTTGTCCTGGGAATCATGAAGTGCGCTGATCTCCTTCTCGGATGGGTCGATGATAGTAGGAGGGATGTTCTCTCTGCTGACTTCTTTACCCCAGGGAAGTCTCAACCTCCCGTGGGCCTTCATTACCTCCAGTAGTCTCTCTGCTGCGAGGCCTTGGTCCACCCTTTCGACATTGTCACTGTCTTAGGGTCTTCTACGGCGGCATCCATTGGAGTCTCAACCCCATGGATTGCACTTTCATCGCCCAGTGTTAACTCCCAGGGCATTCCTTCCTCGTGCCTCGATCGCCTCAAAAGCGTCATTATTACCGAGAGCGGTTGGCACCTCGGTGAGACAGTCTCAAGCCTCGAGTTTCGTTGATGGCAACTTTTGTTCTTCTTGCGTTTGTAATTTCTCTCCTTCGCCTCCTTGATTCTTTGTGGAGTCATCCTCCGCGGTGGAGGAGTTTCCCCTCCGGGCGCACCGGTGAGTGACTTGGAATGGGGTCACTCATCTCCAAACTCCATTGTGTCTTTTGAATGTTCAGCCGTTGGGGCGGGTGGTAAAACACCTTCAATCGGGGTTGGCTTGACGGGGTCCCCATTGTCCCGTTTCATCGCCATCTCCTTATGCTTTCTTCCGAGTGAGTGAGGGAAGTGGTAGCGGCAACAACAGTGGCTATTTGGTGAACCACTCCCATTGGATCTATTTCGGTGTGTTCGGAGGACTCTCTGGTCCCTCCATTAGTCTTTGCTCGTGAAGGATTCTTGATTCGTGCAATGCTTCTTTGCATTTGCAACTCTTACGTGGCGACAACATTTTCCTGGTCCTCATCATCGGCATCGGAGAAGACATCAAGGAGAGGATGTGTGTGTTACGTCAGTGGTGCGGAGATAGGGCGGATGCTTGCCTTCTCGTGTGCCTCGGCCTTCCTCGGCTTGCTTTTCTCTCTCCTTGTCCTTGAAAAACTGCAGGATGTCTAAGCAGTTGTCTTCATCCAGAGCTGGGAGCACAGTAGTTAATCCAAGGAAATTTAGCAGTTCCTCTTCTTCTTCTATGAACTCAGGGCGTTGGAACTGTTCCCTTGACTTGCTCAGCTTCCATTTCCTCCACTCACGCAGACGATTTTGGATGTCTGGGTAAGGTGGAGATAGGATCATTACATCACTATCTGCTTTGGCAGTTTCTTCTTGTGTTTCTGCTGCGTGAACTACAAATTTGTGTGTCTTCAGTTGCCTCTGCTGATCACCTTCAGCAGACTTGGCTGTTTCATCAATTACATCTGGAGACTCTACTTCTCCAGCAGTCTCCGGTATCTTCTCTAGCTGAGTGGCTGACTCAGCTGGTTTCTCCAGCTCGGAGCGCTTGATAATCCGTCTTCGTCTCCTAGTTTGTACCAGAGGGATTTCTGGTTCAGAGACGGTGTCTTCTGAGTCTTGTGCGGCGGGGGTCTTTGGTGTTTGTTTCGAGAGCTGGCCGTCTTGGCTTGTCGGTTCTCCTCCTTTTGACGATCGGAGAAGGTATTTGTGAGTCCTTCTCGACCGCTGCTGCGCAGGGCAGGAGACACGGCCATGTTCTTTGGGGCGGTGACTTCTGCATCACACTGGGGGGTAGAAGCATGTTTGGTTTTCTTTCTTTGCGCAGGGCACATGATTTTTCTTGGTAGCTCTTTGGCGACTTTCTTCTTGGTTTGGAGAGGAAACAATGTATCTTGGGGTCGGTGATTCCCCTCATTGGTGTCGCTCTCTTGGCATAAGCTCGCTTCGACGGCGCGAGAGAGGTTTGCTCTGAACATCCTCTTGTTAACATGGAAAGCCTTCCCATGTCTAAGAGGACTCCTTTCACCTCCAATAGCCGGCCAATCACTAGGCCATATCCTAGGGATCCTCCAAATGAGCCATCTTCTTTGAAGGACTTGTTCCCCACGTTCGCAGAGTCTGCTGTAGACAAACTCAGGCCAGATTTATCTTCTTTTCTTCGATGATTGCAGCCATTACAATCAGCTTTGCCTTTGTGATTGGTCAAAGCGCCAAATTTGATGTCGATACATTTGGCAACTATGTCCAACAACTTGTGATAATCCTTCCTTCAGATCTCTTGTTTCTTTGTGTATATTATTTTATCGGCAAAGTCGGACTTGGCTATTTCTTTCCATGCGTCGGCCAAGTTTACATCAGCTTCTTTAATCTCGGATGCTCCTTGGCGGTAGTGAGCAATATTCACCAAATCCTTGGCGAGGAGATAGTCATTTGCTTTCCGTGTATGAGATGACTTGATTCCTTCATCGTGAATCTCGGCATTCACGTAGAATTGTGCGACCTCCTCCACATAGGTCATCGGATATTCTAACGTTAGAAACGGTTTTAGTGGGGACGTTTCCAACTTCTCGGCGATTTTCTTCACTAGGGTGTCGTCGGACCCGCTTCACCATTCGTCGAAATCCACCGTCGAACGAGTGTGGATTTGCTTTCCTAACTTGGTAAAGTCATAAGTTGGTGCCATTTCTCGGGATTATTTCAAGGAAAACGAGAAAATGATTTGAAGATTGATAGGGTTTAGAGTATTTTGCCTTTGCTTTTGAGAGAAAGAGATGAATAGTTTTTAGAAGTGTGAGAGAAAACGGACGAAAATGGTTTAAATATGGTTTATGAAAGGGCGTGCGGGTGGTTTTGAATTGTGATCGAAATCAACGGCTTGGATTTTCGTGACGCTTATTGAGCATTTCATGTCTCGTATTTAATGCGGTAGCATTTATATCCAATCATAAGCTTGGAGTGCACTTTATGTCCGTACACATCATCATTATCTTTGACGTATTCCTTAAAACATTCCCGCTTAGTCAAAACATTTGCGTTTTTGTCACTTTGCTCATAAGTTATTGACTTATCTCTTAGCCGATTTAACTCTACTTCTCACGAGTTCTCTTAGCGACTCATTGCTATCGGTGACTTCGGTGTAGTTGTCTTTCCGATACAATCGACTTACTAAGTGATTTGTTTTCAGCTCTTTTTCACCCCTTTTCTGTTCCATTTCTCTTCTTTGATTCTTCTGTGTCTCAGCTTAGTTCAATTAGCCCCAACTCATGTTTGAGTTCTTCAAATCTTGACTCACATAATGGTTTTGTGAAGATGTCAGCTAGTTGTTTATCAGTTGAGATATATTCCAGGATGATGTCCTTCTTTTCAACATGATCTCTTATGAAATGATATCTGACATCAATATGTTTTGTTCTTGAGTGCAACACGGGATTTTGAGTGATTGCAATTGCACTTGTGTTATCACACATGATTGGAATTTCTTTTTCTTCAACTTCATAGTCTCAAATTTCTTTGTCTCATCCATAGGACTTGGGCAACAAATTTGCCCGCAGCCTATGTATTCTGCCTCATTTTGTAGAGGTGGCTATGGAGTTTTGCTTCTTGCTAAACCAGGAAATTAGTCTGTTTCCTAGCATTTGACATGTGCCGAAGTGCTTTTTCTGTCCACTCGCATCAAAGATAGTCGAGTCCGAATAGCCAATTAGCTTGAATCCACCATCCTTTGGATACCATAGCCTACTTCTTGGCTTCCTTTCAAGTATCTCAATATTCTCTTAGCATTTCTTTGTCATGTGGCTCTCTTTTGGAGCGATTGAAATCTTGCACATACACCTACAACAAAGGTGATGTACGGCTTTGCTAGGCGTGAGATAGAGCAATGATCCAATAAGTGTTATGTATCTTGTTTGATCTACTGGGCTTGCCATCCTGCATCCATGTCCATTTTGGTGATGTGTTCATTGGTATTTTTCGAAGACTTCTCCTCCATACCAAACTTCTTCATTAAATCTCGGTGTATTTTGTTTGACTTATGAAGGTTCCATCCTTCAATTGTTTCACTTGGAGTCCAAGGAAGAATGTCGACTCTCCCATCATGCTCATTTCAAATTTACTTTGCATGAGGTTTGAAAATTTTTCACACGACTCTTTGTTAGTGGATCCAAAAATGATGTCATCCACATATATTTGAACAAGCAAAGTATACTCTTCTTGTCTTGAATTACGAAAAGTGTTCTATCTACCTTTCATTTTGCGAATCCATTTTCGATTAGGAATTGTGACAGGGTATCATACAATGCTTTGGGTGCCTGTTTCAATCCATACAGGGCTTTCTTGAGTTTGTATACCTTGTCTCCAAGAGTCTTCTCGCTCAAATCCTGGAGGTTGTTCAACATACACTTCTTCTTCCAATAAACCATTTAGGAATGCACTTTTTACATCCATCGATATACAATGAAATTCTTGTGAGTCGTGCATAGGCAAGAAACATCCTTATAGCTTCCAATCTTGCTACAGGGCAAATGTTTCATCAAAATCTATCCCTTCTTCTTGGCAATATCCTTTGGCTACTAGTCTTGCTTTGTTTGTTACCACAGAACCTTCCTCGTTCATCTTATTTCTGAACACCCATTTGGTTCCAATAACATTTTGATGTATGGGTCTTTGCACTAATTCCCATACTTTATTTCTCTCAAATTAATTGACTCTTCTTGCATAGCTTGAATCCAATGTGTGTCGTCAATGTTTGTGACACATCTTTGGGCTCTATTTGCGAGATGAAGCATGTGAACATGGCTTCTTGTTGAGTTCGGATCTTGTCTTGACACCTTCTCTTATATCTCCAATGACAAGTTCGTGGATGGTCTCTCGGCCATCTTACATCAGGTTGGAGTAAGTTAGCTAGATTGATCGACTTGCGGTTGTGTTGTCGTGGTCGGCTCTCTCGTAATCACTTATTTGCAAATTTTCCGGTGTTTTTGAGATTCACTATCTCATCTTCTTCCGAATTGATAATTCCGGCTTGACTTCAAAGATAGGGACTCTTCGTATGTTTGGATGATTCAACATTTTATCGGTGACTCTTCAATGTCTTCTCCATTTACATTTGGCTCATCGAATACTACATGAATGGATTCCTCTGTAACCATAGTTCTTTTGTTGAGTATTCGTAGGCTTTGCTTTGGTGAGTATCTAAGAAGATACCTCATCGACCTTTAGCATCAAAAGCCTTTAGGTTGTCTTTGCCATTGTTGTGGATGAAGCATTTACATCCAAATATTCTCAAATATGCAACACTTGGTTTTCTTCGATCCAGGATCTCATAGGAGTCTTTGTCATTTTGTCTGTTTATCATACATCCTGTTTTGGGTGTAGCAAGTTGTGTTGATTGCTTGACCCAAAATCTTTTTGGTAACCCCGCTTGACTAACATGGTCCTTTCACGCTTCTTTGAGGGTTCTATTTCTTCTTCTCGCAACTCCATTCTCATTGTGGAGTCCTTGCTGTGATAGTTCATGACCAATACCATTCTCAATACAATCTTTGAGTTATTATTCCATTGACAAACTCGGTTCCTCTATCCGATCTTATTTTGATAATGGTTTGACTCTTCTCATTTTGAATCTCTTTCAATGTGTGGTAGTTTTTGTAGAGTTTCTTTCTTCTTGCACATGAATATTGTCCATGTATATATTGAGTAGTCATCTACTACCACCAAGGTGTATTTCTTTCCACTTATGCTATTTTGGTTCCCCGGGCCAAATAAATCCATATGAAGCGGATGCAATATTCTTGTTGAGGATGGGCATGTCTTTTCTTTGAATGACGACTTGATTTGTTTTCCCTTCGACATGCATCACATATACTCTCCTTCTTGTATAATCGAGTCCGGAAGTCCTTCTACAAGATGACTTCTTGACTTGTTAATTGTTTTGAAATTCGGGTGACTCAACTTTTTGTGCCACGGCCCAACTTGATTCATTTGTGCTCTTTTCTTTGCTAGTAGGACAGTCTTTGGGTGTTGCGGTTGACCAATCCACTACATACATATTTTTCTGCTCCTCGCATCCGCTTGCAAAGACCACTTCATTTGATTCAATATCTTTGATTTGGCATATACCCATATTGAATCCAACATTGTAGCCCTTGTCACAAAGTTGATGATGCTTAGTAAATTGAAGTTTAGTCCTTCAACATATGCAACATCGTGATCTCTAATCCATTCCTCTTGATGGATCCAATGCCTCTTATTTCACCTGGAGCTTCATTTCCTCCAAATATGACTTTTGCTCCTTTAACTTCCTTGAATTTTGATGATTTTTCTTATTTCTGTCATATGTCCGGAGCGACCACTATCCATGTACCAGGTTCCTTGGCACTCATTTGTTCCTTGAACCCGCAATCAAGGAAATTAAGTTTTAGGTACCCATACTTGTGCAGGTCTGAGGGGTTAGAATTGTAAGATGATCCAACCAACCTATAGCCAAATGATTTGACTCTAAGGGGTTGCCATCTATCGAGTGCCATAATCATAATTAATCCTGGCAAATTGCTTGGGGATTCTAGGTTCATACGTTTGTCTCTTTTTGTCTCAGTATGCTGCGCATATATGTTTTAGCAATTGCCTTCCAGGTAATTGTGGTGTTTTTGAGTGTAGTGCCTAGGTGCATATGTGTCTTTGATGAAAGCTCTTATACTTTTGGAATGGCCTTTCTTGAGTTCTAGGCCTTTGCCATTTGGGCTTATATTCCATAAGTCTCAGGCCTTTGATAGTTCACATTATTCCAATCACTTGGCTTGGATATTTTCTACCATTCCCATCATATGTATTTCTTTTATGGGTTTTTCGGGATTTTTGGTAGCTCGCTTCTTCTTTACAAAGTATTTTTGTTTGGAGTTTTTGAGGACTCATTTGATATCTCTTCCGGCCCTTTCAAAGACACTCAATGGATGTTTTCCTTTTCCTTTATAACCAAGGCCAGTTTGCTTATTATTGTGCTTTGGAGTGAATGTGTGTGCAACATTTAGAGTTTTGGATTTTTCAGACTCTTCATGACTTGAAAATCCTTTTTCCAAAGTTACTCTTGAGGTTTGACATAGCACAGAGGAATTAAATCCTAAGCCTGTCTTGTCTCCACATTCTCTTTGACTCATAATAAGATCATCCAATGATTTAGATGCCTTAGTGAATGAGGCAATAACATTCTTGAGGTCATTCTCCCTCTTTTCTATAGCAGCAATTTCATTTATTAATTTAGCATTTTCGGCCTTTACACTTTCATTCTCATTAGCTATTTGACTTAGAGTACTCGGCTCCTTAGTCGGCCTTGAGTTTTGACTTTTGAGTAAATTTTTGTTTTCCTCATTCAATAGTGTGTGTGAGGATTTAATGTGTTCAAAATCTTTCATCATTTTGCCTAATGAATCATAAAGATCGAGTGGGTGATGAAGTGTGTGTGTCACGAGTCACTATCATCGGTGTATGCGAGTTTGATGAGTTAGATTGTACCTCATCTTCTTGATCTTGTTCTTTGGCCATCAAGCGGATCGGGGCTTCTTCTTCGAGTCACTTGAGTAGTCACTTCTTTGCTCTCTCAATCATTGTCTCTCTTGACTTGTTTGTCTCGTGATCTCTGCGACCATCATTGCCTTTTTCTTTTCTTGTCTTCTTTCTCACGAAGACCTTTCTTTCTTCTTCATCCTCGTCTTGTTGACTACGAGGATATGAGCGATCAATGGCATAGTGACTGGTTGTCTACAGTTCCAACATAGATATTGACCTTTTGATCGACTCTTTCCATTCTTGAGTTGTCGCCCTTTGATACTCAACTTTTTGATGATCATTTCTTGGTTGGCCCGTCTTCCCTTGATTTGGAGGGAGCCGAGTGTCTTCTAGAAGATTCTCCTTTTCTCTCTTGTAGTTCTTATTGAAGAACTTGTTGAATCTTTTGACCATCAGGGCTATTTATTTCCGGGTCAATGACTTCTTTGACCTCAACTCTCTTCCCATCTTTAACAATTAGAGCAAATTGTTTTGGGTACATCTGTCTCTTCCTGGTCTTTTCTTTCTCACTCAAACTCGTAGGCTTTGAGGTCCGAGAATAGTTCATGGTTGGATGTCTTTGATAGGTCCATGGAATGTCTCGGTGCCATGACCTTCATTTCCCATTCAATTTGGAAGACTTTTAGGATTTTCATACACATTTCTTCTGTGTATATTCCTTTCCAAGTGCGCATGACTCATTTGTGATTTTCGTGAACCGAAGCGTCTAGTTGATCCAGGTTCTCTCCCGAGATCATTTTGAAGTTTTCAAATTTTTGTACAACCACCGATAATTTGTTTTCTTTGATTTGCTCCGAGCCTTCACAAATCAATGTCAACTTGTCCTGCATTTCCTTAGCCGTTTTGCAAGATTTGACTTTATTGAACATGGCTTTGTCCAAGGTTTTGTAAAGGATGTCCTTGGCTACATTGTCCAGGTTGTATCTTTTTTCTGTCATCATTTGTCCACTCGGTTCTTGGTTTTTCAACCATGGTGGTCCGGGAGCGACATCTTCTTCTCCTTCACCAGCAACTCTTAAATGCAAGTTGTGTTCACCTTTAATATTTGCAGAGGCCCATCTTCTATCACTATCCACATCTCATCATGTAATCTTTGATAGATGAGCTCGCATACGAATTTTCCAATCATCAAATTCTTCGATAGTGAACATAGGGATGCGTGTTAAATTTGCTTCCATGATAATGACTTTTTAATAAAAAAGAGTTTTGAAGGTTCAAGTACTAAAGCGAGACTTTGAAAAGTTTGGAGATCTAGTTCAAGAACAGTGTGGAGGGTTGGTGAACCAACCGCTCGATACCACTTGTAGGTCCCAAGGGGTGTAAGTGTAAGGTTTAGAAGGGGGGTTGAATAAACCTTACCAAATTTTCGATTTAGTCCTTTTAAATCTACAGAGTTGATTCTACTACATTTTGTGTCCTTGATGGGATCGAATTAGTCACTCAAGAGAGTTAATCTCTCAATGCATTAAATTTGAGTTGTTGATGGAGTAACTCATTTATTGGCTATAATTTAACTCAACTCGTGGTATTATTTTTTGGAAGACTTAACACCCTTAAGTTTGATTAAGCAAGATTTTAGAGCTTGATTTAGTACTTATAAATTATCAAATGGATAGAAAATTTATCGTGAGATATAAGCGAGTTAAAAGTGCGTGAATTTAAATCTTTGAAATGTAAATGACACGGTGAAGTTTTTATAGAGGTTCGAAGATGGGGTAATTCTTCTACTCCTCTCTTCTCCAACTCCCGGAGGAATCCACTAGGTAATGATCGGTTTACAAAGTGGGCAGTCCGATACAAGTCTTGATCACAACGGCCGACTTGATCCTTAGGGACTCGATCTGAGACGCCTTGATCACTCGGTGGCTTCTCGACGACTCGGCTTCTTCACACAGGCGCTTTGCTACTTGCTACTCACACTCACTTGCTCAAGCTCTTTGGATTTGATCACGAAGCCCTCCAAAAGCTTAAGACTTGGTTCAACCTTGAACCTTTCTACAATCCTTCCCGGAATGTAGACCCCTTGTTTTCGATATTTTCCTCTTCAACTGGTTGAAGTTATCTTTCCTTCACGGGTGAGTGTTGGATTGATGTTCTTCGTAATGTAGGCTTGAGGATTGAGAATGTTTCAGCTTTTTCTAATATGCTTGTTTATCTCACATGTGTGTCATCCATCTTCTCAAACAAACTCCTCGGCCTTTTATAGTGAACTTTCAAAAATTTTCCCGTTGAAGAGATAGGCTTATTTTTAAAAGTCACTTTGCGATCGTTGGCTTGCGTTCTTGGAATTGCCATTTCCTCGTATGAATTGTTCTTTCACCTTTTCGAGTTCGACACGAGTGTGGTGCTTCCATTGGTTCATTCCTTTTGCACGCTTCTCGACCGAGCACTCCGAGAAAGGTGGTATGGAGATATTACTTGTTTAAGTAAATCTCTTGATTTCGGCAACGGTTCTTTTACGATTATCTCGACTTGATCGCATTTCCTTGCTTTCCCAGGTGACTTAGAGTCGCCTTCAAATCATTGGATGACTCTTCCGCCACTTCAACTTGAGACTTGGCTTTACTTGAGTTGACTTGTGATGCTCCACTGTTTGCATCTCACCGCTTCTCCGAGAGAGTTCTACTCTTTCTTTCATACTCAAATTGTCTCGCAATGAGTCTTCCTTTAGGTCTTGAGTTGTCTTTTTGCATGTTAGGGCGTAGTGACTTAACTCGACTTGGCACTCTATTTATTACAATGCATTTTAAAACAAGAATTGGGGTGCCAACTTTCTATTCTAAGTTTTACATGGCATTCATCAAAATCTAAACAATAAAATTCCTAACAATGGCTCTTTAATTTTTACTTGATGGCATTTGTAATGCCTTGATCTTTTTGGCTAAAATTATCTCAATTGGGTCGAACCCTTGAGAATTTACTTTGTTTAGGCCTATTATTCGTTGGATATATGTTGAAAATTGCTTTTGGTGATGAAATAATAAAAAAACTTGGCTTAATTTCTTTTACAAGGGCTATATACATCTTCCTCAAATTTTGACGCCCGCCAAGTGTTCGATAAAATGTTTCAATGAAAAACTCATCACCTACATGATTCTCTTATTTTCAAATCTTATTGAGATCATGTTTTTGGCTAACAAAATGAGCTTATGGATTTCTTATGATACATCTCTCCCATTTTTGGATTCTAAACTTAATTGTTCAAATGGTTGATAAACCGTCTCTTTGGCGCACTTTGATAAACTTGTATGATGTTTTCATCATCCTAACATTCTTTTTGATGATTCCAAAGGGGGAGAAACATGAAAATGGCTCATTAGCTCAAAGAAGCTAATAAAAGCTTGTTATAAAAGCTAAGCTATGGCTCTTAAAAGCCATAAGTTGTGAATTATTTTTAATCCAATTGTTGCTTGATGGACTTATATACTTGTCTAATGATGTTTTGTTGACAGGGGGAGCTTATAAGCTCTTAAACAACTTGTAAAAGCTAAGCTTTTAGCTTATGGTTAATTGCTTTTACATTATTCATGATGTGATTGTTGATAGGGGAGCTTGTGCTTATTATTGAATATACTTACTCCCTTACTTGGTTGCTTATGTATTTTGGAAATTTTGGTTGCTTCCAAACGGTTAGATGTTTTTACCGGAAAATCATTTTTAAAATTGTCCTCCCAATTTTTTCTAAAAATTGTTTTGGTTTGTAATCATCAAAAAGGGGAGATTGTTTGATACATGTTTTTATCTTAATTTTGATGATTTTATTCTTACACCAAAACAATGTTTTTAATGTTGTCCAAATACTCCAAAATGATTTCAAATGGTTTCAATATTTTAGGAGTATTTCTTCAAGTTTTATTTCAATTTAAAATTGGACAACATTTTTAATGATCTTATGTTCTTAAGTTTTCACCTCAAAAACAAGGTTCTAAATGTTGTCTAAATACTCCCGATTGATTTAAAATGTTTTTACTAAATTTTCGGAGTATTTACTAAGTTTTATTTTTACGTAAATTGGACAACATTGTCTCGAGATCAACCGGTCAAAGTAGAGAGGGCAACCGTACCTGAAGATGAAGTTTGAAACAAAAAAATGAGAACCTGAAAAATAGAGCGGTCGACCGGCCGTCGTCAGGGCGTCGTCGGTCGCTTGTCGCACTTTGTCGCCGGTGACTAAAGTTCAAAATTGAAACAGAACATGTATCTTCGTAAAATCAATGAGGGGGACCGGTCAGGGTCAAGGTCGACCGGTCGTAGTCCTCCCCTGATCGGTCGCCCTGTGTTATTTTCCTGTATGTTCTTCAAACGTCTATTTCTGTGCGACCGGTCGCCCTATCTTTTGACAGCAAATTTCTGACCGTTTGACAACACATACTTTCCTTAAAATGTGGGATTGATTTCTAACAGCTATATTCTTGATTTTAATTGTATTTTTCTGTAGATTTTCAATCCCCAAGAGGAGCCTATGCTTGATCAATCATCTCCTATAAATAGAGGAAGTTTTGGAGCAACCATGACAACTATTGAGATACAACACAACAAGATACACTTCAAGCAAATACTTGGTTTTTCATTGTTATTATTCTTGTTGTAATTTTCCTAGCTTATCACTTTCACATCCTTGAGGTCTAGGCTATTCTTGATTACACTTGCACTCAATTGTAATATTTATTATCGAGTTGTAATCTTGATTTTGGGTTATCATTCAACACAAGATATCCTTGTGAGTGTTCTTGTGGTAAGAACACACTTGGATGATCTAGGTGATAGGTGCAAGAAGATTGTGGTGATCTTCTCATTGAGGTGTTGAAGAATTTGGTATTCTTCAAGGTTGAAGATTGTGGTAATCTTCACAAGGTGCCGTTGGAGATTGTGGTAATCTTCAAGTGAGATTGTGGCAATCTCAAAGGTGATGTTGAAGAAGAGTGTGGTGCTCTTCAAGGTGTTGTAAGTTGGTGTTGTATTAATTTTTGGTAAATTAATAAAATATTTTTTCTTTTTGAAATCCATCCCGGATATACTGGGGTGGTAGGCCCTATGTGGGTTGAACCTCTATAAATCGACGTGTGTTGTTTACATTCCACACCTTTATTATTGTCTTGGCTTGTTTTGTTCGAAAAAGAGGGCGAAATCGAAAAGATGGAGATAATCTATTCACCCCCTCTAGATTATCATAGCCGCTTGGACTTACACTGAGATGGTATGAGTTGAGCTCGGCCACTCAAGGGTTTGAGCTTGTTTAACCCTCAGAGATTTGAGTTTCCCCAAGGGACCTGAGATGGTATGAGTTGCGCTCGGACATTCAGGGGTTTGAGCTTGTTTAACCCTCGGAGATTAGAGTTTCCCCTAGGGACCTGAGATGGTACGAGCTGAACTCGGCCACTCAGGGGTTTGAACTAGGCCTGTAAACAGTTTATATAGCTGCCAAAAACATCGATTGCATTCAGACTAGTGAATTATACATAAACTTTCCTTAGATGACATACATTCCAAGGTCTAGGAATCTTAGTGCCTTTCATATCTTCCAATTCATAGTCATAAGGGTCTTTTTATGCATGTTTTATGTGTGTATTTGAGTAGAATTTGAGTCATTTTGTTGTTAGTTTCATGAGTTTTTTATTGTACATAGTTCATATTACTGTGAGGTGCTTTTATTGGTGTAGATTGATCATTCGGAGCTATTTTTGGTGGATTTCGGACCATGGATTCATGTCAAAACATATCCCGGGGTTTATGGATGCAAAAACACTCGAAATCCCAAGCTAAACGCGTCATTTCGGGGCCTTTCGAGACAAACACGGCCAGGGTGTGCTTTTAAACACGGCCATGCTTTTAATCAGCCAAAAAAGAGCAAAAAAAATGGCATGTCGTAAAAAGCACGGCCAGGGTGTGCTTTTAAGCACGGCCGTGCTTCTGGCAACTCCCAAACAGCGTGAAAAACATGGCCAGGCCGTGCTTTTGAGCACGGCCGTGTTTCTGGACTATTTCTGCACGATTTTTGAAGGGTATTTTGGGAAAGCACTTCAACCAAGCCTTTTGACAACTCTTTTTGCACATTTACACCTCAATATGCTTTACCAATTCCTTACGTTCCCACATGATCACATGAAAATAATGATTCTAACAACCCAACTCATAAAGTTGAGCATTAAACTATCAAAAGATGACATTATTAAGGAATACTTTCTCCAAAATAATGTCTATAAAATCCAAGAGTATGGGTTGAAGGATGGATTCATTCATTCATTCATTCATTCACATACATAGAAAATCAGATTTTTGTGATGAGAGTCCATACTTTGGAGAGGAGAAACACATATTGTAGTGAGGAAGAGAGTTAGAAGGCTTGGATCACCATGGAGAGGCGCTAAGGCACAAGGATTGAAGATCGCTCGGAGAAGAAGATGAACTCCACCACTTCATCATCATACTTCCAACAGGGGAGTCTTATGTTGGTTTTGGAAGTTTTAACTTCAAATATTCATGTTGATTTCGAAAGAAACTTCTTGTTTAATTGTTGTTTTCATTCTCAAATCCATCATGAGTTAAATCGCTAGTGTTTGAATGTGATGAACTCTAGAACTTATTTGTGATCATTGGTTTGAATGTTTTAATATATTTTCTTATGTTTTTATGCGAGCCACTTATGTTATGCTTGTTTATTCGAATTGGTATATGCGCAATATTGATTTGAAGTTTATTTTTCACCGGGAAATCGAGAGATTCATGGTGAAATAGAACCAACATAAGTGAAAGGATTTGCATGGAATCCTAGATATAGGACGACATAAATCTTTCGGATTAGGGTCAAACCTAATATGGGAATTCACAAATCGTTAATGCAATCTTGGGGGTTTTAACTAGAATGAGATTTCAGTTAATCAACTTGAGGTTAGGAGTTTTTCGCCTTGAGAAAGGGTTTAACTTAATTTAGGAATGCCAATGGTCCATAAAGCATGAAAATATGTTAAGGGATGGTTAAAACTTAAGGGTTATGGTTGTATTTATTTTGGTAAAATCACAAAGACGTTCTAGAGGGATTCACATTCAAGCATATTTATATCCAACATCTTCCAATCCGAGTGTATCTGATATATTTCGTGTTCTTAGTTGCCTCTTCCACTTTTATTTGCTTTTGTTTTATTTTTATTTTTTTGCAACAAACTATTTGACGAATTTGTAGGCTAGATAATAAAAAGACGGTAATTACTAGTAATCATAGTCCTCGTGGGAATGACACTCGATACTTGCTTAGCTTTGCTATAAACGATAGGTGCACTTGCCTAGGCCGTTTTTAGGAGTAAGCTTCCGAGCCATCAAGTTTTTGGCGCCGTTCTTCGGGGATTATGATATTAGGAACACCTTATTTTTATTAATCTAGTCATTTTTTTATTAATTTTTTTTTCTTGTTTGGGCGAATGTGAAACTCGTCGCGAATCAGAAACTTTACTTGGTAATATTGTGACCAATTCGCGCGACAAACCTCCACAATAAGGTGATGTAGTCACTATACGACTATAAAGAAAGCGACAGGAGGCAACCCGATAGTTCACTGTTTTCTATTTTTTATTAAGTAATAGGTTGTTAGGGAGTCATGAGTCAACAATTGGATATATGGTGGGTGTTGGTATCACATCTATCTTACTTGAGCAAATTTGAGCTTTCACGGTATTCGAGTTTTGTTGCAAATTCTTATTAGGTATGCATATGCCCGTGAAGACCCTCGATTGAATGTACCCAATGATCTCTCCAAATCGATTTCACTCTCATGAGAAGGTCGTTTCTTTCTTTTTTTTTCTTTTCTTTTTAGTTTGTTGTTTTTGTGTGTTTTTGTTTGTATGTTCATCTCTTTCTTTCACATTGAGGACAATGTGAATTTTTAAGTTGGAGGTGGATGTGATTGCATGCTTGTTAGAATTTTTCTTTGGAATGCTTGTGTGTTTGCTTTTATTTTGAATTTGTTGATGGAAGATATTATGTTTCAAGGAAACAAATTGAGTATTTGTTAGTCAATAACTTGGCCCAATTACACATGAATTAGCTTTATAGTTAATATTTTTTAAATGCAAAGGAATTGATTGTCTTGAATAGATTGACATGGATGTGGGTTAAATTTTGACGAGACTTCTAACACTACGATACTTGATTTGTTAAGACATATATGACGATTCTTAGGGCTATGAAAGTCCGAGAACTCTTGATTTAGTAGTGGTTGACTAGTTGTTAAACCAAGCCAAAGAACAAAAAAAAAACAAAGAAAAACACAAAAAAGAGGACCAATCGAGGTTATACTCCTCTATTTGTTGTTGCTTAGTAACTAGGAGCATTCATGAGCCCCATGTTTGTCTTTTTACGTAAAACGGCGACACGAATATGAGTATGGGAAACCACCTTAGGAGTGTTTGAACGAAAATTCAAAATATAAACCTAGTGGAAGCATGCCTCGAAGGTCCTAAAAAAATGAACGAAAAAAGAGAGAATGTATATTTTTTTGAATTCTCATTCAAAAAAAAAAAAAAAGTTCAAAAGCTTGGTTACATGACTAGTAGACTAACTATAAAAATATATTGAGTTCTTATATTTTCATGGTGTTATTGGATTGAAGTCGTGCATAACTATTTGTATTTGTGGAGCGATGAGTTCAAGTCTAAATATAGCCCATTGATATTAATGTTTTTACTTGAAAATCGATCGCTTTGCAAAACTATGTTTTTACTTAATGGCTAATTTGAGTTGAGAGGGCAAAGAATTTGACTGCTTATGGTCAATGTGTTGAGAAAAATTTATTCCTTGTGTGTTGTGAACTATTGAATCCCTCATTATGGTTTTATGTTTTGCTTGAGGACAAACAAAGTTCTAAGTTGGAGGTGGTTTGATAAGGGTCTTTTTATGCATGTTTTATGTGTGTATTTGAGTAGAATTTGAGTCATTTTGTTGTTAGTTTCATGAGTTTTTTATTGTACATAGTTCATATTACTGTGAGGTGCTTTTATTGGTGTAGATTGATCATTCGGAGCTATTTTTGGTGGATTTCGGACCATGGATTCATGTCAAAACATATCCCGGGGTTTATGGATGCAAAAACACTCAAAATCCCAAGCTAAACGCGTCATTTTGGGGCCTTTCGAGACAAACACGGCCAGGGTGTGCTTTTAAACACGGCCATGCTTTTAATCAGCCAAAAAAGAGCAAAAAAATGGCATGTCATAAAAAGCACGGCCAGGGTGTGCTTTTAAGCACGGCCGTGCTTCTCGCAACTCCCAAACAGCGTGAAAAACATGGCCAGGCCGTGCTTTTGAGCACGGCCCGTGTTCTCGACTATTTCTGCACGATTTTTGAAGGGTATTTTGGGAAAGCACTTCAACCAAGCCTTTTGACAACTCTTTTTGCACATTTACACCTCATTATGCTTCACCAATTCCTTACTTTCCCACATGATCACATGAAAATAATGATTCTAACAACCCAACTCATAAAGTTGAGCATTAAACTATCAAAAGATGACATTATTAAGGAATACTTTCTCCAAAATAATGTCTATAAAATCCAAGAGTATGGGTTGAAGGATGGATTCATTCATTCATTCATTCACATACATAGAAAATCAGATTTTTGTGATGAGAGTCCATACTTTGGAGAGGAGAAACACATATTGTAGTGAGGAAGAGAGTTAGAAGGCTTGGATCACCATGGAGAGGCGCTAAGGCACAAGGATTGAAGATCGCTCGGAGAAGAAGATGAACTCCACCACTTCATCATCATACTTCCAACAGGGGAGTCTTATGTTGGTTTTGGAAGTTTTAACTTCAAATATTCATGTTGATTTCGAAAGAAACTTCTTGTTTAATTGTTGTTTTCATTCTCAAATCCATCATGAGTTAAATCGCTAGTGTTTGAATGTGATGAACTCTAGAACTTATTTGTGATCATTGGTTTGAATGTTTTAATATATTTTCTTATGTTTTTATGCGAGTCACTTATGTTATGCTTGTTTATTCGAATTGGTATATGCACAATATTGATTTGAAGTTTATTTTTCACCGGGAAATCGAGAGATTCATGGTGAAATAGATACAACATTAGTGAAAGGAGTTGCATGGAATCCTAGATATAGAACGACATAAATCTTTCGGATTAGGGTCAAACCTAATATGGGAATTCACAAATCGTTAATGCAATCTTGGGGGTTTTAACTAGAATGAGATTTCAGTTAATCAACTTGAGGTTAGGAGTTTTTCGCCTTGAGAAAGGGTTTAACTTAATATAGGAATGCCTACGGTCCATAAAGCATGAAAATATGTTAAGGGATGGTTAAAACTTAAGGGTTATGGTTGTATTTATTTTGGTAAAATCACAAAGACGTTCTAGAGGGATTCACATTCAAGCATATTTATATCCAATATCTTCCAATCCGAGTGTATCTGATATCTTTCGTGTTCTTAGTTGCCTCTTCCACTTTTATTTGCTTTTGGTTTATTTTTATTTTTTGCAACAAACTATTTGACGAATTTGTAGGTTAGATAATAAAAAGACGGTAATTACTAGTAATCATAGTCCTCGTGGGAATGACACTCGATACTCGCTTAGCTTTGCTATAAACGATAGGTGCACTTGCCTAGGCCATTTTTAGGAGTAGATTCCGAGCCATCACATAGGCTCCCTTAGCAATTACCTTAGTGACCTTGTAAGGCCCTTCCCAATTTGCCTCTAGCTTCCCTACTGGTTTCAAGGCGCCAGCTTGTCTTAAGACCAGGTCTCCCACCTGGAAACTCCTCTTTCTTACTCTCCTGTCATACGTGGCTTTTAACAAACTTTTGCTAGCTTCCATCTTTAGATATGCCTGCTCTCTCATTTCTTCCACTTGGTCCAATGCCTCCTTTAGTAGTTCTGTATTGAGTTCTTCCTCAAAGTTCTGGATGCGGTGACTCTCCATGCCGATCTCTACAGGTATGACAGCTTCAGTTCCATATACCAAACTGAATGGGGTTTCTCCCGTTGCCTCCTTGGGAGTAGTGCGATGAGACCATAATACAGAGTGCAGCTCGTCCACCCATCCTCCTCCAGCTCGTTCCAGCCTTGCATTGATTCCTTTGACGATAGATCGGTTTGTGACCTCTACTTGGCCATTTGCTTGAGGGTGGGCTACGGAGGTGAAGTGTTGCCTGACTTTCATCTCTGCTAACCATTTCCTGATCTTCCTGCCCTGAAATTGAGTTCCGTTGTCCGATATCAGATCTCTCGGTCACCCATACCTGCTAACCAAATTTTTCCAGATGAAACTTCTAATTTGTGACTCGAATATTTTGGCCATGGGTTCTGCTTCCATCCATTTGCTAAAGTAATCCACTGCTACTATTAAGAATTTTCTCTGTCATGTTGCCCTTGGGAAAGGTCCCACGATGTCTATCCCCCACTTTGCGAAAGGACATGGTGAGCTCATAACCCCTAGCAGTTCTGCTGGCTGATGTATCAATGAGCCGTGTCTCTGGCAACTATCACATTTCCTTACCATCTCCTCGGCAGCCTTCTTCCATTTGGGCCAAAAATATCCAGCTCGGACCACCTTTTTGGTTAAAGCTCTTCCCCCGATATGAGCTCCACATGCAACCTCATGTATCTCCCTCAACACATAATTACCTTCCTCTTCAGATAAGCATCTTAGATAGGGTAAAGAGAAAGCCTTTTTATACAACAACCCTCCAATTAGCCGAAATCGCACAGCTCTTGCTTTTAAACGCTCTGCCTTCCTCTTATCCTCAGGTAGGTCGTTCTTGCTTAAGTATTTGTGGAGATCAGCTCTCCAATCATCCCCCTCTCCTATTTCTGTGATCTCGGCTCCGATGCTGGGTAGGCTATCTGTCAGAACCGTTATGTTTCGTGATTCACTTTCCTGAGCTGAGCTAGCCACTTTCGAAAGATGATCTGCCTTTGTGTTCTCTCCTCTTGGTACTTGTAGCAACTCAAATTTGTCGAACTTTTTTACCAGCTCTGCCACTACTCCTACATACCTCCTCATTCTATCTTCTTTGATATCGAAGTTTCCTCCGACCTGATTAGTTACCAGCATTAAATCGGAGTATGCTATCATAGCCCTGACTCCCAGATCTAATGCCATTTTGAGTCCTCTTACCAAAGCATCATATTCGGCCTCGTTATTCGACGCTTTGAATTCGAACTTAATCGCAAACTCCAGATCTTTCCCAGATGGATTGGTCAGGACAATCCCCGCACTGCTTCACCCAATTGAAGCAGAATCGTCCACATGCAATAACGGACACTGTCTCGAGGTGCTAGGTTCCGAGGCCATTTCTTGAAAAAAATCCGCCAGAGCTTGCGCTTTGATGGCCACTCTAGGCCTATATTCCAAATCGAATTCCCCCACTTCTACGGCTCACTTTATCATGCGACCTGACACTTCCGGTTTACCCATAATGTGCCCTAAAGGCATATTAGTAAGCACCACCACCTTGTGAGACAAGAAATACGGCCTTAATTTTCGAGTAGCCGTCACCAGGGCCAGCCCTCCTTTTTCTATTTCTGAATATCTTGTTTCCGCCCCGTGCAAGACCTTACTAACATAATAAATCGGCATTTGCTTATTTCCCTATGACCTTAATAAAACAGAGCTGACTGCCCCCACTCCTATGGAAAGATACAGATACAATTCCTCACCTCGGCTCGGTTTGGTAAGCAACGGAAGCGCCACTAAACAAGCTTTAAATTCCCTAAAGGCTTGCTCACACTCCGGTGTCCATTCAAAATTTTTAACGTTTCTTAACACCTTGAAGAAAGGGAGACTCCGCTCTGCCGACTTAGAGATGAAATGGTTCAGTGCTGCTATACACCCCGTGAGCTGTTGTACCTTGCCGATGTTCGTGGATGATTCCATTTCTACTACAGCCCTTACTTTCTCAGGATTTACTTCGATGCCCTTCTCCGTAACCATGAAACCAAGGAACTTTCCAGACCTGACACTGAACGAGCACTTAGCTGGGTTTAACTTCATTCCAAACCTCCTTAATGCTACGAACGTCTCTCCCAGATACGCTATATGGTCCTTCTCCTTCCTACTTTCTTTACCAACATGTCGTCCACGTAGACCTCCATGTTGCGGCCCAACTGGCTTTTGAATACTCTATCCATCAACCTCTGATAGGTAGCCTCGGCATTTTTTAGCCCAAACGACATAACTACGTAACAATAAGTTCCCGAGGAAGTGATGAAGCTCACCCTTTTCTGGCCTTCCTCTGCCAACCTGATCTGATGATAACCTAGATATGCATCCATCATACTCAACAACTCATATCCCGCCGTTGAATCCACCAACTGATCAATCCGAGGTAACGGGTAATGATCTTTGGGATAAGCTTTATTGAGGTCTCGGAAGTCGATACACATCCTGAACTTTTCACCTTTTGGAACCAGCACCACGTTGGAGACCCATTCCGGGAATTGGATCTCCCTTATATGTCCAGCTCGTAACAATTTCTCCACTTCTTCTTGAATGATCTAGTCTTTTTCATACCCGAACGGCCTCTTCTTCTGTTTGACAGGTCTCACTAAAGAGTCCACGTTTAAATGATGCTCCACCATGCTAGGTTCGACCCCTTGTAGGTCTCTTGATGACCAGGCGAAGACATCTCTGTTCTCTCTTAAGAAGTCCATGATTCCTTCAGTTAGCTCGGATCCTAGTTTAGTTCCTATCCTGACCACTTTTGACGGATCTCCAAGGGTTAACTCTACCATCATCAACTCTTCCTCGGGCCTGACACTGAGCAGGTCTGGATCTTTTTTCTTTTCTTTTTTTCCTATTTTAATGGGCTTGGTTTCCTTGTCCATTTCTACCACCTTTCTTTTGGATTTCCTCTGCTCTCCCTTCCTTACTGCCTCAACGTAACATTTTCTTGACACCTGTGCATTTCCCAATACTTCACCTATCCCATCCCCTACCACAAACTTAAGTTTCATGTGGAATGTAGATAAAATAGCTTGAAAAGAATTAAGGGCAGGTCTACCAATTATAACATTGTAAGTGGAGTAAGAGTCCACAACAAGAAAAGTTACCATCCGTGTTTTTTTGCATGGGGAGATCTCCTAGAGACATAGGCAAGGTGACCTGTCTGAGCGGTTCCACCATTCCTCCTCCAAAGCCGAACAGGGCGGTCTCTATCAGCTTGATCTCCATTTCCAGCTCCATCCTTAAGTAGGCTTCATGAAATAATACATTGACTGAGCTTCTGGTATCCACCATAGCCCTAGCTACCTCGTAATTTGCTATGGTTGTGGTGATTACCATAGCGTCGTTATGCGCGGCGGACACCTGTTCATCTTTCGGCCCGAAGGATATTTCCAGGCCTTCCTTTTTCCCCAATCCGAGCACCTCTCCCGAACTTCTGGCGTACGCCTTCCGCGCTCGATTTGAGTCTCCATCCGTCGGTCCTCCTACGATCATATGAATAGTTCGTCTGGATGGAGCTGGCTTGGCCGAGGAGTGGCCATGTTTGCCCTCGGCTGGCCTATCTCGTCTATCAGGACTTCTATCTGACCCTGGTCGTAGCTCGTGCTCCTGTTTAACCCAGTTCTGCAACCATCCTTTTCTCACCATGCGCTCGATTTCATTCCTTAAGTACCTGCATTCTTCAGTGGTGTGTCCATACTAATTATGAAAGTCACAAAAGAAATTGGACCGAGGCCTAACGGGAACAATAGAGTAGTTCCCCGGCCATTTCAACTCCCTATGCCCTACTGTTGCCATTAACACCTGTGCACGTGGGGCGATCAAAGACGTGTACTTTGTTAGGTCGGGCACCCGATTTAACAGTCCAGGTCTTTCTTTCGGCTCACGAAATCGCTTATGTCCTACCGGCGGCACCTCTACCCTGTCCTTTCTCTTTTCCCTGCTTTCGTCCTTCTTTCCCTTTTGTGCTTCCTCCAAGTTCACGTACTTTTCAGCCATGGCCAATAGATCATCGAGATTTTTGGCGGGTCGCTTAGCTATTGACTTGAAGAAATCACTTTCCTGCAATCCCTGAGACAAGGCACTGGATAGCACCTCTTGCGTAGCTGAGGGTACATCCAGTGCTGCCGAATTGAATCTCTTCACATACCCCCTAAGGGGTTCATGCTCTCCCTGCTTTATACCGAAGAGAGTTAGAGCGGTCTTTTGATGTTTCCGCGAGCTGGCGAATTGGTGCAAAAAGGCCAAGTTGAACTCATCAAAAGAACCAATGGTGTCGTTAGGGAGCTGACTAAACCATTGCTGAGCTGATTTAGCCAGGGTGGTCAGAAAAACCCGACATTTTACTCCATCCATGTATCGGTGCAGCAAGGTTGAATTCTCAAACCGACACAAATGCTCCATGGTTCCGTCGTAATCATAGCTCAGTGCCCTGAAATTAACGGGGAGATCTTTCGCCATGACCACTTCCTTGAACGGGATTCCTCTCTTTACAACCTCTTGCCCTGACATTCGCCTCTTCATCTCCCTCACCTCTGCCTGTAACTTCTCCAACTCCGACAATGGTTCTCCCTCCTTGGCGTTACCCTATCCTCCGTTCGACCCGCTTCCACTACAGCAGCGGCCTCCTTTCTGGCCCATAAAGTATTGATCGCACTTTGAACTATGGATGATAACTGGTCCCCGGTTACCTGGACCGACTCTGCCGCGAACAGGGCCTCCAAGTTTGCCACCGGCATCCTTATCGTAACAGGAGTGGGAGGCACCCCCGATATGGTGACTCCCTCCCCACCGCCAGGTGGGGTCGCCTCTACCCCTGGTATAGTGACTCTATCTCCGCCTGGCGGGGTCACCCCCACCCCCTCGGAAGATCCTCCCGCACCAACCACCTACTTGCCTTTCGAACCTAAACTCGACATCCTCACGTCTTATACTCAAGTTCCCACAGACGGCGCCACTTGAAAAGGCCTCCAATGGCGAGATCTTCTCAAGATTCCAACCCGATCCTCAGCTAGCCTGCAAAAGACTAACCGGAGAGAACTCCGGCGTAAGCACTCCGACGATCAAGTTAGTGAAAGGGAAGAAGAATAAAGACAAGTGTATAAAATATAAAAGCTGAATAAAAATGCCAAGCTCCCTTGATTTCTCACCTTCTTCCTCCTTTTATACCCAAGCCCTTTGGTCCTTTGAGGTCCACGTGTCTAATCGGGATTGGGAGTCAAAACAAGGTGGAAAACCATCTAGGTTGACAAAAAGAACTAGTCACATCAGTCAGGTCGACCCCGGGGATAGTTACTTCCTGTCAAATCCGCCTTTTAGGATATTAATTACTTGTCAGGTCTTCCTCTCGGAGCAGTTATTGCGCGCGCAGTATGACTCGACATTTAATAACTTCATGTCGTCGTCCATCTCTTTTAGTAACTTCGCCAGTCGATCAAGGCTTTAGCCTTTTGTAGTCAAGTCAATCGTATCTACTAGTAACTATTAATCGTCGGTCGTACCTTCTAGTAACTATTAATCGTCTGGTCGCACCTTCTAGTTACTCTCTCGTCGGCTCGGTCGTACCTTCTAGCTCTCTGTCGGATCGTCGGTCGTACCTTCTAGTTACTCTATGTCACTCAAACTGGTCGTACCTTCTAGTTACTCTCTGTCAGCTCGGCCGTACCTTCTAGTTACTCTCTGTCAGCTCGGCCGTACCTCCTAGTTACTCTCTGTTAGCTCGTCCAAAGCTCTTATAACTCTATCAGTCGCCCAAAGCTCTTATAACTCTATAAGGTCGTCCAAAGCTATTAATACTATATCAGGTCGTCCGAAGCTCTAAATACTCTATCAGGTCGGCCGAAGCTCTTAATACTCTATCAGGTCGGCCGAAGCTCTTAATACTCTATCAGGTCGTCCAAAGTTCTTAATACTCTATCAGGTCATCCGAAGTTCTTAATACTCTATCAGGTCGTCCGAAGTTCTAAATACTCTATCAGGTCAGCCGAAGCTCTTAATACTCTATCAGGTCGGCCGAAGCTCTTAATACTCTATCAGGTCGTCCCAAGTTCTTAATACTCTATCAGGTCGTCCGAAGTTCTTAATACTCTATCAGGTCGGCCGTACCATCTAGCTACTGCTCAGCTCGGTCATATACTCTCTGTTTAGGATCGCTCCTTTTATATGTACTTAGATACGCCGAATCAACTAGTCCCCCTACTCTCCTAGTTTGAGCGTAGGTCTAAACTTGGTGAGTATAAAATGACAGGTCTCCCTAGAATGCACCGAATCAACTAGTCCCCCTACTCTCCTAGTTTGAGCGTAGATCTAAACTTGGTGAGTATAAAATACCAGTTCTACCTAGAATGTACCGAATCAATGATATTTTTTTTAGAAGAACAAATGTATTTTGCAATTATAAAAACACGTTCTTTTTTATTTATTGGAAAAATAGGGCTAAAATTTCAAAAATAATGTATTCCCATACTCATGTCGTATCGTACTAGTGTCATGTACCCATATTAATGCTTCACAGGCTAAAAACAAACAAACATTACTTAGTCTCGACTCAAAGTCGATTCCCAAAAGTTCGATTTCGTTATGTTAACTTAACATATCAAATCTGGCAATATCTTTTCATTTGATAAGATATGAATCTCGGCTCGAAGTCGATCGGATTGGTAAAATAATAATAAAATATGTATAAAAAAACTAAATTATTAACGTTGTTCAACTATATTAAAAATCATTCAAGCTTGATTTGATTATCCATCAAATCTAGTTCAAATACAAATTTTAATACTTAAAAACAAACTTAATAATAGTGTGTTCAGCTTGGCTTAATTCATTTATATCCCATTAACAAGTGTCCCCTTCTGTTTGGCGTCAAAATAATGAGAGAAAAAAGAGGATGAATTTCTCAATGCTGTTTAAGGAACCAAAATTTCTTTGTTTCTGTGCCCGCTATCAAAACACACTTTGACCTTTGTATTTGAGCTCTTTTTTTATACTTCCTCCTATTCACAATAAGTGTCTTTCTAAGAAAAAACGCACATATTAAGAAATGTATTAAAATACCCAATATAATCTTAATTAATCATAAATGTTGCTTTAAAAGAAAAACAATTATACATTATTATTAATAAATATAAGGGTAATTTGGGAAAATATTTTTTCATTAGTCTTGAAAATATCAAAAGGACATTCTTTTTGAATAAATTTTTATGTGCCAAAAAGACATTTATTATGAATATGAGGGAGTATTATCTTGCATGGAAAGTAGGGAGAAATGTGTGAATTAGTAAAATATTTTGTAAAAGTGTTGGAGTATTAGGGTCGGAAACAATTTCATGTGTGATTTGTAATTTTCTTTTCCATATATTCCATGTAAACTCTTATGCGTTAAATTGTTGCTATTTTTTATTTTATTCTTAACTAGATGTTAGGGTGAGCAAAATCGAATCGAAACCAAAAATTGAAGGCGAACCGATGAATTCGGTGCAGTTTGGTTCATTTTTTTGGTTAAACGATTGTTCGATTTTAAATGTGATAAACCGAATTAATTTTCGGTTCGCTTAAGCTTTGGTCTAGAAAATATCATGTTGCATTGAACTGAACCGAATATATGAATCTCTATTTTTTATATTTATTTTTATCTTATTATTTCAATTTTTAATTTATATCAATGTTAAATTGACAAATAAATATAAAAATATATATTTTTAGCAAATAAAATGAAGGTTGAAAGTAAAGCCCAAACCAAGGTTCCTAACCGAACCAAACCGAAATTGTTGGGTTTGGTTTGGTTTTTCTAGCGATGCAGTTCGGTTTCGGTTATAAGAAAATATAATTTTTGTTTTTTGTTTTTTGCGGTTTGGTTCGGATTTGCAGCGAACCGGTCGTTTTCTCACCCATACTAGATGTGGCACCATGCAATTTACAGATTGTATATCCATGAGATCTCTATTTTGTACTGTGACATGTATATTTTTCCAATATAGAGTTCTATGAATTATATCTCCATGTATTGTATTAATTTTAAAATAACATTCAACATTAGGCAAAAAAATACTATTTGATGTTTCTAATCGATGAATCAAAAAAAAATTCATCTGAATAATGAAAAGTATATTCAAGACTATGTATTTGTGTTTGATCTTTGAAAGCTGGTTTTTCATAAAACCGCAGCAGACGCAACTACATCGCATATTGTGTTTTAGTCTGGTTTAGATCCTTATTAATCCATAATTTTTTCAAGGTTGTAGTAATAGTAAATTTGAATGCAATCTTATTTTCAAAAATTGTTCGTTTACATTTAAATTAAGGGCAAAGATTTTTGCCAGAACTAATAGTATAATAAATGAAAATTAACAAAGTCCGATAAAATACAAAAAACTTACATAAAACAGAATAACTATAAAGGTTTAAGGGGTAAATTTGGAAACTATAGGCTAAGTGTAATAATTTATAAAATTAAGGAAGTAAAATCAAACAATATAAACTTAAGTTTACAATGTAGAAAAACTAAATAGATGCAAATTAAAATTGGAGAATTTTTATACACCTGATAAGTGTCTTTTTATGCATGTTTTATGTGTGTATTAAGTAGAATTTGAGTTATTTTGTTGTTAGTTTTCGCTAGTTTTTTATTGTACATAGTTAATATTACTGTAAGGTGCTTTTATTGATGTAGATTGATGACTCAGAGCTATTTTTGGTGAATTTCGGGCCATGGTTTCATGTCAAAACATATCCCGGGGTTTATGGATGCAAAAACACTCGATATCCCAAGTTAAACTCATCATTTCAGGGCCTTTCAAGACAAACACGCCCCGAGTGTGCTTTTTTACACGACCATGCTTTTAATCAGCCAAAAAAGAGCAAAAATATGGCCATGATGTACCGAGCACGACAGTGTTCGGGCAACCTCCAGAAGACGTATCAAACACGGCCAGGGCGTGCTTTTAAGCATGGTCTTTTTGCACATTTTTAAGGGTGTTTTGGGAAAGCACTTCAACCAAGCCTTTTGACAACTCTTTTTTGCACATTTACACCTCATTGTGTTGCACTAATTCCTTACTTTCCACATGATCACATGAAAATAATGATTCTAACAACCCAACTCATAAAGTTGAGTATTAAACTATCAAAATATGACATTATTAAGGAATACTTTCTCCAAAATAATATCTATAAAAGCCAAGAGTGTGGGTTGAAGGTAAGATTCATTCACATACATAGAAAACCAGATTTTGAGATGAGAGATCATATTTTGGAGAGGAGAAACACATATTGTGGTGAGGAAGAGAGTTAAAAGGATTGAATCACCATGGAGAGGCGCTAAGGCACAAGGATAGAAGATCGCCAGGAGAGGAAGATGAACACCACCACTTCATCATCATACATCTAACAGAGGAGTCTCATGTTGGTTTTGGAAGTTTTAACTTCAAGTATTCATGTTAATTTCAAGAGAAACTTCTTATTTAATTGTTGTTTTCATTTTCAAATCCATCATGAGTTAAATCGCTAGTGTTTTAATGTGATGAACCCTAGAACTTATTCGTGATTATTGGTTTGAATGTTTTAATATGTTTTCTTATGCTTTTATGCGATTCGCTTATGTTATGCTTATTTATTTGAATTGGTATATACGCAATATTGATTTGAAGTTTATTTTTCACCGGGAATTAGGGAAATTGAGAGATTTATGGTGAAATAGAACCAACATAAGTGAAAGGACTTGCATGCAATCCTAAATATAGGACGACATAAATCTTTCAGATTAGGGTCAAACCTAATATGGGAATTCATAAATCGTTAATGCAATCTTGGAGGTTTTAACTAGAAAGAGATTTCAGTTAATCAACTTGAGGTTAGGAGTTATTCACCTCGACGGAGGGTTTAACTTAATTTAGGAATGCCTACGGTTCATAAAACATGAAAATATGTTTAGGGATGGTTAAAACTCAAGGGTTATGGTTGTATTTATTTTGGTCAAATCACAAAGACGTTATAGGGGGATTCATATTTAAGCACATTTATATCCATCATCTTCGAATCCGAGTGTATCTGATATCTTTCGTGTTCTTAGTTGTCTCTTCCACTTTTATTTGCTTTGATTTTATTTTTATTTTGCAACAAACTATTTGGGGAATTTGTATAATAAAAATACGGCAATTACTAGTAATCATAGTCCTTGTGGGAATAACACTCGATACTCGCTTAGCTTTGCTATAAACGATAGGTGCACTTGCTTAGGCTGTTTTTAGGAGTAGCTTTCGAGCCATCAACACCTTTTGAACAATTAAAACTCTTTTATCCACACACTTATAAAAAAACTCTTTCTGTAAGTTCAAGTGGCTACGATTTGGCCCTCTTTTTTGAAAGAATAAGCAAAGACAAGAATGAATGTGTGGGAAAGTAAATAACACACGTCGATATATAGAGGTTCAACCCACCTAGGGCCTAATCCTCTACCACCCTAGTATCTCCGGGATGGATTTCAAAAAGAAAAGGAGTTTTATTATTAATTACCAAAACTATTATACCTTCACCTTGAAGAGTACCATACTCTTCTTACAATGGCACCAATGAAGATTGCCACAATCTTCCGACTTGAAGAGCACCAAACTCTCCAATACCTCGAAGAGCACCAAACTCTTCCACAAGAAGATTACCACAACCTTCTTACACCTATGAAGAGTACTACACTCTTCAACGCCTAAGATCACCCAAGTGTGTTCTTACCACAAGAACACTCACAAGGATTTCTTGTGTTTGAATGATGAACACAAATTCAAGATTACAACTCAATAATGAAGTTATACAACTTTTAAGTGCAAGTGTAATCAAGAATTAAACCTAGACCTCAAGATGTGAAAGTGAAAGACTTAGGCTATTACAACAAGAATATTGAAAATGAAGAACAAAGTATTTGCTTGATATATCTCTTGTTATGTTGTAGTGTATTGTCTTATTCTTTGTTGCTCCAAATCTTCCCTTATTTATAGGAGAGGTATTGAATATTGATAGGCTCCTCTTGGAGAGTAAAATCAAAAGAGATACAAGTTAAAACCAAAATATAGTCTGTTATAAATCAACCCCACAAAATCAGGAAAAGTTGTCTCCCATAAGCTAAAAAATCGTCTGATTTTGAGCTAGTCAACCTGTGGGTCGACCGGTCGATCAATACAAAGATTTGAAAATAAGTCTGTTGCTAATGAGTCCCACATAGGTCGATCACAACCTCGTCGACAGTCGACATGTACCTGGGAAATTTATTTGACGGAGAACATAGAGGACAGAAGCCAAAACACCGGTCGACCCATCCCTGAATTTTTGCGTGAAACAAAAACTTGTTACGCATTCTCAGCCTCCGGTCGACCGTTTGGCCTATTTCGGGGATGTTTTCGTTCGTAAAAAAATCCCGACTTCGCTGAGCACCAATTTACCTTGATGGTATTCGATAATTGTTAAAACACTTTAAAACATGGAAATTACTTTTAATATCGCTCGATACGAAAGTTTTGAATAGTCGAGAATAAACTACAAGAAATACCTCAAAGAATACTTTAAAACGATTTAGGAGTATTTGGACAATCAATAGGAGACATTGTTTTGGTATAAAAACTTAGTAAAACATAATCATCAAAATCATGATAAAAATATTTTTCTAAAGAACTCCCCATTTTTGATGATTACAAACCAAAACAATTTTAGGAGATTGATTTTTAAAAACAAAACGACAAACTGTTTTAAAACACAAGTATAGGAGCAAAGATTTTTCAAAAACATTTTATAAAAGCTCCCCCTATCAACATGTACACCAAGAGTAAGTAGAAGCAAACAACTAAGAAGCTAAAAACTTTAGCTTCTACTATATGAGCTCAAATAAGATGAGCTTAGAAGCTCCCCCTGGCATAAAACATCATTAGACATATATAAAAGTTCATAATACATCCAATTGACTAAGTTCTATTCACAGCTTTTGGCTTTTAATAGCCACATCTTATAGCTTGTTTACGAGCTTTTTCTGGCTTCTTTGAGCTAATGAGCTTATTTCATGTTTCTCCCCCTTTGGAATCATCAAAAAGAATGTTAGCATGATAAAAACATCATAAACATATATCAAAGTGCGCAATTTCATCGAATTAATCGAGCTTTTGAACATAGAGCTTAAAATTCCAAATGATAAGGGAAAACTTGAAAAGACAATTTGTAAAAGCTCATTGGAGTGATAAAACATGATCTCAATAAACTTATAAGACTTTTGAAATCAAGATAATCATGTAAAAAAGAAATTTTCATTGAAACATTTTATCGAGCACTTGATGTGCGTAGAATAAAACCGAAGATATATATAACACTTGTAAGTGCAATCATGCCCAAAAAATCATCACCAATCATAAATATACAAGCATAATCCATCATCATACATAATTCACATCACAAATATACAATAATGCATCAAAAACCCAAAGTATAAGTATTTTCTCAAGGATTCAACCCAATTGAGATTAAAAATGAATTAAACTTACCAATATGAGCAACAATGATGATATACGAGCAATATGATATCCAAAATAGAGAATTTATAAAAGCATTTATCAAAATCACTCATGCCAACATGCAAAAAAATTCAAGAAGTACTTTTACCATCAAGTACTTTACACCATCAATTCAAGCAAATAAACATTCAACCATTTTTCAAGCACTTTGTTTATGTGTTTTTCATTGCTTAGCACTTTGCTATTTCTCTCCCTTTGGAAACAACAAAAAGAGATTTATTAGTGCAATAAGATTATCCAAAGTGCAATAAGAAACATAAGAAACATCAAACATTAGAAGACAATAGTATTCATTTATCAAGTTAAGACAAAAATAAGCATGCGAAAAAAATTGAAAGAAAGGGGTAGGGACGCTAATCCTCATCCAAGGAAAAGCAAGCCGTAGGAGAAGCTCCCGATGAATTTCTTAAGTTTTCCTATTTTGCTCTTCATTCTTGCATTTTCCTCTTTCATTTTTGCATTTTCCTCTTTCACCTCTCCTACCGAGACTCCGAGAATATCATCATTCCAATGACCACAATCTATATTAACAATATGTGTGTCCCAATGAATGTTCGATTTTGTAATCCCGGCTCTTAATTCCGCAATCTCCTCATCCGTGAGCCGATTTTGATTATCTCCTTGTGGAATTTCATCTTCTTGGGGATGGGATGAAGATTCTCCCCTTTGCCTCATTTTCCTCATTTGAGGATTTGGTCCGGTAAATTGACGAGGACCCATGAAAAATAAGATGATAGAGATGATATAAACTCGAAAATAGAAACAATTTGAGAGATTTTGAGAAATTTTTGAGATTTTGGGAGGTAGGGTTTGGAGATGGACGAGAGCAATTTCTCTTAGAAAAGAAGAAAAGAGACGAAAAGAAAAGAGTTTTGTTCTTTTAAAATACCTGGTCGACCGGTACCTATTTTATTCGAAAAACTTTCCGAAAATTGCAAAACGAACCCTAAATGTTTATCGAAGTTTATACACACCAAAAATAGTTAAAATGCATCAAACATGTAAATACAGACTTTTTATTCAATATGCATTATGCCTAAATGAGCTCGAATTTGCAAGAAGTCTCGTAGGATAGCGATTTATAAAAAACGCTAATTGATCTTGAGACGAATAAAACATATCTCAATCTTTTTGTTTTGAGACACAATCCAAAAAAAATTGTCGAACCTCAATATATATAGTACGGTTATGAAGAACAGGGTTTTGAGCAAAAGATATATACCGAATATTTTAAAAAAATATGAGCGTTTTCATAGGATAAAACATGCCTCATTGGATAGTGTCTTTCAAATATTGACAAAATTCTTTTATTAAAGCATTCATATGAGATTCTATGGGACCTCGATAGTTTGTGTTAATTACAAATTATGATGTAGATGACCATTGATCATTTGTATCAAGATGTTTCCTACAAAATCTTAAAAAAATATTTTGCACAAGAGCATAATAATAATGGTAATGGACAAAAATGGCTAAGGCAATTTAAGAAATAACACAAGTATACAATGCTTTCGCCTAAATCCATAAGAGATGATAAAACATGTAAGTTTAGAAAATCTATGCAAAGCCTCCTTTAAAAGACTTTAGAAAATACGTAGAAAATCCGAGAGTACTAAATTGAGAACTCATTTTAAACAGATACTTTTGAAAAATAATTTTGACAATCAAGACAAGAATAAAGGGAAAAAATTTAAACAATATGCATATTTCAATGGGAAGATAAGGTTTATCAATTACGCTATTTCCAAGGGTTGTATCTTTCCCATTGTTGATAATATCTTCTTCTTGGAAAATCATTTTGTTGATAATATCTTCTCATTTGATCAAATGGTGCGAGCATTTGATGTTTATTTGACGGAATGAATTTTCTTTGATTGTTATTGCGTCGAGTACCTATCATTCTTGTGGTACCCTCAAGTGTTTGGGTCCTTTGGGATTAGTATTGAGACTTTTAGGTCTCCAATAATAATTAGAGTTATTTCTAGCCCAACAAGTATTTGCCGTGTGACCCTTTTTACCACAATAAAAACATGTAATAATTTTAGAAGCATAATGACCAACATGCATAGAGACTTGGTTCTTTTTCATATAATTAATAGCTTTTGGTTTAGAACCAAGTCCTAGTTTCAAATGATCACAACGATGAACATCAAGAATTTTGGTCATTTTATCGGTGCTCAAATCAAACTTCGTCAAATCCTTTTTCATGCAATCAATATCCTTAGTGAGAATTTCATTTTCTTTTCAAGGTTTCTAACCTTATCAAGTGTAGTAGTGTGAGCACAAGAAAGTAATTCATATGAAACAAGTAAACTATCCTTATCATTTTTCATATTGTTGAAATATTCCTTTTTCAAATCTTTATATTTAAAGAGCAAGCTTTGGAATTCATTTTGAAGCTCATCAAAATCATTTTGTAATTCACCATAATCATCTTGCAATTCATTACTAAAAGAAGTAGAAGTGTTAGAGCGTACCTCATTGTCTTCTTCGATTCCCATTAGACATTGCTTGGCTTCTTCATCATCGGAGGTTGTAGAAAGCTCATCCAAAGTTTTTGGATTTAAGATAATATCCGGTTGAGAAGTGGATGCTTTTGAATTGCTCCTTTCATTTGCATATATTTCATAGATAGTTTCTAATTTTTCCCATACTTCATGTCTTTGATCGTATTCTCGAATATGATTGTATTTCGTAGAGGTAAGAGAACAATGAAGAATATTTAGAGCTTTACCGTTTATGGAGAATATTTTCTTATCTTCATTATCGAGCTCCTTGAGGACCTTGGAAGTTTGAGTTTCGTCTTTCATCGGTATGGATACTCGATTTATAACCGTGTTCCAAATATCGAACCCGCAACTTTGTAGGAAGCATTCCATTCTTTCTTTCCAAAATATATAATTATTGGAGTCGAAGAGAGGTGGCTTATTGGTGGAGGCGCCGGTGGTAAGGTAGACTTCATTCGTAGCCATGGAACTTTTCTCTTTACTCGCGATGTGGAACGAGCTTGCCAAAGAGTTTGGCTCTGACACCACTTGTAAGTCCAAGTGGCTACGATAATCTAGAGGGAGGGTGAATATATTATGCCTATTTTCTCAATTTGGCCCTTTTTTCGAAAGAATAAGCAAAGACAAGAATGAAGGTGCGGGAAAGTAAATAACACACGTCGATATATAGAGGTTCAACCCACCTAGGGCCTAATCCTCTACCACCCCAGTATCTTCGGGATGGATTTCAAAAAGAAAAATAATTTTATTAATAGTTACCAAAACTATTACACCTTCACCTTGAAGAGTACCACACTCTTCTTACAACGGCACCAATGAAGATTACCACAATCTTCCGACTTGAAGAGCACCAAACCCTCTAAGACCTCGAAGAGCGCTAAACTCTTCCACAAGAAGATTACCACAACCTTCTTACACCTATGAAGAGTACCACACTCTTCAACACCTAAGATCACCCAAGTGTGCCCTTATCACAAGAACACTTACAATGATTTCTTGTGTTTGAATGATGAATACAAATTCAAGATTACAACTCAATAATGAAGTTATACAACTTTGAAGTGCAAGTGTAATAAAAAATTAAGCCTAGACCTCAAGATGTGAAAGTGAAAGACTTAGACTATTACAACAAGAATATTGAAAATGAAGAATAAAGTATTTGCTTGATATATCTCTTGTTGCGTTGTAGTGTATTGTCTTATCCTTTGTTGCTCCAAATCTTCCTCTTTTTATAGGAGAGGTATTGAACATTGATAGGCTCCTCTTGTAGAGTGAAATCTGCGAAAATAAATACAAGTTAAAACAAGAATATAGTTGTTACAAATCAACCCCACAAAATCGGGAAAAGTTGTCTCCCATAAGCTCAAAAATTGTGCGATTTTGAAAGTCAATCAATAGGTCAACCGACCGATCAATACAAAGATTTAAAAATATAAGTCCATTGCTACCGAAGTCCCACACAAGTTGACTAGAGGGGTCAATCGGTTGACCACCCTAGTCGAGCGATCGATCCGTTATTCGATATGTACCGGGAAATTTATTTGTGAGAATAGAGAGGACAGAAGCGGAAACACCTTGGGTCGACCGGTTGGGTCAATGGTAGACCACCCTGGTCGATCGACCCATCCCTGAAGTTTTGCGTGAAATAAAAACTTGTTGTTACGCGTTCTCAACCATCGGCCGTCGGTTGACCCTTTGGGTCGACGGTGGCCTATTTCAGGGATATTTTCGTTCGTCAAAAAATTCCGACTTCATTTTTCGAGCGCCAATTTACCTTGATGGTATTCGATAATTGTTAAAAATACTTTAAAACATGCAAAAACCTTTTTATATCGCTCGATACGAACGTTTTGAATAGTCGAGAATAAACTACAAGAAAAACTCCAAAGAATACTTTAAAACGATTTAGGAGTATTTGGGCAATCAATAGGAGACATTGTTTGGTATAAAAACTTAGTAAAACATAATCATCAAAATTATGATAAAAATATTTTTCTAACATTTTCTACATTTTTTTAACTCAACCACACTTTAGTTACCATTTTTTAACTTATTTGATTTTCTCCCCTTTTTTAAAAACAAAATCCTTTTCAAAAAGAAAAAAAAACCAACCCAACCTGACTTGACCCCTCACGCTTACCCACCCAAAATCAAGTAATCAATCCAAGTACCCAATTTTTCATTTCCACCAACATACAAACCATCACAAAGAACGCCCACCTCCACAACGCCCCACCTCCACAAGTCCCCACCACCACAAAATCGATCGGGAAATGAAGTTGGTGTCGGAGTCGATGGAGGTTCACACAAACAACAATGTACCACCACCACAACTAGAAAATACAGTGTTAATGTCGGAATCAACGGAGGTAGCCGGAAATCGTGACCCTTTGCCTCAAGAACGAGTGAGTCAAACTAAGTTATTTTTTTTCGGATTTTTTGTTATTTTGAGTTTATTGATGGATTTATTTATTGAAATTGACGTTTATGTGTTGGAATCTAGAGATTTTAGTTTCAATTTACTTGTTAATGGTATGTAGGAGTTGGAGAGTAATTATAGATTTAGGGAATATGGACTTCATGGTATGGACATTGTATTATATTGTTGAAGTTCAATTCACGGTATAGGTTCTCAGTTTAGGTAACGATATATTTTCACAGTTTAATCCATTATGCCGTGAAGTATTATAATACAGTGTAGTCATATAATACCATGTAGTCATAATACCGTGAAATGATATAATGTCGTGAACACATATTATACTGTGTTGTCATAATACGTAAAACGATATAATGCAGTGAACTATTGTATCGTGATAACGAACCGACATATACCGAGAAGTGTTAAATCCAGGAAGTGTTAATTCTTAGTATCCCGAGTAGTTATTTAGATTAATATACGTGAAGTCGTACTAGTTGGTGTACCGTGAACTTATCTTAATTTGAGTTGTTTTCAATATTTTAATTTCAAAATAATTAGTGTTATTTTTTGGAATTAATGTAAAAACTATGATTTCATTATTATATTGGTTATTAATTATATAAATTATAATTTGTGGCTTGCAGATTGATTGGTTATGGAAAAGGGAAAGTTTGCAAGGGAAGAAAGATGTACTAAATTTGTATGTTCGACTAAAGGTGTTAGATTAAATAAAAATACAATTGACCGACCCCCCAACGCCCTGAAATGTATAATCGTTTGCCACACTGTTTTGGGCATTACTTGAATTTCTCTACTACGGGGCTTCCTGCAGTGCCACTTTGCATGCATTATTCTGACGAGAAGTTAATAGGGTTGGGTCAGAGCTCGACGAGTTTTGGTTTTGAGTTGGTGGTGATAAATTCATTCGATTTTCAAAATACGAGTATGCACTAGTGACTGGGTTGAGATTTGGTGATTCCGATTTTGATCTGAATGTGTGGCATGAGATACCAGATGATAGCTTATACACGCGCCGCATTGCTCATCTGCGACATATAGTCATTGATTCTATTTTAGACCTTTTTTGTGGAGAGGAGTTTGCAGAATCAGTTTTCGATCAAGTTAAGATTGCCAAGATTTTGTTCGTATATAAGATTTTATACGCTGTTGATGGACATTCGTATTCGGTTGATGAGTGGGCATGTGCATTGATCGAGGATACTGACCGGTGGGAGAGTTTCCCTGGTAAGTTCTCATTTCGAGATCCTTGCACATCGCTTTTGCGTTCTCTTCTTTAATCTCAACCCGCCCATACATCTTTCAAGTACCATTTGTTTGGACATTCCCTCGTTGTTCTGGTATGACTATATTTTTTTTTTGTATGTTTTGATGTTGTAGTTCATTAAATTTTTAATGAACCTAATAAAATTGGTTATGTAATTACTTCACTGCAATTTTGGGTGTACGAGGCGATACCTCATTTAGGGGTTAGTCAAGCAGATAAAGAGCGTGATGTGTTATTACAGAGACCGCGCTTGCTACGATGGCGATTCACGTGGGAAACTTTAAATTTATCAATTACTTTGATAATCAGGTATGTGGAATTCTTTTTTATACTAATATATTGCATACATGTTTTTCTGCATTTGTTATTAGTAATTGTGTGTGTTTTATGTCTAATAAAGAAATTTTATTTTTTGTAGCATCGGTTCTTTGAGACTCTTATGCCTACTCGAGAGGAGTCAACACATTTTACATGGCAGTGTATCTCAGATGATTTCCATGTTGGCATACATAGTATGTCCACCGAGACTTGATATTTATACCACCACAGTGGGATGGTACCTCCAGTGGAGACATTGTCAAGGGTCGTGCAAATAGGAGTGGTGGTTCGCGAGGTCGTCAGGGTGGACGTGGTGGGTCCCGGGGTCATGGAAACAGTTGTGGTGGGTCACATAGACTTGTTGATTCGCCTACCAGTAGTCGATTAGGTAGCCAAGAGCACATTAGCGATCTGCCTGATGGTTCAGTTCGTCTGGATGGGAATGGTTCAGGGAATGTGGTAGATGAACAAACACATCTAGATGGCATAATTTGGCAAGGGCCACATGACATACGAAGAGAGCACGTGTTTCTAGTATACCATAGCCTAGTTGTACACTTCCTTCAGACGCTCCACATACATCTACGCAGCCTTCTATTTCGGTCGACATGTTATCATTGATTATGGGTATTATTCAGCGAGAGGTGGGATGGGTCATGCATAGTGTGTTAGCTTTAGAAGGTCGTTTAGGGGATAAACTTGATTCGTTGGAGCGACGTGTTGATTCCAATGTGCGTTCAGTTGCACATGATCAGACACATTTAGGGGGTGAGTGGGATATGATGGATATATCACCCGATAGTCTGGTTTATGGCACGCCCGTGACTACTACCACGACCAATACTATTGCGACATCGTTACCCATTCCTATATTTACTGAATCTACTACCACTACTAGTACTTTGTCTACCGGGGATGATGCTATCACCAGTGAGGAAACTAGGACTGCAACTTCACAATTACCCGTGCTTAGAATACATGATTATATTCCGAGCACACCATGTGTGGTAGCTTGCACGACTAATTGAATGGTCCTATTATAGAGGTTTCTGCCGCACCGGCCATGTCGGTTCAGACCCATGTTACGTCGGTTGAGACTCCTATTTCATCACATCTTCATTATTCAAGACTCATGGATAGTGGTACAGGCCATCCCCTCGGTCGTGCTCAACGACCATCTCGTCTAAGAGTTTGGCCTTATGCGAGTAGGTCTGCTGAGAAGCGTGGCGATGCGATTACTAGGGGTGTCAATTCGAGTTGGGTCCGGGTTCGTGGGTTCGGTTTTGTGGGTTCGTGGGTCATACTACCTCGACTCGGACCCAACACATTTAATTATTCGTGTCGAGAAGTAGGACCTAAACCCAACCCTTTTTATTTTCGGGTAACCTGAACCCAACCCGGCTGACCTATTTATTCATTAACCAATTTGTATGTTTTTTTTTGTGTGTCTCGTGTAAGTGTACTCCATTGTGACAAGATCATGAATTAATGATTGAAGGTAGGAACTATGACACTAAAAGTCAAAAACCCAAAATACCATTCCATATACTTGTGTAGTAAAATATATTTTTACTACAGATTAACTTAGGGATGAGGATTTCTAAAAAATTACAGTCATCTTAAAAATCCAAAATGAACCACCACCATAAGAACACATTAAAAGCTGATTTCATACATATTATATACCAAACTAGAACAAATTAGAATTGACATCTTCAACCACCAATGGTTCATGTTCATCTTTGAGATTCAACCTCATGACATCTTCAGTCACTTCTTCAAAAAGTAACTCAGATTGAGATATTTCTGCATTAAGAAAATAAGATAAATTCAATGAGGAAGACAATTTCTACATTAAAAAACAAGTTAACAAAAACTCTAAACACTTACCTTTTTTCCCAAACAACCAGTCCCTGCAACATATCAAAGCTTCAAAGAACTTGGTGTCATTGAACTACGATATTGGTCAAGTATTCTACCACCAAGGCTAAAAGCAGATTCAAATGCTACTGTTGAAACATGAACAGAAAGAATTAACACTTGTAATTGGGTCTTTTGAACACTTGTAACACTTGAATCTATATGCTACTAGCTAGGTCTGGAATTAACACTTGTAACAGAAAGAATTAACACTTGTAACAGGAACAGGAACAGATTCAAAAGCAGATTCAAATGCTACTAGCTAGGTCTGGATATCTATATGCTTCAGAGCTCCAAAATTCAAGCACATCAAATGGAGATTTTCTTTTAGTTCTTTGCTCATCTAGGTACATTTGTAATTGGGTCTTTTGAACACTACTAGCAAACTCAAAACCTTCAAATTCATCAAATTCCTGTCATCTCAACCAACATAAAAATGAATTAGATGGAGACATTGCAAAATGATAAAATAAAAATGCATATTCTAATAATATTATTGATAATATTAAAAAGTCTAAGATATTATCTTAAAAACATATGGGACTTCTTTGTCCTGAATATGAGAATTGACCTCATTGCTACGTGAAGACGAAGACGATGCTCTCGAATTAGAAGTCTTTGACTCTCTCATATACTCATCAAATAATGCAAAAAGTGTTTCCTTCACTTTCATTAATTCTTGAGACCCAACACCATAAATCTTTCCATAACTAAACTCAAGAAACTCAAACTTGTATCGAGGATCAAATATCACAGCAATAGCTAACAAGACATTAAACTCGCACCAATATTTGTTAAATTTAACAAATATCTGATCGGTTATCCGCTTCATAAAAAGGTTAGGACTCTTGGACTCCTCAATTAACTTCAACTCTATTAGAAAAACATGAGGAAAATACAAGTTTGTTGTTGGATAACGAGATCCAGAAAACGAGTTAGTGGCATCGTAAAAAACTTAAAGGAAATCAAAAAAATTTTGAACCCTTTCCCACTCTTCTTAAGTTGGACAACTTTGAAAATTTGAATCACTTAATTGGAGGTGGCAAAATGCAAGACGATAGTAAAGAGAACTTGCAAGGATCTTTACGTACGAGAATTCCACCTAGTTGGAACGTCTTGTACCAAAGTTTTCTTGGAATCTAGAGAAGTTTGTGAAATACAATGAATGAACTTTTGTTTTCTTCCCTGAGACCCCTTAATATATTTCACAAATTCTCGAATTTTATCAACTGCAACATCAATTTCTTTTAGACCATCTTGCACAATCAGGTTGAGGATATGCGCACAACAACGGACATGAAACAATTTGCCTTCATGCAACAATGCATTCTTTAATTTTAGTTGAGTTTTAAGTATCCCAACACAAACGTCATTGGCACTAGCATTATCCAAAGTGATGGAAAACAACTTCCTTTCAATACCCCATTCACAAACCAAGCTATATCTTTTCAGCTAAAGCAATCCCATAACTAACACAATTTTCATAACTTACAGAGTACTTTATGACTGAATAAGAAACATAAGTATCTTATAAATCAGAGGTCCCAAGGGGTGTAAGTGTAAGGTTTAGAAGGGGGTTGAATAAACCTTACCAAATTTTCGATTTAGTCCTTTCAAATCTACAGAGTTAATTCTACACACATTTGTGTCCTTGATGGATCGAATTAGTCACTCAGAGTTAATCTTTCAGACTCACTGAGCTGTTGATGGAGTAACTCATTGTTGGCTACAATTTAACTGTGTGGTTTTATTTTTCGGAAGACTTAACACCCTTAAGTTTGATTAAACAAAATATTAGAGCTTGATTTAGTACTTGTAAATTATCAAATGGATAGCAAATTTATCACAGATATAAGCAATTAAAAGTGCGGGAAATTTAAATCTTTGAAATGTAAATGACACAAGAAAGTTTTTATAGAGGTTGAAGATGGGGTAATTCTTCTACTCCTCTCTTCTCCAACTCCCGGAGGAATCCACTAAGTAATGATCGGTTTACAAAGTGGTAATGAGTCCGGATACAAGTCTTGATCACAACAGCCGACTTGATCCTTTGGGACTCGATCCGAGACGCCTTGATCACTCACTCGGTGGCTTCTCGTTCGGCTCGGCTTCTTCTTGGGGGCTGCCTTGCTACTCTGACTCACTTGCTCAAGCTCTTTGGATTTGATCACGAAGCCCTCCAAATGCTTAAGACTTAGTTCAACTTTGAACTTTTCTACAATCCTTCCCGGAAAGTAGACCCCTTGTTTTCAAAGGTTTCCTCTTCAATGGTTGAAGCTCTCTTTCCTTCACGAGGTAAGTGTTGGATTGATGTACTTCGGAATGTAGGCTTGAGGATTGAGATTGTTTCAGTTTTTCTAATGTACTTGTATATCTCACGTATGTGTCATTCATGCATCCTCTTTCTCAACCAAACTCCTCGGCCTTTTATAGTGAACTTTCAAAAATTTGCCGTTGAAGAGATAGGCTTGTTTTTGAAAGTCACTTTTGCGTCGTTGGCTTGCGAGTTCTTGGAATTGCCGTTTCCTCGTATGAATTATTCTTTTCACCTTTTCGAGTTCGACATGGTGTAGTGCTTCCCATTGGTTCATTCCTTTTGCACGCTTCCGGGGTCGAGCACTCCAAGAAAGGTTGTATGGAGATATTACTTGTTTAAGTAAATCTCTTGATTTCGCGGCAACGGTTCTTTTCTGATTATCTCGACTTGATTGCATTTCCTTGCTTTCCCCAGGTGACTTAGAGTCGACTTCCAATCATGGATGACTCTTCTGTCACTTCAACTTGAGACTTGGCTTTTCTTGAGTTGACTTGATCGATGCTCCACTGTGCATCTCACCGCTTCTTGAAGAGTGTTCCGTCTACTCTTCTTTGCCATACTGGTGTCTCACGCCAGAAGTCTTCCTTCCGATCTTGATTTGTCTTCTTGCATGTTAGGGCGTAGTGTCTTGACTCGGCTTGGCAAACTCTATTCATTACAATGCATTTTACAACAAGAATTGGGGTGCCAACTTTCTATTCTAAGTTTTACATGGCATTCATCAAAATCTAAACAATAAAGTTCCTAACAATTTCCCCCTTTTTGATGATGCCAAAACTTAAATCATACAAATATGCAAATAACAAAGATACATACAGATAGTGTATTGACATAGAATGTATGCGCAGAATCAATATTTTTATTGATCATATCATTCTTGTACTTAACACAATCAAGCATGTGGTGTATCAGAGTATATAACTGTCTTCACAAAAAAATTTATAACTTTATTACAGAAGACTTACATTGTATGTATTTACATAATAAAATACATGAAGGGTTGGACAGCAACACTTCATCTCCTTCGCTGTCTCCTTCTTTCATCTTGATCAGCATCTTCTTCTCTTCTTCTCTTTTTCTCGTCGTCAGCTGCCTTCTTTTTCTTCTCATATGCCTTCCTGGCAGCTTCATCTTTCCTTAGTCTTTCCTGTCTCTCCTGCCATAGCTGAGTTTGTCTTTTGTTTTCTTCTTCTATTCTCTTTGCATACTCAGCGTTAGTTTTAGCCACTCGCAAATTTGCCACTTGGTCAAGCCCAGCCCAGTAGATCCCTCCTTTCTTTCCAGGATCTACGTATTCGATATTCTTGGGCAGAGGCCTAGGTCTGAAGCTTCTTCCTCCACTGCTGCTTCTTCCTCTACCTCTGGGCGTATACTGTACTGGGGTCTTCTTCTTCCCAGCTGATTGACTAGCAGAGTGACCAGCAGAGTGACTGCCGGAAGTCTGCTGTCTGTCAGCTTCTTCACACAATGTGAGACCCTTTTCCCAGTACAAGTCCCAAGCTTGAGCCATGGACATATTTGCAAAATATCCTTCAGATTCGAGTGTTTTGAATTCGTCAACTGATCGTGGCTCTGTCCCGACATCTGAAATGGCATACGTGTCTCTGTCAACTGGAATGCCTCCATGTTCTTTCAAGATGTTCATCACCCTGGCATCCATTCTTCCTTCCACTTCCTTCATCCCTGCTTCAATTTCTTTTCTCTTCTCAGCCATAGATACAGCAGAGTCTTGGAGTGGCAGAGTCACGGGGAGTTTGCTGCTTATAATGTCAGCTGTGACAGGACCCTGTTGGGGGGTTTGTGCAATCATCAAGGTCATATCTTTTGATCCTTCCCCCTCAGCAGATTTTCCTTTCTTTAGTTTCAAAATTTCCTCAGCTGATTTTCCTTCTCACCGCTTTTTCTCACTCGCTCCTTTCTTTTTCAGCGACGGATTTTTTTCGCTTTAAGGTATTCCTCTTCCCTTTTTGGCATCATCAAAGGATAGAGGAACCCAGGGAACATCTTGGCAAGCATGAAGTCGAAGTCTTTCGATGGTTGAATTCTGCTTCAAGTCTTTGCGTTGTATGCAGACGGAATTGATCGAGTAGCGTTGGATTCTCTGAAATCGCTTCATCTCAGCCATGAGAAGGCTGAATTTTCTTGTCATGTGTTCTTCCAAACGCTGTATATCATTTGCATTTCGCTTCACGCAGCAGCTTGATCTCGGCAGTGTGAGCTTCATGCATATGCTCAATGTGTTCCCTCAGCTTCGTTTTCGCATCAACATTCTCAGCTCTCCACACCAGCAGCTTGTTGAACAAGGTTCTGAAGTATCTCACCTGTTCCACACGCATTGATTGCTGCTGTTGCCACCATTCCCTTATTCGAACTGTTATGCCTCTTAAGTCAGCTGTAAGGGTGGCATCTCTGTTGTCCAATCGCATGTCCAAAGAGGCTCGATGCCTCTCCATCTTTTCAACTTCAAAGAAAGAGTGCCTTGAACACTTTCGTACTTCAGCTGATTCTTCATTGCGGTGATGGCCATAGCGTCGAAATCAAAATCAAAATCTTGGAACAATGGTGCCCGAGTGAAAAACAGAGTTGGTGCGTGATAACGTGCTTGCTCGTTTTCGACTCTTCGTGGAGTTCGTATCTCCAAGTGAGAAAGGGAAAGATTCTACAAAAGATTCATCACCGCCGATCTGGGATGCATTCGATGATGAGCGGTGCGCGTGAAGTTCTTTTGGGAATCGATCCACCTGTAGCTTGAGGAGCGGAGCGAGTGGTTTTCGGTTCACTGGTTTGGTTGTGAAATAGACCCGCTTGTCGAGCCTCAATTTGCCTTAACACTTCGTTGGTCTCGGTGATTTTTCCTTTTCGTTGACTTATCCCGGCTACTTTATCAAGAATCCGGCGTCATCGGACGATGATGAGATTTCTAGAGGTGGCTCATCATCAAAGTTAAAAGTTTGACGAGTAGTCTTGGGATCGACTTGCTCGCACTTGGAACACCTTGTGAGTCTTTTGGATTTGTCAGCGGGGATGACTCAGCCTTCTTCTTCTTCGTCTTCGATCCCGGAAAAGTGACATCGGGTTGTCCTGGGAATCATGAAGTGCACCGATCTCCTTCTCGGATGAGTCGATGATTGCGGGGAGGGATGTTCTCTCTACTTCAGCCTCTTTACCCCGGACGTCTCAACCTCCCGTGGGCCTTCATTTCCTCCCGGTCTCTCTATCTGCGAGGTTTGGTCCTCCCTTTCGGCGGTGTCTTGTCTTAGGGTCTTCTACGATGGCATCCATTGGAGTCTCAACCCCATGGATTGCACTTTCATCGCCCCAGTGTTAACTCCGTGGCTGCCCTTCTCGTGCCTCGACCGCATTAGCGTCATTATTAGCCTTTTAGAGCGAGTTGGCATCTCGGTGAGACAGTCTCAATCGCCATCGAGCTTCGTTGATGGCAACTTGTCATTCTTCTTGTGATTGTAATTTTCTTCTTCGCCTCCTTGCTTCTTTGTGGAGTCATCCTGCAAAGATCCTCCGACCTTGCTGCGGTGGAGGGAGTTTCCCCCTCGGCCAAGCACACCCGGTGAGTGACTTGAAGTGGGGTCACTCGTCTCCGGACTCCCCTTTTCATTGCGATTGATGGTTCGGTAGTTGGGCGGTGGTAGAACACCTTCAATAGGGGTTGGCTTGATGGGGTCCCCACTAGCCCGTTTCATCGCCATTTCCTTATGCCTTCTTCGAGTGAGTGGGAAGTGGTAGCGAAAGAACATCGGTGGCTATTTGTTGAACCACTCCCATTGGATCGATTTCCAGCTGTGTTCGGAGGACTCTCCTGGTCCCTCCATCAGTCTTTGCTCGTGAAGGATTCTTGATTCATGCAATGCTTGCTGCATTTGTAACTCTTTCCGCGGGCGTGCAAAGATTCTCAGTTCCTCATCACTTTCGTGAGAAGACATCAAGAAGAGGATGGAAGTGTTTACGTGGTGCGGAGATAGGGGCGGATGCTTGCCTTTTCACGTGCTTCGGCTTCTTCAGCTTGCTTTTGCTCTTTCCCCGTCCTTGTAGATTTGCGGGATGTCTAAGCAGCTTGTCCTCATCAAGTCTTTGGGAGCACGCGATAGTTAGTCCAAGGAAATTTAGCGGTTCCTCTTCTTCTTCTATGAACTCGGGCCGTTGGAACTATTCCTCGACTTGCTCAACTTCCATTTTCTCCACTCACGCAGACGATTTTGGATGTCCTGGGTAAGGTGGAGATAGGATCATTACATCACTATCTCGCTTGGGCTGGTTCTTTCTTGTGCTTCAATTTGTGTGAGCTACACTTTGTGTCTTGAGTTGCCTCTGCTGGTCGCCTCCAAAGAGACTTCAAGTTTCAACAACTACATCCGGAGACTTTACTTCTCCAAAGAGTCTCCTCGTATTTGTGCTAGCCGAGTAATCGACTCACCGTGGTTTCTCTTGTTCGGCCGCTTGACGAGTCTTCTTCGCCTCCTGGTTTGTACCAGGGGAATTTCTCGGTTCGGAGGCGGTGTCCTCTCGAGTCTTGGGGCGGGGGCCGTCTTTGGTGTTTGTTTCGGGAGCTGGCCGTCCTGGGGGCTTGTCAGTTCTCCTCCTTTTGACGATCGGAGAAGGCATTTGTGAGTCCTTTCGACCGCCGCTGCAGGGCAGGTGACACATTTCTGGGGCAGTGACTCTGCTGCAGGGGCAGGAGCATGTTTGGTTTTTTTCTTTGTCGCAGGGGCAGCATCTTTTGGCAACCGCAGGGCAACTTTTCTTCTTTGGCCGGAGAGGAAGCAAACAGTATCTTGGGAGGTCGGTCACCGATTCCCCTCATCGTGTCGCTCTCTTGGCATAAGCTCGCTTCTCGAGCACCAGAGAGGTTAGCTCAACATCCTCTTGTTGACATGGAAAGCCTTCCCATGTCTAAGAGGTACTCCTTTCACCTCCGAGTCGGCCAATCACTAGGCCATATCCTAGGGATCCTCCAAATGTGCCATCTTCTTTGAAGGACTTGTTCCCCACGTTCGGGCAGAGTGCTTGTGTAGATAAACCCAGCCCAGTTTATCTTCTTTTCTTCGATGATTGCAGCCATCACAACCAGCTTTGCCTTTGATAGTTGGTCAAAGCCGCCAAATTTGATGTCGATACATTTGGCAACTATGTCCAACAATTTGTGATAATCCTCCTTGCCATCTCTTGTTTTTTGTGTATATAATTTTATCGGCAAGGTCGGACTTGGCTATTTCTTTCCATGCGTCAGCCAAGTTTACATCGCCTTCCTTAATTTCGATTTGCTCCTTCGGGTAGTGAGCAATATTCACCAAATCCTTGGCGTGATAGTCACCGCTTCCCGTGAGCAGATGACTTGATTCTTCGTCGTGAATCTCGGCATTCACGAGAATTGTGCGACCTCCTCCACATAGGTCATAGGATATTCAGCGTTAGAAACAGTTTTAGTGGGACGTTTCCAACTTTTCCGCGATTTTCTTTACCAGGGTGTCGTCGGACCGCTTCACCATTATTCGTTTAAATCCACCGAATTAACCGCAGGTGTGGATTTGCTTTCCTAACTTAGTAAAGTCGTAAGTTGGTGCCATTTCTTAATTATATCAAGAAAAGTCTCGAGAGATTGATTTGAATTTGATAGGGTTTCGAGAGTAGTTTGCCTTTGCTTTTGAGAGAAAAAAAGATGAACAGATTTTTAGAAGTGTGAGAGAGAAACGGACGAAAATGGTTTAAATATGGTTTATGAAAGGACGCGGACGGTTTTTGAATTGTGATCGAAATCGACGGGCTTGGATTTCGTGACGCCTATTGAGCATTTCACGTCTCGTATTTAATGCGGCAAAGCATTTATATCCAATCATAAGCTTAGTGTGCGGCTTTATGTCCAGTACACATCATCATTATGCCGACGTGTTCCTTAAAACATTCCCGCTAAGTCAAAACGATTGCGTTTTTGTCACTTTGCTCATAAGTTATTCAAATTTTATCTCTTAGCCGATTTAACTCTACTCCTCGTATTCTCTTGGTGACTCAATGAGCTATCGGTGACTCGTGTAGTCAGTCTTTCTTTTCCGATCTGGTGATTTATCGAGTTGATTTTTGTTTTGACTCTTTTTCACTTCTTTTCTGTTCTAATGCTCTTCTTTGATTTGACCGAGTGTCGGCTCAGCTCAATCAACCCCAACTCATGCTTGAGTTCTTCAAATCTTGACTCACATAATGGTTTTGTGAAGATGTCGGCTAGTTGTTTATCGGTTGAGATGTATTCCAAGATAATGTCCTTCTTTTCAACATGATCTCTTATGAAATGATGTCGACATCTATATGTTTTGTTCTTGAGTGCAACACAGATTTTGAGTGATTGCAATGGCACTTGTGTTATCACACATGATTGGAATTTCTTTTTCTTCAACTTCATAGTCTCTCACTGTTGTCTCATCCATAGACTTGGGCACAAAAACCGCTTTTTGCCCCAGCCTATGTATTCTCCGCCTCACCAGAGGTGGCTATTGAGTTTTTGCTTCTTGCTAAACCAGGAAATTAGTCTGTTTCCTAGCATTTGACAGTGCAAGTGCTTTTCATGTCCACTGCATCCAGCGAGTCAGTCCGAATAGCCAATTAGTCCGAATCCACCTTCCTTTGGATACCATAGCCTACTTCTTGGCTTCCTTTCAAGTATCTCGGTATTAAGATTTTTTTTTTGTCATATGGCTCTCTTTTGGAGCGATTGAAATCTTGCACATACACCTACAAAGAAAGGTGATGTCCGCCCGCTTTCGTGAGATAGAGCAGTTGATCCAATAAGTGCTCAGATCTTGTTTGATCTACAAGGCTTGCCATCCGCATCCATGTCCATTTTGACCGATGTGTTCATTGGTATTTTTACGAAGACTTCTCTTCCATACCAAACTTCTTCATTAAATCTCGGTATATTTTGTTTGACTTACGAAGGTTCCATCCTTCATTGTTTCACTTGAAGTCCAAGGAAAAATGTCGCTCTCCCATCATGCTCATTTCAAATTTGCTTTGCATGAGGTTTGAGAATTTGTCACATGACCCTTTGTTAGTGGATCCAAAAATGATGTCATCCACATATATTTGAACAAGCAAAGATACTCTTTCTTGTCTTGAATTCTCAAAAGTGTTCTATCTACTTTTCCTTTTGTGAATCCATTCTCGGTTAGGAATTGTGACGGGTATCATACCATGCTCGGGTGCCTGTTTCAATCCATACAGGGCTTTCTTGAGTTTGTATACCTTGTCTCCAAGAGTCTTCCTCGCTCAAATCCCGGAGGTTGTTCAACATATACTTCTTCTTCCAATAAACCGTTTAGGAATGCACTTTTACATCCATCCGATATACAATGAAATTCTTGTGAGTCGTATAGGCAAGAAACATCCTTATAGCTTCCAATCTTGCTACAGGGCAAATGTTTCATCAAAATCTATCCCTTCTTCTTGACAATATCCTTTGGCTACCGAGTCTTGCTTTGTTTCTTACCACGTAACCTTCCTCGTTCATCTTATTTCGAATACCCATTTGGTTCCAATAACATTTTGATGTATGGGTCTTTGCACTAGTTCCCATACTTTATTTCTCTTAAACTCGATTCAGCTCTTCTTGCATAGCTTGAATCCAATGTGTGTCATCCAATGCTTGTGACACATCTTTTGGCTCTATTGCGAGATGAAGCATGTGAACATAGCTTCTTGTTGAGTTCGGATCTTGTTTTGACACCTTCTCTTATATCTCCAATGACAAGTTCGTGGATGGTCTCTCGGCCATCTTACATCAAGGTTGGAGTAAGTTAGCTGGATTCATCGACTTGCAATTTGTATTTCTGTGGTCGCTCTCTCGTAATCACTTAGTCAGTAAATTTTCCACCGCTTTTGAGATTCAGCTATCTCATCTTCTTCTCAATTGATAATCCCAACTTGCCTTCAAAGGGACTCTTACGTATGGTTGGATGATTCACTTATCGTTGACTCTTCAATGTCTTCTCCATTTACTTTTGGCTCATCGAATACTACATGAATGGATTCTTCTCGTAACCATAGTTCTTTTATGGAGTATTCTCAGAGGCTTTACTTTCGGTGAGTATCCTAAGAAGATACCTTCATCGGCCCTTTAGCATCAAAAGCCTTTAGGTTGTCTTTGCCATTGTTGTGGATGAAGCATTTACATCCAAATATCCGAAATATGCAACATTTGGTTTTCTCCAGTCCAGATCTCATAGGGAGTCTTTGTTATTTTGTCTATTTATCATACATCTGTTTTTGGGTGTAGCAAGTGCTGTGTTAATTGCTTGACCCCAAAATCTTTTTAGTAACCCCGTCGCCTAACATGGTCCTTGCCGCTTCTTTGAGGGTTCTGTTCCTTCTTTCTCGCAACTCCATTCTCTGTGGAGTCCTTGTGCGATAATTCATGACCAATGCCATTCTCAACACAATATCGAAGTTATTATTCCATTGACAAACTCGGTTCCTCTATCCGATCTTATTTTGATAATGGTTTGACTCTTCTCATTTTGAATTCTCTTCATCAGCTGTGGTAGTTTTTGTAGAGTTTCTTTCTTCTTGCACATGAATATTGTCCATGTATATCTTGAGTAATCATCTACTACCACCAAGGTGTATTTTTTTCCACTTATGCTTGCTGGTTCCACTGGGCCAAATAGATCCATATGAAGTAGATGCAATATTCTTGTTGAGGACGGGCATGTCTTTTCTTTGAATGACGACTTGATTTGTTTTCCTTCCGACATGCATCACATATACTTTCCTTCTTATATCGAGTCCGGAAGTCCTTCTACAAGATGACTTCTTGCCAACTTGTTAATTGTTTTGAAATTCAGGTGACTCAGCTTTTTGTGCCAGTTGTTAACTTGATTCATTTGTGCTTTTTTGCTAGAGACAGTCACGGGTGTTGCGATTGACCAATCCACTACATACATATTTTTCTGTCTATTTCCTTGCAAAGACAACTTCATTTGATTCAATATCTTTGATTTGGCATATTCCCATGTTGAATCCAACATTGTAGCCCTTGTCACAGAGCCGATCGATACTCGAAATTGAAGTTGAGTCCTTCAACATATGCAACATCCGTGATTTCTAATCCATTCCTCTTGATGGATCCAATGCCTCTTATTTCACCAGAGCTTCATTTCCCCAAATATGACTTTTGCTCCTTTGACTTCCTTGAATTTTGACAGATTTCTCTTATTTCTGTCATATGTCCGGGAATGTACCACTATCCATGTACCAGGTTCCGCACTCATTGCTCCTTGAACCGCAATCAAGGAAATTAAGTTTTAGGTACCCATACTTGTCCGGGTCCCGAGGGGTTAGAATTGTAAGATGATCCAACCAACCTATAGCCAAATGATTTGACTCTAAGGGGTTGCCATCTATCATGCCATAATCATAATTAATTCCGCAAATTGCTTGGGGGTTCTAGGTTCATACAAATTGTCTCTTTTGTCTCAGTATGCTTGCATATGTGTTTTAGCAATTGCCTTCCTAGGGTAATTGTGGTGCTTTTGAGTGTAGTGCCTGGGTGCATGTGTGTGTCTTTGATGAAAGCTCTCAAACTTTTGGAATGGCCTTTGTTGAGTTCTAGGCCTTTGCCACTGGGCTTATATTCCATAAGTCATGCCGATGGTTCACATTATTCCAATCGGCTTGGCTTGGATATTTTCTACCATTCCCATCATATGTGTTTCTTTTATGGATTTTCTTCGGGATTTTTGGTAGCTCTGCTTTCTTCTTTACTGAGTATTTTCTGCTTTGGAGTTTCTTTGAGGACTTGGTCAATTTCTTCTCATGCCCTTCCAAAGACACTCAATCGGTCGTTTTCATTTTCCTTTGTAACTAGGGCCAGTTTGCTTAGTATTGTGCTTTGGAGTGAAAGTGTGTGCAATATTTAGAGTTTTGGATTTCTCGGACTCTTCATGACTTGAAGATCCTTTTTCCAAAATTACTCTTGAGGTTTGACATGGCACAAAGGAATTAAATCCTAAGCTGTCTTGTCTCCACATTCTCTTTGACTCATAATAAGATCATCCAATGATTTAGATGCCTTAGTGAATGAGGCAATAACATTTTTGAGGTCATTCTCCCTCTTTTCTATAGCAGCGATTTCTCGCTACTAATTTAGCATTTTCACTTTTAAACTTTCATTTTCAATAGCTATTTGACTTAGAGTACTTACTCCTTAGTCCTTTTGAGTTTTGTCCTTTAAGTAGGTTGTTTTCCTCATTCAATAGTGTGTGTGAGGATTTAATGTGCTCAAAATCTTTCATCATTTTGCCTAATGAATCATAAAGATCAAGAGGTGATGAAGTGTGTGTGTCACGCTCACTATCACTAGTGTCTCGAGCTTGTTGAATTAGATTGTACCTCATCTTCTTGATCTTGTTCTTTGGCCATTAAGCGGATCAAGGCTTCTTCTTCGTAGTCACTCGAGTAGTCACCTTCACTTTTCTCTCAATCATTTGTCTCTCTTGACTTGAGCATTCATTTTTTCGCCAGATCTCTGCACCATCATTGCCTTTTTCTTTTCTTGTCTTCTTTCTCTCAAGACCTTTCTTTCTTCTTCATTCCCTGTACTTGTTGACTACAGGATATGAGCGATCAATGGTGGCATAGTGACCTGGTTGTCTACAATTCCAACATAGATATTCACCTTTTGATCACTCTTTCTACTCTTGAGTTGTCACTTTGATACTCAACTTGTTGATGATCTGTTCTCTTGGTTGGCCTATCATCCCTTGATTTGGAGGGAGCCGAGTGTCTTCCGGAAGATTCACCCTTTCCTCTCTTGTAGTTCTTGTTAAAGAACTTGTTAAATCTTTTAACCATCAAGGCTATTTTTCTTGTGTCAATTGCTTCTTTGACCTCGGCTCTCTTCCCATCTTTGACAATTAGAGCACCGCTTTGGGTACAAATTGTCTCTTCCTGGTCTTTTTCTTCTCGGCTCAAACTCATAGGCTTTGAGGTCCGAGAATAGTTCATGGTTGGATGTCTTTGATAGGTCCATGGAATGTCTCGGTGCCATGACCTTCATTTCCCATTCAGATTGGAAGACTTTTTAGGATCTTCATACACATTTCTCGTGTATATTCCTTTCCAAGTGTAGACAACTCATTTGTGATTTACAGTAAACCGAGCATCCGGTTGATCCGCATTCTCTCCCGAGATCATTTTGACATTTTCAAACTTCGTACGACTCTTTTGATAATTTGTTTTCTTTGATTTGCTCGAGCCTTCACAAATCAATGTCTTGTCCAGATTTCTTTAGTCGTTTTGCATGATTTGACTTTGTTGAACATGGCTTTGTCCAAGGTTTTGTAGAGGATGTCCTTGGCTACATTATCCAGGTTGTATCTTTTTGTCATCATTTGTCCACTCAGTTCTTGGTTTTCAACCATGGTAGTGCGGGAGCACAAGATCTTCTTCTCCTTCACCGCAACTCTTCGCTGTTGTGTTCACCTTTAATATTTGTAGAGGCCCATCTTCTATCACTATCCACATCTCATCATGTAGTCTTTGATAGATGAGCTCGCATACGAATTTTCCAATCATCAAATTCTTCAATGGTGAACATAGGGATGCGTGTTAGATTTGCTTCCATGATAATGACTTTTAATAAAAAGAGTTTTGAAAGTTTAAGTACTAAAGCGGACTTTGAAAAATTTGGAGATCTAGTTCAAGAACGATGCGGAGGGTTCAATGAACCAACCGCTCCGATACCACTTGTAGGTCCCAAGGGGTGTAAGTGTAAGGTTTAGAAGGGGGGTTGAATAAACCTTACCAAATTTTCGATTTAGTCCTTTCAAATCTACAGAGTTAATTCTACACACCGTGTGTCCTTGATGGAAATCGAATTAGTCACTCAAAGAGTTAATCTTTCAATGATTTCATTGAGTTTGTTGATGGAGTAACTCACCTGTTGGCTACAATTTAACTCATTTGTGGTTTTATTTTCATTGGAAGACTTAACACCCTTAAGTTTGATTAAACAAAATATTAGAGCTTGATTTAGTACTTGTAAATTATCAAATGGATAGCAAATTTATCGTGAGATATAAGCAATTAAAAGTGCGAGAATTTAAATGTTGAAATGTAAATGACAAGATAAAGTTTTTATAGAGGTTCAAGATGGGGTAATTCTTTTACTCCTCTCTTCTCCAACTCCGGAGGAATCCACTAAGTAATGATCGTTTACAAAGTGGTATGATCCGGATACAAGTCTTGATCACAACAACCCGACTTGATCCTTTGGGACTCGATCTGGAGACGCCTTGATCACTCGGTGGCTTCTCGTTCGACTCAGCTTCTTCACAGGCACGCTTTGCTACTACTGACTCACTTGCTCAAGCTCTTTAGATTTGATCACGAAGCCCTCCAAATGCTTAAGACTTAGTTCAACTTTGAACTTTTCTACAATCCTTCCCGGAAAGTAGACCCCTTGTTTTCAAAGGTTTCTCTTCAATCGGTTGAAGCTCTCTTTCCTTCACGAGGTAAGTGTTGGATTGATGTACTTGAATGTAGGCTTGAGGATTGAGATTGTTTGAGTTTTTCTAATGTGCTTGTATATCTCACGTATGTGTCATTCATGCATCCTCTTTCTCAACCAAACTCCTCAGCCTTTTATAGTGAACTTTCAAAAATTTGCCGTTGAAGAGATAGGCTTGTTTTTGAAAGTCACTTTGCGTCGTTGGCTTGCATTTCTTGGAATTGCCGTTTCTCGTATGAATTATTCTTTTCACCTTTTCAAAGTTCGACACGGTGTAGTGCTTCCCATTGGTTCATTCCTTTTGCACGCTTCTAGGGATCGAGCACTCCAAGAAAGGTTGTATGGAGATATTACTTGTTTAAGTAAATCTCTTGATTTCAGGCAACGGTTCTTTACGATTATCTCGACTTGACCGCATTTCCTTGCTTTCCCCAGGTGACTTAGAGTCGACTTCCAATCATTGGATGACTCTTTGTCACTTCAACTTGAGACTTGGCTTTTCTTGAGTTGACTTGACCGATGCTCCACTCAACAGCATCTCACCGCTTCTTCGATAGTGTTCCGTCTACTCTTCTTTGCCATACTCACTTTGTCTCACAGCAGAGTCTTCCTTCCGTCTTGATTGTCTTCTTTGCATGTTAGGGCGTAGCTGTCTTGACTCGACTTGGCCACTCTATTCATTACAATGCATTTTACAACAAGAATTGGGGTGCCAACTTTCTATTCTAAGTTTTACATGGCATTCATCAAAATCTAAACAATAAAGTTCCTAACAAAATCGACAATCATAATGTTTATGTGCATAAATTCAGACACTCATAACTAACAATCATGTACTTTATAAATCAAATAATTAAATGAGTGCAAATGCATATTATGTTAAGTATCTTATTTTTTATTAAATAAAATAGTTACACAAAGTATAAATATTCAATACTTAAGCTTAATCATTACAAATTTACAGCAGGCAAAAAGACGGACATACGAGATCATTTACAACACTAAGAAAGTCATATGTTTTTTATATTATACCTTAAACACAAATCTATATAATTATTAGCATCTTGAACACACCACATAACATAAAGTATGAAACTACAACTGGATGGCAGATTACATTTGGGTTTCCTATTTCTAAAGATATCAGAGTATCTTTAGGGAAAAAAAACAGCAGATTTCGACATTGTTTAACTAGGGTTTCCTGTTTCTAATTACAAATTGGGATGGAAGTAATACCTGGAGAATCAAATCGAGATTCAATGCAGAAATGATATTAGTGGCCAAGAAGAAGAGTTACGGCGTTGCGACTTGCGAGCAGAAAGAATGGCGATATGCATCTAAGGTGGTGAGAGGTGAGAGGTGAGTGAATATGTTGTGTTGTTGGCTGCATATTGAAAACTATTAGGTTTAAACTCTTCTAGGGTTTTCTTTTTAACATATTTACAGTTGTACCATCAGATATTTTAAAAAATGATAATTATTCTAAAAAAAATGATAATTGGGTCTAACAGGTCACATGGGTTATTGCGGGTCGACCTAAGTTTGACTCGTTTAATAAACGGGTTTGGCGGGTCCAACCCGATTATGACCAGGACCTACAAAGACCTGGACCCATACCCATTAATTTCGTGTTAGGTTCGTGTCGGGTTTGCGTGTTGGGTCTGTAATTGGCACCCCTAGCGATTACTCGATTTATAGTATACCTTACTACAAATGAGAGGTAAATGGTGTATTAAGCTTCTTTATATTTTGTAGATTGTCAAGGTAAATTTAATTAAAATTGAATTTTTTTAAGGCGCAATGTAGGGTGGCCTCTCCTAGTTGGAAAAAGAGTTTTTTCAATATATCATGGATGTTAGTACATGTCTCATGTCAGATGTAAGTTTTATTATCTGATAAGCATGTTTAAGGTTGAATTTGTATAATACATTGTTATAATTATTGTTTTAACTATAAAAACCAAATTGCAGCATAGCGATGCATATTTGCGTATTCTCCACACGGATCCCGCCTTTGTTGATGTGACTGTTCATCCTACTCTTTCAAAGCGATCATTAGTATTAGGTGTACAGTTTGGCGTAAGTGCATCAACTTATGTACCAAAAACATCGATGTCTAATTATTCATTCACATAATTAAATGAAATTAAATCTTATATAGGATTTGGTTCGAGAATATGGAGAGAGCGTCATAGATTTGATCCAGATGACATGCAATATCTGACTGAACATGGTGAATATATTGACCAATCACAAATTGATCTATTACTCCACATGTGCGTGGCGAGACGCGCTTTGGATGGGGATGCATGGTACCATGGTCACATTTAGATCAGGTTGGTTATATTATACTAAGCACGTAAAATGAAATTCATTACCATATTTGCTTATATATCCAGATCCCTATGTTGTAATATTAAATTCAAATCGCTCTAATTATATTCTACAGATATACACTGTATGGTATAATGTTGCTCATTGGTATGCGTTGAAGATTGATTTGACACAACATAAAGTCACAGTGCATGACCCGTTGGCACATAGATTTGATAGCACTATCATTGAGACAAGGAGACGTGCTACGTTACCCGCAGGACGCATACTACCGACAACGCTTACGACAAGGGGGTTCTATTATGCACGACCGAGCTTGAGAAATTTGTGGGAGAATGGTGTATGACCCTTGGGCAACGTGATTTATGTTTCACACAACATACTAATATATCATGTGGTCTCTTTGGAGTTTGAACGGCGACAATAATGATGATTTGAGTGATAATGGAAACACTACTCGCAATGGTGTTAAAGATTGTGAAGACATTGTTGAAGAAGATGGTACTAACATTGAAAGTGATGATGAAGATTATGAGGAGACCGAACAATATGATTTTTTCCAATAATTTTACAAATGGCTTAGTGAGCGGGGAGAATTGATTGGTATGAATTCAAACGATAGCCGAGAAAAGCACAATCAACATAGACCGCCCTTTGATTTAAATGAAGAGATTGTCAATACAAACAATACCACAAATTATGCTCGACGTGGTTGGACAATTCCTGGTGCTCCGTTGGTATCATTAGATTCAGTTCATGAATCTATCTCAACAGAATCCAAGTGATGGCATGTTATCTACTGGATCAACTTATACGACCAAAGAACAAATGGTTTTGCTACAACTTTAAGGTTGCAAACCCAAGTGCGGAGTTGTCTCAAGTAATAATATTCTCGTGAGTCCGAGGTCGATCCACGGGGGAAGATTATGTAAGTTTACAGGGAATATTTTTCTTTGATAAATAAATAGATATTTTTTAAACTAGTAAGAAATATAATTTTTTTTACGATAAACTTGATTAATAAAATTGTTGAGGATAGAGATCCACTCTTGATTTTGGATAAAGGAATGATTATATTTTCTTACCTCTTCAATTACTACTATTGGAATCCATACACAACGAAGGTTCCAATAGAAATATATTCTAAATATAAATCATGTAATAAGGTGAACATGTTTTATTACCAATTATAATTCATCTTATAACGCCAATACTTGCTTATGGACTCAAGTATTCATGCATTCTCTTGTCTACAATAAATCAAGGTATCCACGTTAGTAGTCGGTTGAAGTAAAACCAGACATTTAACTAAATGGAACCAAGTATTTATTGTGCCAATAGAATGCATAAATCAAGAATACCATAAAACAAGAAGGGTATAATCTAAAAAATAAATTGATGATCAAAACAATAAAATTTAATGTAAAGCTATAATCATTCCTTTTCCTCCATCAAGAGTTTCACTCTATTCCTCAACAAAATAAACTTAGAAAGACATAAAGAAAGTAGAGAAAACAAGATATTGTATGAAAACTAAGGAATGCATTTTTATGAAATACTAGAAAATCTACTATAATATAGGAAAACAAGAATGAAACTTTCTTGAAACTCTAACTTTCTATACAAACTTGTGTGTTTAGCAAGTGTAAATGACCTCTATTTATAGGCAACACAATAATTCTTATTGGAATTATTTTATTTTTTATTTTCAAGATAATTGACAAAATGCTGAAAATTTGAAACCAACTCCATTATTTCATTTGTCTGGTCTTTTTGGAAAGGATTCTTGCTGATTCATCTTGATTCTCTTTGAAAACTTAATTCCCACATGTCTTGGCTTCATTCTCCCACTGATTTGAATGAAATCCAAGCATTATTGGCCAAGATATGAAGTAATAATTGTGGAGTGGTTGGCCTGCGAGATCATGCTGCAGCATCTTGTTGCATTTGTTACAAATCCTTGCCGACATAATTAGACTTGGGTGTCTTAATGAAAGTTGTAGCCAAATGAGTTGGGAAGACACAGTTAAAATTTCAGCACCATTGAACATGTGGTCTTCGAGTTATGCCCAACATACTGACCTTGGTCCAGTCTTTGACAAATGTGTCTCTTGAAACATGAAATGTTGATGAACTTTTGATCCAAGAAAATATCATTCCAAACTTTGATTTAGTCTTTAATATCTCTGAATATTTGTTAAAGAATGGATTGTGAATCCATATCTTCAAGAATCATCCCTAAATCATGCCGGAATTGAAAGTTATGCGCATTGATCCGAACCTGCATAAAAATTGCTTCCTAGTACAATTTTATATTGATTTCCTATTTTATTTATAACACATAATAATACTATAAATTTATATTATTACTAATATTAATAAGGTAAAATATTATTACAAACCAAAAGTAATTGTATATTTTTTAACGTTTATCACACCCTCCAACCAGCTTATTACTAGTCCCTAGTAATTAAAGCGCACAAAATACAAAAAAAAATTTTTATGAACATGGCATGATATTATTTCTTTAACAAAAACTTGTGAAAATGTCTAACAATCAAAAATTTTATTGTCAATTATCATAGATGCTATCAAGAATAAATATAATTTTTTATATAGAGAAGAAATATTGTATATATGCAAAACCACCGTTGCATTCCGCGAACCAAGATACATAAACATCAAATTTAATCATGAAAAAGCCTCAACTCCATATCCTCACGGGTTAGTGTTTATCATTTAAGCTGGTAAGGTGTTCACTCATGGAGTTGGAAAACATTTAAAACTCTCCAGGAAATGACCAATAAAATTTAGGACAAGCATTCAAACAAAAATTGAGCATGAGATAGGTAGTTATAAAATTTGAAATACCTAAATTTTCATACCCAAAATATGTTTCGAAATTTCATTGGTTTAGAATGGCAAACTAAGTAATAGTATTCATTTTTTTTCTTCTTTTTTTTTTTTTTTTTTTTTTTTTTTTTTTTTTTTTTTTTTGTTTTTTTTTCTATCCATTTTTTCTTTTTTTTTTTTTTTCATTTTTCACTTTTTTTCTTCATTTGTACAACATGATATTACATGATAATATAACAATGAGAAATACTCATCACAGACTTTGTAATGGAGTATTGTAATAGAAATTGAAAATGTAGATATTAACCAAATCATTTCTCCACATGGTAGGTAGACATATTTAAGTATTTGAGATCACAACATAATCATTTCAAATGACCAATTAAAGTTCGAGAATGCTTGTTTTCTCAAACTCACCACTCATTCACAAAAGATGTGTGAATATTGAAAATCAAACGCTTTATCATGATCAAACTTTCGATTATATGTATCACAACCAATCTCTCCACAAAGCATAGAATGTGCATAAAACAATTTCTTTCTCTTTTTTTTTTTTTATTTAATCAAGATAGCATCATTGAATTCAACAATAAAGCTATTTTCATGCTTGATAATTCACAAATTTTTTTAAACCAAATACAACATGCCATGTTTTTTTTTTAAAGAAAAGAACACAACAACACCATAATAGAGATGCGTCTCAAGAACATCAAAATGACATTCTTTACTCTGCCATCAAATTTTTTTTTTTTAAATTCCAAAATAAAATCACACATTTACCATATAAAAGAAAATATCAATTATCCCTTCCCCCCAACTTATTTGAAACATTGTCCTCAATGTCAAAAATAATTAGGAAAGTAAAGTTTAGAAGATATCACCTGATGTATGGCTTATTGAAACTGAAAGAACATAATGGCATCCATGATGGGTAAATTTCACAATGTCAGAGATAAATCCAATTTGCGTTTTCGACTTGTATCTTCAAGGCCAAACAATATGAGCAAGCTCTTTGGATCGGCTTGTGAATGTATGCTTGGAGTTTGTCGATTAATTCGCTTGGAGTTGTCGCACAAATTATGATTAAATCTGGCCGATTGTGAAATAAAACCTTTCTCGACAGAATAATCTAAGAAAGATAACAAACCATCAAAGAAACCATTAACATTAAGAATACCTATAAAGCTTCACGGTGAATGTTGAGTTGTGCCAGGAGACCATTTGGAATAACTCTTCCAATGTACCAAAACCACCAGGTAGGGTGATAAAGGCATCAAGCATTATTCATCATATTTACCATTCTATCTTGCATGTTTAATACTCTTAACTCATCTCCAATAGTTTCTCCGATGATATTTCGACTTAAAGATTTTGGAACAACTCCTAAGACTTTGACTCCTCCCAAATACGCAGAACCAGCAATACGTCCCATTAATCCCTGACAACCACCCCCGTATACTAAGTGAATCTGTTTTTTAGCAAGAATTTTACCAAGATTATTGGCTTCCTCAATAAAACAACTATCTTTCCCAGGACTAGAACCACAAAATACAAGAATACTATTAATTTTACGGAAATAAGACACTTCCATACTCTCTCTCTCTCTCTCTCTCTCTCTCTCTCTCTCTCTCTCTCTCTCTCTCTCTCTCTGTTTTTTTTTTTTTATAAACTGAGTGGTGTGATAAGAGGGTGAATGCAAAGCTATTTATTAAGCTATGAACAGAAATACAATGATAATTTAATTGTTTTTTTTTTTAAAAAAATTTGAAATAAAGACAAGAAAGTAAAGACAAACAATTAAATACTAACGCGTGAATGAAGAAAGTAGTTGTGATTGTGGCTCACATCTTCCTCTCTGGTTTTACGTCCGTAAACGGCTTAAACGCCCTCTATGGGTCGGGGATATGCTTCCCATCCAATTTTCTTATAAATTGGCAAACAGGTCTTTTAACGCCGATTCCCAAGACTAAGTTCACGTTCTTCACGAAATTGGAGCCATAATCGGAGAATTTCACGATGCACAAATCCACTAGGATGCGTATCAAGATTCCATAGAATGTTATCTAAAGACTCCTTACTCAGGCCATCCTTAATGAATTGAATTTTATCCTCTCGATTTCTAGAAACCATGCCTAAAGAACGACATCGTGTGTCACAAGTCCATCTAGCACATTTGTGACAAACTTGCATTCTTTTGGCCCTTCATTTTTTGAATATGAACTTTTACCAAAACCAGGCATGCATTTAGTAGGAGAAAATGAAAATTCACCTGCTAATCTTACCTTTGCTTCAATTATCCAACGTATATCTTCTGGAATACCTTTGAGCATAAACAATCTTAACCTTTCAAGTCTGGCTTTATATATTTCTAAAATTTCGGTTTTAGCAAGAAAATAAAATCTCTTTTTGAGAGTAGGGGAATTTTTTTATCCATTTTTTTAAAAAAAAAAATCAAATGAAAGAGACTCGAGAAAACAAAGTTATGTACAAATATCGTGATTTGTGGGAAATCGATGAGTCCGACTTAATAGTCACGAGTACCATTATCCGCCATTTAACCGGAAAATAACTAATTAAACCCTACAAAACACACACATTTATAAGAAACGAATATGCACACTAATTATAACAAGGATTATAAAGAAAAAGAACTTCCTCTCGGAAGGAATTGATTCTCTAGAAATAGTTTAAGTCTTTGTCCATTTACTTTGAATACATTATCATTTCTAGGATTCTCAATGTCAATGACTCCATACGGATATATTTTTTCACAATAAAAGGACCACTCCACCTTGACCTTAATTTTCCAGAAATAAATGCAATCGAGAATTATAAAGCAAAACTTTTTGACCAATTTCAAATGTTTTTCTTGTAATTTTACTATCATGAAATTCTTTGATTCTTGCTTTATGAATTTTTGAATTCTCATATGCATCATTTCTCAATTCTTCAAGCTCATTGATTTGTAATTTTTGCAATTTGAAGCATCATCAAGGTTGAAATTAAACATTTTAATTGCCCAATAAGCTTTATGTTCAAGTTCCACGGTAAATGGCAAGGTTTTCCATAAACTATTCTATAAGGAGACATTCCCAATGATGTTTTAAAAGCGATTCAGATGCCCAAAGTGTATCGATAAGCCTAAAAGACCAATCTTTACGATTAGGGTTAACAGTTTTTTTCTAAAATTTGTTTTATCTCCCTATTTGCAAGTTCAACTGTCCATTTGTCGTGGGTGATAATGTGTTGCAACTTTATGTGTGATTCCATATTTTTTCATTAGAGATGCAAAAACTTTGTTGCAAAAATGTGTTCCCCCATCACTAATAATGACTCGAGGAATTCCAAATCGACTCAAAATATTTTCCTTTAGAAATTTTATCACGTTTTATGATCATTGTTTCGACAAGGAATTGCCTCGATCCATTTTGAAACATAATCTATTGCGACTAAAATGTAAATAAAACCAAATGATATCGGAAATGGCCCCATAAAATCAATACCCCAACAATCAAAGATTTCAATCACCAAAATAGGATTCAAAGGCATCATGTTTCGTTTTGAAATTGATCCTAACTTTTGACAATTTTCACTTTTGCAAAAAGTGTAAGTATCTTTGAAAAGATTTGGCCAATAAAATCCGCATTGTAAGATCTTTGACTTTGGTTTTCTTTATTGAAAAGTGACCACCACATGCTTCGAATGACAAAATTTAATAATGCTACCTACCTCATTTGGGTACACATCTACGAAAGATTTGATCTGGACAATATTTGAAAAGGTAGGGATCATCCGATAAAACTTTTTTACCTCAGTCAAAAACTTCTTTTTATCTTGTGAATTCCAATTTGATGGCATCATTCTGTCACAAGAAAATTAACAATAATCCGCAAACCAAGGTACTACAGTAACATTGAATAGTTGTTCATCAGGAAAAGTATCATTGATAGGTGGAGTTTGAAATGAGTCATCACAAATAAGTCTTGATAAATGATCAGCTACCACATTCTCTACTCCTTTCTTATCACGAATGGTAATATTAAACTCTTGGAGTAAGAGAATCCACCTAATTAATCTTGGCTTGGAATCTTTTTTTGACAAAAGATATTTCAAAGCTGCATGATCACTGAAAACAACAATTGGTGAACCAACCAGATAGGATCAAAATTTTTCTAATGCAAATACTACAGCAAGTAATTCTTTTTCAGTAGTTGAATAATTGATTTGAGCACCATTCAAAGTTTTACTTGCATAGTATATCACATATGGTTTCTTTTCTTTTCTTTGCCCTAAAACAGCTCCAACGGCATAATCACTAGCATCACACATTATTTCAAAAGGTAAAGTCCAATCAGGAGGTTGGATTATTGGGGCAGATGTAAGCATATTTTTAAGTTTGACAAAAGCATTTTCACAATTTTTAGTCCATTCAAAACTAACATCTTTTGTAAGAAGATTACACAATGGTTTAGAAATTATGCTAAAGTCTTTGATAAATCTTCTGTAAAAACCTGCATGCCCTAAAAATGATCTTACCTCCTTCACTGATTTTGGTGCTGGTAGATTAGAAATTAACTCAACTTTGGATTTGTCTACCTCAATACCTTTTACTGAAATAATGTGTCCAAGAACTATACCAGTTGTTACCATGAAATGACATTTTTCCCAATTAAGCACAAGGTTCTTTTCTTCACACCTTATTAACACTTTTTCTAAGTTCAACAAACAATCTTCAAATGACTCACCAAAATCGAAAAATCATCCATAAAGACTTCAAGAAAATGTTCAACCATGTCATCAAAAATGCTAAGCATGCATCGTTGGAATGTAGCTGGTGCATTACATAATCCAAAAGGCATCCTTCTATATGCAAATGTACCAAAAGGACATGTAAATGTTGTTTTCTCTTGATCTTCAAGTGCAATTTCAATTTGATTATACCGAATATCCATCTAAGAAACAATAGAACTTATGACCGCAACTCTTTCTAAAATTTGATCCATAAAGGGCAATGGAAAATGATCTTTTCGAGTAACCGAGTTAAGTTTTTCGTAGTCAATGCACACCCGCCAACCAAGAATGGTTCTAGTTGGAATCAATTCATTATTTTCATTTTTAACCATCTGTAACTCCAGACTTCTTAGGCACAATAATGAATAGGACTTACCCGTTTTTATGTCGTAAATAGGATAAATGATTTCATTATCTAAGAGTTTAATAATTTCATTTCTCACTATTTCTTTCATATTAGGATTTAGTCTTCGCTGCATTTCTCTAGATGGTTTTGCATTTTCCTCTAAATAAATATTATGTGTGCAAATTAGAGGACTAATACCTTTTATGTCAGCAATGGTCCACCCTAAGGCATTTTTATGCATTTTCAAAATCTCGATCAACTTACTTTCCTGAGATGCATCAAGTTTGGAAGAAATTATTACAGGAAAAGTATCATTTTCGCCAAGAAAAGAGTATTTCAAATCAGATGGTAAAGGTTTCAAATCAATTTTTGGAGATTTTATGCTTGAAGAAATAGTTTGTGTTTCTGATGATAACAACTCCTCATTTTTTGGTTTCCAAAAAGTGTTTTCTAGTTCTTGCAAAAATTCAGTGGAGACATCAAAACATTTCTTATCACAAATTCTTTCACTTTCAAAACATGTTTCAGTAAATTCAAAAGAATTATTGATATTGAAATTTTCATGAACAATTTCTTCAATTAAATCCACTTCATGTAGTTCGGTATCATCAGCAGGTTGTTTGCAAACATTAAACACATTTAATTCCAAAGTCATATTTCCAAAAGATAATTTCAAAATACCATTTCTACAATTAATCAATGCATTTGAAGTTGCAAGAAATGGACGACCTAAAATGACAGGAATTTGAGTTTTTGTATCAATAACCGGCTGAGTATCCAAAACAATGAAATCAACAGGAAAATAAAACTTATCAATTTGTACCAACACATCTTCTACTATTCCTTTTGGTACTTTAATTGATCGATCAGCTAGTTGGAGTACAATTGGAGTCTCTTTAAGTTCACCTAAACCTAGTTGTTCATATCTTGAAAAAGGTAGAAGATTTACGCTAGCACCAAGATCAAGTAAAGCACGCTCAATTATAGTGTCTCCTATGATGCATGAAATTGTTGGACAACCTGGATCTTTGTACTTAGGTGGAGCAAATTGTTGTATAATTGAACTAACACTTTCGATTAAAAATGCTTTTTCTTCACATGATGTTTCCTTTTAATTGTGCACAAATCTTTCAAAAATTTTGCATAAGGTGGGACTTGTTTTATTGCATCCAACAAAGGAATGTTAATTTTGACTTGTTTAAAAAGTTCAAAAATTTTAATTGGAGTTTAATTTTTGAGTTGGTTGCAATCTTTGAGGAAAAGGCGGAGGAGGTGAATATGTTTCATCATTTTCAAACTTACCTCCATTAATCTTACCTTCTTCATCATCACTATTTTCATTCTTCATTTCTAAATTTGATTTTAGAACATTTTTAGGATGAATTGTTTTATCAACAATTTTTCCACTTCAAGTGTTGTGATTTGAATTAGCCTCATTGATCGGATTTTCACCTGAAGTAGAAACACAACACTGCGTAGAAGGATTAGGTTGAGGTTGAGCAGAAACTTACCCTTTTCTTGAGTTCGCAAAGAAGCTGTGAGTGTTGAAAGTGAGTTCTTGATCTCATTGATAGCCTGTGAAGTTTTATTATTGATGTTTGTTTGTTCATTCATAAATGCTTGCAAAGTCTCCTCAAGGGATTTTACATGGGACTGGATATGAAGGAAAATTTAGTGGTTTTTGTGAATTTATCGGTTGAGCTTGGTTATTATCACGCCAACGAAATTAGGATGATTTCTCCATTGTGGGTTGTAAGTTTCAGAATATGGAGATTGAAAAGGTTTTCTAAATCCATTCATGACATTTGCTTCAACAGGAATGTGAGGACAATCATTAGTGGAGTGTTCTTTAAGTCCACAAATTTCACAAATTTTTTTATCTTGCAGTTGATTTAACTTCTTTTACTTTTTTACCTTCCATATCATCGATTCTTTTAGCCAAAAGCGCAAGCCTAGCACTTAAACTATCTTCTTGAGTAAGCTGGAGTTTTCCTTTATTTTCATCAACACTATGCCAAGATTGAGAATTTTCTGCCAAATAGTCAAGATATTCTAGCGCTTCATCAGGTTCTTTATCAAGAAATTTACCATTACACATCGATTCAATAAATTGCTTTGTTTCAGTGAGTTAAACCTTCATAAAAGAAACTGATTATACGCCAATTTTCAAAACCATGATGTGGGCAGGAATTCAACAACTCTTTAAATTTTTCCCAACATTCAAAGAAAACATCTTTAGGATTTTGAGAAAAATTTTGAATTTGTCTTTTCAAAGCATTAGTTTTATGAGTTGGAAAGAATTTTTTCAGGAATTCAGTTTGCATTTCTTGCCATGTACCAATTGATCTAGGTTTTAACGAACTAAGCCAAGTTTTTGCTTTATCTTTTAAAGAAAAAGGAAATAATTTGAGCTTAACAATTTCATTCGTGCAATTTTGATCATCAAATGTGGCACATACTTCTTCAAACTCCTTTAAATGTAAATATGGGCTTTTAGAATCCATACCATGAAAATTAGGAAGTAAAGGAATCATCCCTAGCTTAAATCGAAAGTTGTTTGCATTTAGTGGAAAAATGAAACAAGAAGGAGTAGAATTTCGAGGAGGTTGCAAATAATAACGCATATTATGCACTTCTTGATTTTCCACTCTTTCCATTTCATTTTGAACAGCTTTCTTCTTCACCATAATTGGTGTGTGTGGAGGTGAATCAAAATTTTCTATCAAATTTTCTAAATTATATCTAACTAAACGACGGGAATTTGGACTACGACACCATGTAAGCATACAAACACACAATATTTACAGTGATATATATACAAACCTGGAAACTTACCTTGCCTTCCCCGGCAACGGCGCCAAAAACTTGCTACAACTTTAAGGTTGCAAACCCAAGTGCAGGTTGTCTCAAGTAATAATATTCTCGTGAGTCCGAGGTCGATCCACAAGGAAGATTATGTAAGTTTACAGGGAATATTTTTCTTTGATAAATAAATAGATATTTTTTAAACTAATAAGAAATATAATTTTTTTTTACGATAAACTTGATTAATAAAATTGTTGAGGATAGAGATCCACTCTTGATTTTGGATAAAGGAATGATTATATTTTCTTACCTCTTCAATTACTACTATTGGAATCCATACACAACGAAGGTTCCAATAAAAATATATTCTAAATATAAATCATGTAATAAGGTGAACATGTTTTATTACCAATTATAATTCATCTTATAACGCCAATACTTGCTTATGGACTCAAGTATTCATGCATTCTCTTGTCTACAATAAATCAAGGTATCCACGTTAGTAGTCGGTTGAAGTAAAACCAGACATTTAACTAAATGGAACCAAGTATTTATTGTGCCAATAGAATGCATAAATCAAGAATACCATAAAACAAGAAGGGTATAATCTAAAAAATAAATTGATGATCAAAACAATAAAATTTAATGTAAAGCTATAATCATTCCTTTTCCTCCATCAAGAGTTTCACTCTATTCCTCAACAAAATAAACTTAGAAAGACATAAAGAAAGTAGAGAAAACAAGATATTGTATGAAAACTAAGGAATGCATTTTTATGAAATACTAGAAAATCTACTATAATATAGGAAAACAAGAATGAAACTTTCTTTGAAACTCTAACTTTCTATACAAACTTGTGTGTTTAGCAAGTGTAAATGACCTCTATTTATAGGCAACACAATAATTCTTATTGGAATTATTTTATTTTTTATTTTCAAGATAATTGACAAAATGCTGAAAATTTGAAACCAACTCCATTATTTCATTTGTCTGGTCTTTTTGGAAAGGATTCTTGCTGATTCATCTTGATTCTCTTTGAAAACTTAATTCCCACATGTCTTGGCTTCATTCTCCCACTGATTTGAATGAAATCCAAGCATTATTGGCCAAGATATGAAGTAATAATTGTGGAGTGGTTGGCCTGCGAGATCATCAAAGCATCTTGTTGCATTTGTTACAAATCCTTGCCGACATAATTAGACTTGGGTGTCTTAATGAAAGTTGTAGCCAAATGAGTTGGGAAGACACAGTTAAAATTTCAGCACCATTGAACATGTGGTCTTCGAGTTATGCCCAAAATACTGACCTTGGTCCGTCTTTGACAAAGAAATGTGTCTCTTGAAACATGAAATGTTGATGAACTTTTGATCCAAGAAAATATCATTCCAAACTTTGATTTAGTCTTTAATATCTCTGAATATTTGTTAAAGAATGGATTGTGAATCCATATCTTCAAGAATCATCCCTAAATCATGCCGGAATTGAAAGTTATGCGCATTGATCCGAACCTGCATAAAAATTGCTTCCTACTACAATTTTGTATTGATTTCCTATTTTATTTATAACACATAATAATACTATAAATTTATATTATTACTAATATTAATAAGGTAAAATATTATTACAAACCAAAAGTAATTGTATATTTTTTAACGTTTATCCAAGAATAAATATAATTTTTTATATAGAGAAGAAATATTGTATATATGCACAAAACCACCATTGCATTCCGCGAACCAAGATACATAAACATCAAATTTAATCATGAAAAAGCCTCAACTCCATATCCTCACGGGTTAGTGTTTATCATTTTGTGGTAAGGTGTTCACTCATGGAGTTGGAAAACATTTAAAACTCTCCAGAAATGACCAATAAAATTTAGGACAAGCATTCAAACAAAAATTGAGCATGAGATAGGTAGTTATAAAATTTGAAATACCTAAATTTTCATACCCAAAATATATTTCAAATTTCATTGGTTTAGAATGGCAAACTAAGTAATAGTATTCATTTTTTTTTCTTCTTTTTTTCTTTTTTTTTTCTTTTTTTATTTTTTTTTTTTTTTTTTTTTTTTTTTTCTATCCATTTTTTTTTTTCATTTTTCACTTTTTTTCTTCATTTGTACAACATGATATTACATGATAATATAACAATGAGAAATACTCATCACAGACTTTGTAATGGAGTATTGTAATAGAAATTGAAAATGTAGATATTAACCAAATCATTTCTCCACATGGTAGGTAAACATATTTAAGTATTTCGAGATCACAACATAACCATTTCAAATGACCAATTAAAGTTCGTAATGCTTGTTTTCTCAAACTCACCACTCATTTACAAATCCTTGCCGACATAATTAGACTTGGGTGTCTTAATGAAAGTTGTAGCCAAATGAGTTGGGAAGACACAGTTAAAATTTCAGCACCATTGAACATGTGGTCTTCGAGTTATGCCCAAAATATCGACCTTGGTCCAGTCTTGACAAACAAATGTGTCTCTTGAAACATGAAATGTTGATGAACTTTTGATCCAAGAAAATATCATTCCAAACTTTGATTTAGTCTTTAATATCTCTGAATATTTGTTAAAAAATGGATTGTGAATCCATATCTTCAAGAATCATCCCTAAATCATGCCGGAATTGAAAGTTATGCGCATTGATCCGAACCTGCATAAAAATTGCTTCCTACTACAATTTTGTATTGATTTCCTATTTTATTTATAACACATAATAATACTATAAATTTATATTATTACTAATATTAATAAGGTAAAATATTATTACAAACCAAAAGTAATTGTATATTTTTTAACGTTTATCAGTTTTCGATATCTTATGATTTTTTTCAGTTTTATCATAAATAGAGTTTATTTGAATTATTGTTTCTTATGTTTGGCCACTAACCGTGCATTTCATTATTATGTTTAGCAAGACCAGTTTGCCCTTGCGTATCAGGAATTTGGCGAGCCTAGGTGGACTGGTTTAATTGTTCTTTTTGATGGATTGTTTACATATAATACCAATGAGCAATCGAAAGTCATTGAGGTATCTTCAGACATTGAGACAAATGATATCAGGAATCTTGAAGGTTTGCCAACACCCCCAATTAAGAGCTACATCATTAATGTTTTTGACTTGGAATCTAGCGGGTCTAGATCGTTTTAGAAGTATTTGCAACAATTTGAACGTGGCTATGAATTTATTTTCGAGAATTCTATTAACCAACCGTTACCACGTGTTGACCCAGCTTCTGCTTCACGCTCTATAGTTGCCGCGCAAAGTCTTAATCGTTATCCACGTAATCATTGACGCTCGTCCATGTTCAAGTCTTCCAAGAGTGCCGACACAAATGGTTCTTCTTCTCATCCTCCGCAATGTCACATTAAATTTAGCTTTTTATGAAGCATATTCATAAAAAACTTATGTGGGCCTTTTTTTCGATCCTGGTCTATGCATTTTGTTCGACAAGTTATTAGTTATAAGAAGATTGTGTGTTTTAATTTCTTTGTCAATGTTGTCTGATGAACATTGACAGAAGCTTGTATGTTTTAATTTGGTGTCAATATTGTCTGAGGTACTCATAATATTATTTAGAAGTTGATGTCTATGTAATTTAGTAGGTTGTGTGAAACAGAAATCGAGTTGCCCAAGGGTCATACGCCACTCTCCCTCAAATTTCTATAGCTCAGGTCGTGCATAATAGAACCACCCTTGTCGTAGCAGTGTCGGTAGTATGCGTCTAAGGGGTAACGTAGCACGTCGCCTCGCCTCAATGATAGTGCTATCAAATCTATGTGCCAACGGATCGTGCACTGTGACTTTATCTCGGTGTCAAATCAATCTTTAACACATACCAATGAGCAGCACTATACCATATAGTGTATATCTGTAGAATATAATTAGAGAGATTTGAATTTAATATTACAACACAGGGATCTAGATATATAAGAATATGTGGTAATGAATTTCATTTTACGTGCTTAGTATAATATAACCAACCTGATCTAAATGTGACCATGGTACCATGCATCCCCATCCAAAGCGCGTCTCGCCACGCACATGTGGAGTAATAGATCAATATATGATTGGTCAAGATCTTCACCATGTTCAGTCGGATATTGCATGTCATCTGGATCAAATCTATGACGCTCTCTCCATATCTCTCGAACCAAATCCTACATAAGATTTAATTTCATTGAATTATGTAAATGAATAATTAGACATCGATGTTTTTGGTACATAAGTTGATGCACTTACGCCAAACTGTACGCCTAATACTAATGATCGCTTTGAAAGAGTAGGATGAACAGTCACATCAATAAAGCGGGATCCATTTGGAGAATACGCAAATATGCATCGCTATGGTGCAATTTGGTTTTATTAGTTAAAACAATAATTATAACAATGTATTATACAAATTCAACATTAAGCATACTTATCAGATAATAAAACTTACATCTGACATGAGACATATACTAACATCCATGATATATTGAAAAAACTCTTTTCCAACTGGGAGAGGCCACCCTACATTGCGCCTTAAAAAATTCAACTTTAATTAAATTTACCATGACAATCTACAAAATATAAAGAAGCTTAATACACCATTTACCTCTCATTCGTAGTAAGGTATACTCTAAATCGAGTAATCGCATCGCCACGCTTCTCAGCAGACCTACTCGCATAAGGCCAAACTCTTAGACGAGATGGTCGTTGAGCACGACCGAGGGGGTGGCCTGTACCACTATCCATGAGTCTCGAATAATGAAGATGTGATGAAATAGGAGTCTCAACCGACGTAACATGGGTCTGAACCGACATGGCCGGCGCGGCAGAAACCTCTATAATAGGACCATTCAATTAGTCGTGCAAGCTACCACGCACGGTGTGCTCTGAATATAATCAGGTATTCTAAGCACAGGTAATTGTGAAGCTGCAGCCCTAGTTTCCTCACTGGTGATAACATCATCCCCGGTAGACAAAGTACTAGTAGTGGTAGTAGATTCAGTAAATATAGGAATGGGTAACGATGTCGCAATAGTATTGGTCGTGGTAGTAGTCACGGGCGTGCCATAAACCGGACTATCGGGTGATATATCCATCATATCCCACTCTCCCCTAAATGTGTCTGATCATGTGCAACTGAACGCATGTTGGAATCAACACGTCGCTCCAACGAATCAAGTGTATCCCCTAAACGACCTTCTAAAGCTGACACACTATCCATGACCCATCCCACCTCCCGCTGAATAATACCCGTAATCAATGATAACATGTCGATCGAAATAGAAGGCTTGCGTAGATGTATGTGGAGCGTCTGAAGGAAGTGTACAACTAGGCTCTGATATACTAGAAACACGTGCTCTCTTCGTATGTCATGTGGCCCTTGCCAAATTATGTCATCTAGACGTGTTTGTTCATCTACCACATTCCCTGAACCATTCCCATCCAGACGAACTGAACATCAGGCAGATCGCTAATGTGCTATTGGCTACCTAATCGGCTACTGGTAGGCGAATCAACAAGTCTATGTGACTCGCCACAACCGTTTCCACGACCCCAGGACCTACCACGTCCACCCTGACGACCCCGTGAACCACCACACCTATTTGCATGACCCTTGACAACATCTCCACTGGAGGTACCATCCCGATGTGGTGGTATAAATATCGAGTCTTAGTGGACATATTGTATGCCAACATGGAAATCATCTGAGATACACTACCATGTAAAATGTGTTGACTCCTCTGGAGTAGGCGTAAGAGTCTCAAAGCATCGATGCTACAAAAAATAAAATTTCTTTATTAGACATAAAACAAACATAATTACTAATAACAAATGCAGAAAAAACACGCATGCAATTTATTAGTATAAAAAAGAATTTCACATAGCCAATTATTGAAATAATTGATAAATTCAAAGTTTCTCCACGTGAATCGCCATCGTAGCAAGCGCGGTCTCTGTAATAACACGTCACACTCTTTATCTGCTTGGCTAACCCCTAAATGAGGCATCGTCTTGTACACCCAGATTTGCAATGAAGTAATTACATAACCAATTTTATTAGGTTCACTAAATATTTAATGAACTACAACATCAAAAAATACAAAATAAAGAAAAAAAAACTATAGTCATACCAGAACAGCAACGAGGGAATGTCCGAACAAATGGTACTTGAAAGATGCATTGGCGGGTTGAGATTAAGGAAGAGACTGCAAACGATGTGCAAGGATCTGAAATGAGAACTTACCCAGGGGAAACTCTCCCACCGGTAAGTATCCTCGATCAATGCCCATGCCCACTCATCAACCAAATACGGGTGTCCATCAACTGCGAATAAAATCTTATATACGAACAAAATCTTGGCAATCTTAACGTGATCGGAAATCGAATCTGCAAACTCCCCTCCACAAAAAAGGTCTAAAATAGAATCAATGACTATACATCGCGGATGAGCAATGCGACACGTGTATACGCTATCATCCGGTATCTCATGCCACACATTCAAATCAAAATCTGAATCGCCAAATCTCAACCCAGTCACCAGAGCATACTCGTATGCATACTCGTATTTTGAAAATCGAATGAATTATCACTGCCAACTCAAAACCAAAACTCGTCGAGCTCTGACCCAACCCTATTAACTTCTCGTCCGAATAGTGCATGCAAAGCGGCACTGCAGGAAGCCCCGTAGTAGAGAAATTCAAGTAATGCCCAAAACAGGAAGTGGCAAACTGATTATACATTTCAGGGCGCTGGGGGTCGGTCAATTGTATTTTTATTTCATCTAACACCTTTAGTCGAACACACAAATTTAGTACATCTTTCTTCTCTTGCTTTACCTTTTCCATGACCAATCAATTTGCAAGCCACAAATTATAATTTATATAATTAATAACCAATATTATATGAATAATAATAAAATCATAGTTTTTACATTAATTCCAAAAAATAACACTTATTGTTTTAAAATTAAAAGATTGAAAACAACTCAAATTAAGATAAGTTCACGGTATACCAATTAGTACGACTTCACGTATATTAGTCCAAACAAGTACTCGAAATACTAAGAATTAACACTTCTCGGTATATGTCTGGTGCGACATCACGGTATAATAGTTCATGACATTATATCATTCACGGTATTATGACTACACGGTATAATATGCGTCCACGATATTATATTATTTCACGGTATTATGACTACACGGTATTATGACTACACAGTATTATAATATTTCACGGTATAATAGATTAAACTGTGAAAATATACCGTTAACCTAAACTGTGAACCTATATCGTGAATTGAATTTCAACAATATAGTACAATGTCCATACCGTGAAGTCCATAAACCCTAAATCTGAAATTCTCTCCAACTCCTACATACCATTAACAACAAAATCCAAACTAAAATCCCTAAATTCCAACACATAAACCTCAATTGCAACCAATAAATCCATCAATAAAAACTCAAAACAACAAAAAATCCGGAAAAAAAAACTTAGTTTGACTCACCCGTTCTTGAGGCAAAGGGTCACGATTTTCGGCTACTTCCGTCAATTCTGGCATTAACACTGCATTTCCCGATCGTGGTGGTGGGACATTGTTGTTTGTGTGAACCTCCATCGACTCCGACACCAACTCTTCATTTCCCGGTCGATTTAGTGGTGGTGGGGCATTGTGGAGGTGGGGCGTAGTGGTTGTGAGCGTTTGCTGGCAGTGGTTTTTATGTTGGGGGATATGAAAAGTTGGGTACTTGGGCTGATTATTTGATTTTCGATGGGTAGGCCGTAGGGGGTTGGGTTGGTTTTGTTTTAGTTTTTTTTTTTTGAATTTGAAAAGGATTGTGTTCTAAAAAAAAAGGGGGAAATCAAATAAGTTAAAAAAAGATAACTAATGTGTGGTTGAGTTATATGGGATTGGGTTAAAAAAGTGTAGAAAAGAATTTTTTTTATAAGTGTGTATAAAAGAATTTTAATTGTTCAAAAAGTGCATAAAAAAATTCTCCCAAACGATAACAACAAAAAGGAAAAGAAAAAAGAAGCGAAAAAAAAAAGAAAAAAGAAGAAAATATCTAACATATCCACCGGCCGTGGCTCTGTAAAACATAACACTGGTTGTGTGGCTCTCACTCCCGCCTTGCTTCATTTTATCAAGATTCATTCTCTTCTTTGACAAAAACAGCAATCCGTTTTCTTTGATTCAGTTAGGTTTAGTTCTTTGTAAATAAAGTGTTAGCAGAAATAGAATTGTTGTATTGGGGGTGCATGGAATCTCTACAAGACGTCTAACTTAATGAGCTTCCCATGCCTTTATTAGGTAAACAAGCCAAAACTCTCATCTTTTTTACCTAAGCTTTTGTGGGGCTTCTTTATTTTGGTTTATGAAGTTCTTTGATATGGTGGCTTTCTCATTTCTTAATTTTGCTATCTCCCATTTTGTTTTTTAGATGATGTGTTGCATAGCAAGAACTCTTGGGTTGGAATCGCATGTTATGTGTAATTGATTGTTTGTGTTGTTTTTCTGGAAATAGGAATCTCGAAACTTGTGCTGAAGCTATGGAATGTTATTCTTGTCTTGCAGATATTGCTACTTCACAGCCTTGTCCTTGTTTCCACAATATATTTTCATTTAGGTCCAAAAACCAGTTTCATAACAAACTTAAAATTGGCAATGACAGGGGATTGGGATTTGCATCTGCACTTTCTTGGAAAAAAAATTGTATCAAAGAAAATGTGGGTAATTTTTTTAACTTGGATAGAGTTGAGGTATGGCATGGTGGACCGATGATAAAGGCGGTTGCTACTCTTGAAACCGCTAGTGTTAAACTTAAAAATGACGGGGTGAAGGGCTATGAAAACATGTTAAGGGTGGATATTGATTCGGTAAGGTCAAATTTTCCCGCATTTGAGCCGCTATCTTCAAGTGAAGACTCAATGGAAGTGGGCAAGAGAGAGAAGTTGAGACGGATGAGGATTTCGAAAGCGAATAAAGGAAACACACCTTGGAATAAGGGCAGGAAGCACAGCCCAGGTAATATAGTACTCGCCCTTTGGAAATAGTTGAAATGCTCGATTGATGTTGTTTTGTGCTTTTAACGAACCATGTTTTTAAATATGTGCAGAAACGTTACAGCGGATTAAAGAGAGAACCAAGCTTGCAATGCAAGATCCTAAGGTGATGTCATGTAAGAAAAACAAAGGACAGTTTTACTCAAAACGCGAAATAATTTGGAAAAGTATCACGATTCGTGGAAAAACTTGTTGTGTTTCTTGAGATTAGTATGGTTTATGCTTCTAGTTCAGACATAAGGACGAGTTTAACCTTTGGACTTGCAAGTTCTTCCTTCTGTGTGAACTTTATCTTACTATTCACTAATGTAATCTTTTTTCTGGCTAGAGTTGCCGGTGATTGTGAAGCAACCTTTTTATTTTTGACTCTGTTGATATAGCTGTTCTAGAATGTACTGTTATTTATCTTTCTTGTCTAAGAAATTTACTGGTCTCGCTAATTCTGTCTATATACCCATCATTTGACACTATGTCAGTGAGAGTTCTAGTATGCCTTCTCGATACTGTAGAATGCTGGATTTCCCATCTTTGCAGTAATATAAGAGGCAGTATATTATATTCAGTTGAGCAATTTTTCGTATTATACCGTCATAGGTCCCTACTGTTTTAACTTAATTCTATTATACCGTCAATTCATTTTAACAATGTTAGCTTATATTTGGATATGATTTTTGCCTACACAGGTCAGGATGAAGCTTTTAAACATGGGGCACGCTCAAAGGTTGGTTCACTCTTTTCGTTTGCTGTAATATTTGGCTTAATTCTGGCTTTTCTGTTGACTTACTAATCCATATATATATTGTAACTCTGCAGCCATTCTCCAAAAATAGACATTCCCTCGACTTAATTAATGTTTTACTACCTCTTCACCTCAACAGTTATTTCTGATAGAGTATGCACTATTTGACAGCATGTTGTCCTACTTTTTTTTTTTTACTGTACAGTGAAGAAACAAGGATTAAAATTGGAATGGGTGTCCGACTCGGGTGTGAACGACGCCGAGAGAAATTGATGCTGCAGATGGCATGTCAATATGAGTGGCTTGATCTAATTGCAGAAGCTGCTCGAAAGGGTCTTTTTAGTGAGGAAGAATTGCAATGGGATTCATACAAGACGTTGAATGAACAGCTCGAGCAGGAATGGTTGCAGAGTATTGAGGAACGAAGAAATATGGCAAGGCCAATGGGGAACTACAGAGCACCCAAATCTGCTGAGCAGAAGAGGAAGATTGCCGAGGCCATATCTGCTAAATGGGAGGATCCCGTAAGATTTGTTATTTCATATAAAATTTTGATTTTCATTAAGCATTGCTCTTTAAAATGTTTCACACTTTAAAAGTAAGTTTACTTGTGGAAAAGTGGTGTCTTGTATATAACATTAAGTTAATGTTTTGGTGGTTGTAGCTTGATGGCCATTGCTTTTGTTGGGTGCGCGCCCATGAGTTGTCTCATGTATTTCACTAAGAGGGTGTTTGGCTCTACTTATAAGCTCGTCAAAACATTCTCTAAAAGTGTTTGGTAATTTTCTTTTTTCAAAAGATTTTATAAGCTCCCAAAATAAAATGTTAGGAGCTTATATGTTGTTTTTAAAAAAGGTGGGGGATTCCATCTTATTTTAACAGCCTCTGTCGATTTTAATTATATTAATTACAAAACTGCCATTATTAACTTCTCGTAAGTTCGGTCATCTTATTTTATCCAAACACTTCAACAACTTATTTTCAAAATAAGATCCAACATCTTATAAGCTCTAAAAATATCTTATCAGATGTAGGAACTTATAAGATATTTCAAATAAGCTCTGCCAAACACCCTCTAAATATGCTAGACAAGCAAGTCTTAGCGACTTTAAACCAATCTTTTTCGTTTTTAATGCTGCCAGGGATACCGTAATCGGGTTTGCTCTGCTCAATCTAAATTTCATGGCAAATCGGAAAGGGCTGAAAGAAAGCCCAGGACAAAACCAAGTGGAGATGGACAGACTCGAAAAAGAAGTCCTAAGCATGAGATTAAAACCCAGGCTCAACAAGTTAGAATAAAGAGAAGTAAAACACCATCATACAAGGATCCATTCGCGAGTTCCAAGCTGGAGATGTTAAAAACAATTAGAGCACAGAGAGCTGCTGCTGTGAACCCAAAAAGTGAAGCCATCTCTAAAGCAAAGTAAGTTCATATTTCACAATTCATTGTTCTTTATAGTGATTGGTCCCTTATCGTGTATTAGTTGTCTATTGTCCATTAATATGAGACATTGGGAAGAGAAAAGGAAACCTTATTTTTGCACAAAGTTGTAGTTTTCATTGATTGTGTAATATATTGTTAACGTAGATTTGTGAGTATGCCATGTAGGGGTGTAATTGTGCAAGCTTGTTTGGATTTTATCGAGCTTAAAAAATTGTGTTTGAGCTTGGATTAAGCTTTAGTCGATCCGAACACGAATCCAACTTGAGCAACTTGATTTTTTTTCCACATATTATGTTACTTTTTTATTAATCGAGTCGAGCTCGAGCTCAGCTTCATATTCTATCGAATAAAAAATTATGTTCAAGTTTAGTTTGTTATGTTAACAAACCGAGCTCAAACGAGTTTTTTTTTTTAATAAGTTGGGAGTACTGGTTGGAGGGGAGGAGATAAGCTCAAACAAGTTTTTAACAATCGATATCGAGTCGAGTATCGAGTAGCTTGATTTGATTTTCACCCCCATTGCTATGTGTTACGATTTCTTTAAATCTGGAAATCAACTGCATTTTCCATACATAATTTCAGGTTATTGATTGCCGAAGCTGAGAAGGCTGTAGAGGCCCTTGAAATAGCTGCCCTGAAAAGCCTTGACGTTCGAACATCCCTAACAGAAAGCAAAACGCTAATCGCTGAAGCAATTCAGTTCATCAAATCCATTGAGAATGAAGATTCAGTCTCTTTTCAAAATGTCAATGATATTTTAGAGAATTCAACTGAACCAGTACTGCATGTTGAAGAAGAAATAGACGCAAATACTCAAACGCCGGATTCTGTCAACCCGAGTAAATTAAATGGAGTTCACAGCTTATCAGCTAGAGTTATCGAAGACAAGGACCGTAGTTTCAACTTTGTCGTGCCATATCATGCAGAGAAAGTATTAATGAAAGGATTGGAGGTCCGATTAGAGAATACAGAAGGGCCCGAAAAACGAGTGAATATAATCAAGAAATGGGTTAAAGGGAGGCTGGTTGAAGAAGTGGATGAAACCTAGCTTAGTTAAAGTATTTCAGATTTTCATGCATAGTTCTATCCATTTTTGTAGAAAGTATTAGAGTACTATATAGCTGCTTATATCCAGTTTTTGGAGCCAAAAATGGTTCCAAAAATAACTGAATATCAAGTAAGTTTTGATATTACAGATTGTGTTGTTATGTATCCAAAATTGACTGGTCCTCATAGGTTATATGTTTATTTTGACAGAATACTTGTTCAATTGAAGCCACATTTGTATCATATTGTATTGTCATAGCAATGAGTTTTTCTTCTCTCTTTGTTATAGATAGAGGGTTAATTACAAAAATAATAAGTGGAAATAGGTAAGATTGACCACTTCTATAATTAAAAAATTAAAATTAGCCATCTTTTTGAAACAAAATGTTTTTTAGCTAATTTGATGAAGCAAATGACATTCATACCCTTCTAGTTATATTTGGCTTTTCTCTTTTTCTCTTTAATTTTTTTTTCTATCTATCGTCTTGCTCTCTCCTTCAAACATTTTAAAACTTTTCAGCCAACATTGACGATAGTCCTTCCTACGGGCATCTCAAAAATGGTATTAGGCTCATTCGATATGCCACTTATTTGTCAAAACTTCGTATAGATATTAAGCTTCTATGTCTAATTTTGCGACTCACTCAATTTCCATTCCCAAACCTGTAACCACCATTAATGATGCAGTTGCATAATTGGATGCCAAGTTATGGTAACTCGATTGCAAATTATGGTAACTCGATGTCAAGTTACGGTAACTTCATGTCAAGTTATGGTAACTCGATGCCAAGTTACAATAACTCCATATCGACTTATGAGATGAAAACCCGTCATCTTTCTCCTTCATCCAAAACCACCATTAACGACCCAACAAGGTTTTCAACATCAATAATAGGGATGACAATTCCGACCCGACCCATGGGTATCCGCCCCTGACCCGCCCCGTTTGGGTCGCCCCACCCTGTGACCCGTGGCGGTCTGGGTATCACTTTCGCCCCGCCCCAGCCCGCCCCACCCCGCCTAGAATTTTTAGTTTTAAAATAAATTTAATATATATTTTGCATATATAATATATATTATAATATAATTTTTATGTATTCTTATATTATATTTAATATTTATAAAAATATATATTTTTCATTTTTTAATTTAATTTAATTTAAAATGGGGCAGAACGGGTCGACCTGCTCCCACCCCCACGACCCGTGGTGGGTCGACTCGTCCCGCCCGTTCTAGGCATGAGGTGGGTCTGGGTCCTGGCTGACCCGCCCCATTGCCATCCCTAATCAATAATCTTAAACTAAAATATCTAAAGCTGAACTAATTCAACAAGAAATTATGAAATTAATTGAATCAAAGTTCGTAAATATTTGTCGTTGCTTTAATCGTTGGAGTCGATGTCGTAAATCAATCGGTGCTCTTTAAATGGTAGTCAACTCTTTCTCTGAAGTTATGCTTGCCGAGTTAGAGAAGGGTGTGTGTCTTGGTGCAATTAAATTGACTCAAACGCAAATTAGGTTTTGCACGTAGTCAAATGGCTAAAAAAAACATATGCAGTACTAAAAACCTAGGCACTCAGAAAATAACCTTGAAGTTTAATCTAATTACCAAAAAACCCAACCAATTTTCAAAATTACAAAAATACCCTTGAGGTTTTTATTTTGTCTAACATTTATCATCTTCATAAGCGAATAACATTTCGCAATCTACAGTTTACCTCTTAATTTAATACTAAATCAAACATGAGGGGTACTTTTTATAATTTTGAAAGTTAGATGAGTTTTTTTATAAATAGGTCAAATCTCTAGGGTACTTTTTGTAATTATCCATAAATCCGAGGGACATGGAAACTTGTGATGTCTATTCAAATTTGCCCTCTGCATGGGCAAGTTTGAGATCAGGATAGAAAGTAATTTCAGGTGTTATAGTTTCACAATTGATTCTATGTAAATCTGACATGGTTTTTGAACTAAACAGAAATTAATCCACAACTTTTGCCAAATCGGATCATCTATGTCAAATAGTTTAATATTACGATTTTTTTTAATAAGTAAAAGATTAAATATTATATATTGTATTTTTCTGTTTTTATTTTTTATATTTGGTTAACAATAAAAATAACATTTTTTAAAAAAATATTAACATAATAGATGTGATAATATATGTACGTAAAAATAAAATATAGATTTCTGCAAATATAAGCTCCAATTATATTTGACAATAGCATTTGATGTACATACATATGATAGTTTCTTAAACACTGTTATATCTGATATTCAATTAAATTATAATACCAGAAACTCTTTTCAATTTTCAATTTTCCATACTACACAAAATTAGTTAAGTCATGTAGTAGTATCAATTTTAATCCCCCAAAACAAAAACAAAAAGCTAAAATATGTTGCTGGGCCGGGCCACCAGTCGAAAATGAAAAGAAAATCCATCAACATGGGCCGCATTCTTCAGCCCAGGCAATTTCCTGATCAAGTCATGGGTCGTTTTCCACCGACGATCCTTCTCCTCCGATCACCCCTCGCCTCGCCGAACTCCTCGCGCTCTCGCATATATTGCATAAATTCACACACAGTTAGCGTGCTCCTCTGTTTTTTTTCGCTCCATTCCCATCTCATTGGTTGTACTTCCACTCTGAGAATAAAAGTGACTAAAAATGATGGAACCTGAGTCCTCCAACGAACAGGAGGATCTCGAAAATCTGATTAGTAGAAGCGGCAGCCAGGGGAATGGATTGAAGTCCTCCAGTCACCGTTCTCACTCTACTTTTCAAATCGGAAATGATCCCAAAAGCTCATTTTCTGTCAGGTTCAAAAAGCGGTATATATTCGCGATTATTCTGCTTATATCGATTTTGGTTCTGTGCTTTACCACCGATTTGAAGAAGTTATTCCGGACGCGTGTTTCTTGGATTGAAGATCTCGGGAATAGTAATTCTTCAGTTAACCGAATGCGTGAGTCTGAATTGCAGGCTTTGTATTTGCTTAAGCAGCAGGAATTTGAGCTTCTTAAGATGTGGAATTATACCACATTGGTGAATAAATCAGAATTAAACTTAGTTAATGGTAGTAATTTGGTGAATTCTAGTTCTGCTTCATCATCAATGTTGGAAGATTTGAAATCTCGAGTTTTTAGCCAGATTTCACTGAACAAGCAAATTCAAGGGGTTCTATTGTCATCACATGAAAATGGAACTTCCATGGATTTGAATGAGAATTACACAAATGCGAGTCTTTTAGGTTGGAATAGATGTGGGAAGGTGGATCAGAGGTTATCTGAGAGAAAAACTAAAGAATGGAACCCGAGATCAAACAAGTATTTGTTTGCTATTTGTGTTTCAGGACAAATGTCGAACCACTTGATTTGTTTGGAGAAACATATGTTTTTTGCGGCTCTGCTTGATCGTGTCTTGGTGATTCCAAGCGCGAAAGTCGATTATGAGTTTCAAAAAGTCATAGATATAGAACACATCAATAAGTGTTTGGGGAGGAAAGTTGTGGTGACATATGAGGAGTTTGCAGAGAGTAAGAAGAACCATCTGCAAGTTGATAAATTTATGTGTTATTTCTCATTGCCGCAGCCGTGTTTTGTGGACGATGACCATGTCAAGAAATTGAAGGATTTGGGGCTCACATTGAGCAAGATTGAGGCTGTTTGGGAAGAGGATGTTAAGGAGCCAAAGAAAAGGACGGTCAATGATGTTTTGGAAAAAATTTCTTCTGATGATGATGTTATTGCAATTGGAGATGTGTTCTTTGCTGACATTGAGACAGAGTGGGTGATGCAGCCAGGTGGTCCTATTGCCCATAAATGTAAGACGTTGATTGAGCCGAGTCAGTTTATTTTGCTCACGGCTCAACGTTTTATTCAAACATTCTTGGGAAAGGACTTCATAGCTCTTCATTTTCGGCGCCATGGTTTCTTGAAGTTTTGGTATTTTCTCGTTCTTTTAGGTCCCGTTACATGTTTATTTTTTGTGATTGCACGTTACAAAAAACTTCCAGTTTACCGACACAAATGAATATGTCACTATATTTTGTAGTTACCTACAAAATACCGACTAACTAAAAAATATTGTTTTCCCCCAAACTATACCGACCAATTACCGACAGAAATAGTTTTAGGTTTTGTTATTTACCTACACTTAACAATTATCTTAATACTTACATACATATTTTTCTGTAGGTAATTAGATTTTTCTTGTACTAATGTTGTGTTTAACAGAATTTGCTTAATGCTTTTTCAGCAATGCCAAGAAACCAAGTTGCTTTTTCCCTGTTCCTCAAACAGCAGAGTGCATCAATCGAGTGGTTGAAAGGGCTAATAGTCCAGTGATCTATCTTTCTACGGATGCTGCGGAAAGTGAAACTGGTTTATTGCAGTCACTTGTTGTCTGGAACGGGAAGACAGTTCCACTTGTTCAAAGACCAGCTAGTAATTTAGCTGAAAAGTGGGATGCTTTATTATACAGGCATGGACTTGCTGGAGATTCTCAGGTGAGTTTCCTTTTGTTTTTGGTTCAATAATATTAATTGCATTTTATTATTAGCTTGTGTGAGTGTTGATTCTGGTTTTCTAGAAGAAATTTGTTTTTTGGCATGATAAGAATCAATGAACTCAATTCTTGATCTTGACATTTCTAAGTAGCAACATGATCTTTTAGATATTCAGAAGGGTTGATTACAAAAAGTACCCTGAGGTTTAGTATATTTACAAATAACCTGAGCTATCTTCAAAACTACAAACACCCCCTTGATAGTTGTTTCTATTTTACTAATTGCACCCTCAATAGGGCCTATATTGAGAAAATGCAAACGTCAACGGTGTTTTGGTAATAACTTAAGAGGTATTTGTAGTTTTTAATGATAATTGGATTTTTTTAATTCTGGCATCCTATAGAGGGGTGGAAGCTAGTAGTTTTTCAGAACACAATTATAAAGAAGTGTTAATTACAAATATTACCCCTGAGGTTTAGTCTAATTACAAAAAAAAACCTAGTTATCTTTTAAACTTACAAAAAAAACCTACATTTGTTCGTAGCTTTCAAAATTGCACCATCAAAAGACCTCAAGAGGGGGCTATTTGTAATTTTGAAAAGATAACTGGAGTTTCTTGTAGTTAGGCCAATATCAGGGGTAGTTTGTAATTATCATCCCTTATAAAGAATTCTTGTGGAAGTTGGATTAGTCGACTTTTCTGAATGCATTAACCTTGCTTGTGAAATCTTGGAGTTATTATAGTTCTATTATTATAATCTTATCTAACGCACCGAAATAATCTGAATTTGATGGTGAAGGTGGAAGCAATGCTGGATAAGGCTATTTGTGGTTTGTCCAGTGTGTTTATCGGATCTCCTGGATCTACTTTCACTGAGGATATTTTGCGGCTGCGAAAGGACTGGGGATCAGCATCACTATGCGATGAGTATTTGTGCCAGGGCGAACTCCCTAATTTTATTGCGGAAGATGAATGAATTTCTGACATTTTATTACATTCACGTACAATTTCTGGCTGCTGGAGTGAGCAAAATTGCTCAAAGAGGAATCGATCGCTCTGCCTAATTAAACTAGTCACAATTCTTTTGTTGCGTCCATCAATTTATGCTGGCAAGGATAACTGAAACGAGCTGACTTTAGTAGTCTTAAGTTTATGCGACACGTTTTGGGACGTTGAATTTGAATCTCGTCTGGAGAAGGAATACTCTTGCTGCGTGTTCTCATTGCCGTCTGAAATCTTTGGTTGAAAGTCTGCCTGCCTGGTCAGATCTAATCTAGTCCGTCGAAATTCTTTCCTTCCAACTTCTGTGTTGTGCTTCCATGTGTGCTAGATAGAGCCTGCAGGGAACTCACAATGACTACAATTTGAGTTTGGTTCTATAGTTGCTACTCTTTTTAAGGATGATTAGCTGGTGTTCACCCACTTCACTTAGGCTGAGGTGTAATTTTTTGCTATTAATAGATTCAAGGTATATTTGGTATATGGACTCACAAGTCACAACATGAATAGCTATAGAATTTGAACGTGTTATGAAGTTTTTGTACTCTATAACTCACTACTCGATAGTCCCGGCCGCATCTGTATTAGAAAATTTATTTTTATGATTTTTTTATTGAGACCTTATAACTGAAAATGAATTATTTTAATAGAATAATTTAAATATATTCCCAAATAAATCGCACAAACGAGTTTCGTCATATGATCGAGATTTTGTAAATTTATTCTTAATTTTTTTTTGGAAAATAATATGATATTTAAAAATAAATAAGGAGCTCAAAGAGTAGTCCCGTCCTCATAGCTTCTCTTTCCTCTAGTCAAGTAGCGGATGCGGGATTATAATTTTTGGGGGTCAAAAAACGATGGAGAGAAATCCTTATATACTAACCATAAATTTACATATAAACTTAAAGAACAAGTCTCTTGTGAGACCATCTCACGGATCTAAATCCGTGAGATTTTGAGCCCCAACCAAGGCTTATCCAATAATACCCAAGAATATGTATTCCCACTCCAAGCATCCTTTGGAAGCTTCTTATTATCCATCACGCACTCGCATTCCGCCACCAATGGTTCTAGCACTCACATTAATCATCGAACCCCCAAATAAACTCACATTAACATCAATTTTCGCAAAAAAGAGCTCAATCTGTATTCACCCATTATTAATCTCAATTAAACAACCCAAATGGGCAAGTTAATGCCACCCAATGGAGAATAAAAATTACCTCCATTTTTTATTTTCTTAAGAGTGCCACGTTTTTTTTTTTTTTTTTTTTTTTTTTATTTATTTTGGGTTTTTATCAGCAAGGTAATAGCACATAGAAGGCTACAACCTCCATTAACTTTGAACCCCACTTTTAAAGAGAAAATGCATCAATTTAATAAATATAACAAATAGTAGTAGTGTAATACTTTTAAAATAAAGTATATTATTTTTCAAGTAAAAAGTGATAGCTTTAAAGGAAATAACGTATAACTTTAAAAAATATAGTAAGTAATCCTTTTACAATAAGAATTAATACGTTTCAAGTAAAAAAATAATACTTTTCAAGTAAAGATTAATATTTCTAAGAGAAAATTAGTAAGTAATATTTTTTAAGTAAAAAGTAATACTTTTAGAGTAAAAAGTAATAGTTTAAAGAAAATAGCATATATACTAAAAGATGTAGTAAGTAATACTTTTATAATAAAACGTAATACTTTCGGAGTAATAAATGATACTTTTCAAGTAAAGATTAATACTTCTAAAGAAAAAGTAATAAGTAATATTTTTTAAGTAAAAAGTATTATTTTTAGAGTAAAAAGTATTAGTTTTAAAGGAAATAACATATAATACTAAAAGATGTAGTAAGTAGTACTTTTATAATAAAAAGTAATACTTTTCGAACAATAAATGATACTTTTCGGATAAAGATTAATACTTCTAAAGGAAAAATAACAAATAATAATTTTTAAGTAAAAAGTATTCTTTTAGAGTAATAAGTAATAGTTTTAAGGAAAATAACATTAATCTTTTGAAAGATGTAGTAAATAATACTTTTATAATAAAAAGTAATACTTTTGAGTAATAAATAATATTTTTCAAGATAATATTAATATTTCTAAAGGAAAAGTAACAAGTAGTATTTTTAAGTAAAAAGTATTACTTTTAGAGTAAAAAGTATTAGTTTTAAAGGAAATAACATATAATACTAAAAAGATGTAGTAAGTAGTACTTTTATAATAAAAATAATACCTTTCGAGTAAAAATGATACTTTTCAAACAAAAATAATCTTCTAAAATGATTAGTAAGTAATAATTTTTAAGTAAAAAGTATTAGTTTTTAAGTAAAAATAATATTTTAAAAGTAATAGTGTATAAGTTTAAAGGATATATAAAGTAATATTTTTTAATACAAATTAATACATTATTTTATGAGTAAAAAGTCGTATATCAGAAAAGGAATAGTAAGTAATAATTTTAAAGTACGTTAAATGTAACAATTTTAAAGGATATAACAACTTATAAGGGAGATAGTAAATAATTTTTTAAAATTTTAAATTGTATATAGATGTTCGTGATAAATTTGTAAAAACCACTTTTTTTAACAGTTATGTTATTTTTGCATTCTACTTAAAGAATTATTTTCATCTTAATATGAGCCTTACCAAAGATATACGCACCACATGGCCGTTTTATAGTTAAAGAAATTGAAAAAAAAAAACAGAATAAAGATAATCCAAATAGTAAAATACTATGTAGAAAGTGGACAATATGCATGCCAAAATGTGCGCCAAGCTTCTTTCTATTTTTTTAATGTTTGTTTTATTAATTGTAAAGCTTAATTTGAAATTAAAAGGGTGGTAATGCATTTTGAATTGGGTCTACAACTACCTCTTTGCGGGCGGGAGGACCTGATTTTCTATTCCACAATATTTGTTCCACTCCCTATTCCACTCATATTAGGGACCATATTTCCTATTCCACAATATTTGTTCCACTCCTATTCCACTCCACTCCCTATTCCACTCATATTAGGGACGATTTCCTATTCCACAATATTTGTTCCACTCCCTATTCCACTCATATTAATGTTACATGTGTCCCACTAATTAATTCTCACGATTTTTTGAATAATTAATTTTCCACTCTCAACTCCGTCTAAGCATCGTTAACCAGGGAGAGAAAAAGTTTGGCAAACACAACCCACCCCTTACCATCTTCACCACCAGCCCATCTTCCGCAATTTCTCCATCCCAAGTGCCCAAGTATTACGAATCGATTTCCCAAAACCCGGTCGATGGTGCCGAACTGGTGGTGCAAAGGCGGCAACATCATCTATTCTCGTATTCATCATCTTCGAACCCCCTCACGTTCCAAGATGCCCTCAGCGAACTCCAAATTTTCGCAACCGATGTCTCGGATTCAGACCAATTTTTCCGATGGGTACAACTCCATTTCTCAAATTGCATCTCATCCTCGAAATACCCACTCTTTAGCGGACCAAAATTTTGAAAAAAAAAGATGAAAAAAGAAAAGAATAAGTAATAAGAAAGAGTGAGATGAATAATCAATGGGATCATTATGAGAGAAGGGCTTTCACTTGTATTTAATACAGCTCCAACAATATTTGTTCGAGAACCTCTCATTTTTCTTTTACTTCTTTGGTTCTTGATTTCATTTTACTTTAATTCTAGTTAATTTACCTTTACTTCTAGTTAATTTACCTTAACTCTTTACATGTGGGTATTGTTTTTGTAAACATTAATATTATTATGTGTTTCTGCATTTGTCATTTTTGTTGTGAAATTCTTGATTTTGTGATTGTTTGTTTTGATTTTGTAGGTGATAATGGCAGGAGTATTGCCGACATAACTGATAGTGGCACTCAAGCTATCTGGCATCCACAAATTTCAATTCTATTGCCTTCTTCAAAGTGGTACACTCAAACACCTTCTCAAAATCGAATTGTTCTTATGAAGTGTGTGAGTAAGACTACATAAATACTCTATTGGTTTAAGGATTTTGAGTTTTTTAATAAATAAAACAGAGAACAATTTGAGTAGTTAGATAAATATTTGATTAAGTCTAGTCCTATTCTTTTGGCTTTAAGGCCTGTTATTGGAAAAGGCAATTATATTATACTTTGATTACTAGAAATTTCTTGTGATTCTTTTGAACTTTGGAAGTAGCATAATCCTGAATTAGGCATCAGTATTCCGTAAGTGGCAATACGGAAAAAATGTTATCAGAAACATAAGTGGCAAACAAGTAAAAAATAGATATATGACATTTAAAGATTTTCTAAATGAGAAGTAAAATGTGGATAAAACTATCAAAGTTTTTCAATTCTCAAACTCATTTTGCATTATCACATCTATCATCATTTTTCAGGTTGTTGGCCTTCAAGTGTGAAACTCAGTCTTGGTATCCTTCCGAGATTTTGTGGTTGGCGTTTGAGTCAGAATCAATAAAATAAGTTAAAAATATATGTGATGCTATAGAAAATGTTTAATAATGAGGCAGATAAATATCACCTCGTAGTATTTGTGTCAAACTAGTCTTTGTCAAGTTGTTGATAGTTTATGGAAAATTAGGTTGGAAATCAAGTGTTGATGAACACGTGGATTTATTAACTATCTTGTTTAATTCACATTAATAGATCAAGTATATATATATAAAAAAAAATTCACTTTTATCACATATTTATAAAAACTCAAGAACATACTTGTGTTAATTGGGTTGGTTCCACATATGAAAATGAAGATCTTCCCAGGAGGAGGACACATACCCAAACCAAACATATCAACTTGATAATCCTAAGTAATTCAATACAACAATAAGGATGAGAATGTTGCATGTAAATGTTCTATTTGAAAAGAATAGATGTAAATTATATTTGACACGAAAATGTTGTGATTGAGCCGTTTGAGCAGAAATGTTGTTGAGTGGGGCCAAATATTTGTGTTTAGCATATCATCAACACCAAGATTGCGCAATACCAATTAAACGAAATAATCGATTGATTTGATAAAACATAACAACAACATAAAGAATATTTCATCATCAGTAACATAGATAACTACCTTGTCAACACTTCCGTTTGATATATTTGATGAAGGTGCCTTAGTAGACTTTGTTTTCTTCTTTGTGGCCTTCTCTAATGCACTTTTTGGTCTTTTTCCAGATTTCATCCTTGAATTTTGCTTCTTTTTCCACTCCTTTATTGTAATTTCATCAATAATATTTTCTGCATCTTTTTGGGCGTTTTCTGTATCATCCACTGTTTCAACAATTTTGCTATCTACTGCTCTGATTGTAGGAGTTTGTTTTGCAGCACCTTTCGATCCATCATTTTGTTTTCGAATCGCTCCAATTTCCAAATTTGCATCAACATTTTCAATCATCTTCAGTAGAGCTTGTTTTGGAATTTCATATGTTTCTTCAGTCAATGCAGCTTTTGTGGCAAGTTGGTTGTGCAATCTACATAATTCTTTGTAACGCTCTCCAATCATCATCTTTTCATTTTGCTCGTTCGATTCATAAAGCCGTGAAGAAGTCTCGGCTATCACTTTTTTTGCTTTTCTTGTCCATCTCCTTTTAATTTAGATCTCGGAATTGTAACTATATTTCTTGAAGTAAGCACTTTAAGAGCATGTGAACACAATATACCCACAAACTCAAATTTCTTTAACTACATGATACTTGTACATTATGATGAGTCATATTTAACAGCTTTGTTGATAATTTCTCTTAAAGAATGTAATCTTATATTCAAATTTTGCACCAAACTCTGAAGAGAGCACAATAGTCGAATCATGATTTTTACACAACTCATCTTGAAATAATTGAAAGACTTCATGTATGTAAACAATTGCTGCATGCTTTAGAATTTGAACAAGAAACAAGGGTGTCGGAGTACTTTCACTTATTCTTAAATATGCTTTCAATTCTTCGTAACGACGATCATCAATCAATCGACTAAAATGCTAAAAGAATTGTAACAAATTTTGCTTATAGTTCACATACCTCTTCAAGGCACTATTCATGCTCTCATTGCGCTGAGTAGTAGTCATATCGACATAAAATGTTTGTCGTCCGTATACTAATGCCCATTTTTCTTTTATGCCAAACATCCTTCCCAACTAATCATTGTGCTGAATATCATATTTATTTAGCATTTCTTTCCACGCATTTATGAAATCTTCTTCATCTTTCGAATCGTATATACAAGAACTGAAGTCCTTAGAAAACTCTTTAAAGCTCGCAAAAACATTGCTTAGGTAGATTCCAACATTTTGATATATGTGCCATATGCATAATCGATGATATGTTTCATGCCATCTTTTTGTCAAAGCTTTTTGTCATTCTTCGCATCTTGATCCGTAAGAATAGTTATAGGTTTTTTCCGACATATCTCTTGCAAAAGTATCAAAGAGCCATATAAAAGTTTGAGCAGTTTCATCATATAACAATGATGCACCAAAAAACAAGCTTGATTTCTTATGGTGGTTAACACCAACAAAAAGTGCAAATGGTCTTCCTTCTTTATTTTTCCCGTAAGTGCTATCAAAGCATACTACATCTCCAAAATGTATGTAGTCGACCATCATTTGTCCATCCGCCCAAAAACATTTGTGATAAGATCATCTCTATCAACTTGAATTGCATAAAAGAAATTTGGGTCCTCAACTTGTTTTTGTTGCGGATATTCAAGTACTCCTCAGACGCCCATTCTCATTTCTACGGTTCTCTTTGAACGTAAGTAATTTTTGTAATCCTTAATTATGAATCCAACATTCTCACGTCCTCCAACTTGATTAGCCAAATAATTCAAACTCGCTTTAGGTGGTATCCCGGACTATCTATACTATCAATCTGTATAGCTTGGTCGCATTATAGTTCCGTGAGACCTAAGAAAATGACTTTTATTTGGACTTACCAAACCATGTCCACTATGAGTAGAGACAAACTTGACAACCTCAAATTTACCCCCGCACGACGACCACCGATTTTCATTAATGCACCACATCCTCTTCTTATTTCTAGATGATGGAATTTGACATTTACAACTCGTTTGTCTTGTTACTTTTGACCCTCGACACGCACAACAAAGTACCGATCAAGAATTTTTCATATTTATCTTTGTGGGCCGTGTGCCATTTTACATCGAAACCAAGTGCCTCGCATATTCATTATAAAATTGATAAGCGGCTTTTCTTTCACTTTCAAACTCCATACCAAGTGTTGGAGTTTTTGCTTCTAGAATGGTAAAGTGATGTTCACTTGTGGAATTTTCTCGCATCTTGATGATCAAATTGTTCATCTCTGTTTTCTTTATTTTCCATCCGAAAATAATCCCATGAGTAATTTCTTGACTCAAAATCCAATCTACGGGATGGTGTGAATTTGTCATTATCCATCACCTTCAAAGTAAAATAGAGAGACTCAATTTAAAAGGTTTTTCCAGGTAATAAATACATTATAACTAAACATTCATTAGCAGCTTGTACTTGTACAAGTCTACCAATCCTAGAAATATTTTGAACTTTTGACATTTCATTTATAGTTAAGCAGAGAGTACATTAAAACAAGAAGATGCACCTCTCCGCTTAAATGAAATAGTCAAGAGAATATTAAAACATTAGAACCGATTATGAGGTTGGTTTCAAGAAATTGACATTTCTCCGTACTTTTTAATAGTATAATGTCTAGTCCGACACATTTCCTCATAAGAATTATCATTAACAAATCTCTAAGTTTTTCACATACATGTTTATTTTTACGGGATGAATATTAGTATATTCTTGTGAAGTTTGGTTTCTTTTTTACTTTATATATGTGTTAAATGTATTTTTTTCAATCCGTGAGATTATTAAACATGTATGAATGGGTTTAAAATTAATACATGAATTTATTTTGCAGGGGCAATCCTATGTGCCTCGTTCATTTGTTTTGAGTTGTGCTACTAGAATCTTTAATCTTTTTTTTTCGGAAGATTAAAGCGCCTACTAGAATCTTTAATCTTTTTTTTTTTCCGGGAAGATTAAAGCATTTTCTTGTAAATGGCTTCATGGGATGAGTACTATCATGGAGGGCGATTATGTGATCAAGTCAATATTTATTCACTGTCTATGAAGAAAGTGGCGATTCAAAAGCCAAAACACGTAATGAAGAAACAACAAAAAAGAATGGACAGACGTATCTATTGTCCAAAAGCAAACCTGTTGGGAAATTAATTTTTAGATTTTGACGAATGCCATGTAAAACTTAGAATAGAAAGTTGACACCTCATTTTTGTTGTAAATTACATTGTAATAGATAGGGCTGGTCGAAGTGAGTTAAGTCCTATGCTCGAACATGCAAGAAGACAATCGGAGACTAAAAAGGAAGACTCATTGTGAGGCATGCGGAGTGTGGCAAGAAAAGAAGACATGAACTCGATGAAGGTGCGGTGAGATGCGGTGAGTGAAGTGTCATCAAATCAACTCAAGATAGCCAAGTCTCAAGATGAAGTGACGGATGAGTCATCCACGATGATTGGAAGTCGACTCAAGTCACCCGGGAAAGTCAAGTAAATGCGGTCAAGTCGAGACAATCGAAGAGATCCGTTACGAGAAGTTAAGAGAATTACTTAAACAAGTAATACTTCCATACTCCCTTTCTTAAAGTGCTCACCCCGTAAGCGTGCAAAAGTAATAAACCAATGGGAAGCACGCACCGTGTCGAACTCGAAAAGTCAAGAATCATTCATACGAGGAAATGTCAATTCCAAGAATCGCAACAAGACAAGCCAACGACCACAAGTGTCTTTTGAAAATTAACCTATCTTTTCAACGAGCAAATTTTCAAAAGAACACTATAAAAGGCTGAGGAATCACTTAAAAAAAGACCTTGACAATCGAAAAACATATACGAGCAAGAAAAGCAATATTTGTAACTTTGAACTATTCTCAAATCATTCAAGTTCAATCCTCAAGCCTACACTATGAAGGAAATCAATCCAACACTTACCCGTGAAGGAAAGACGACTTCAATCAGTTGAAGAGGAAACATTTGAAGAATCAAGGGTCTACATTCCAAGGAGGATTATAGAAAGGTTCAAGGTCGAACCAGTCTCTAGTTTTTGGAGGGCTTCGTGATCAAATCCAAGAAGCTTGAGCAAGTGAGCTATAGTAGCAAGGCAATCGCCCCGTGAAGAAGGCGAGTCGCACGAGAAGCCATTTGTGTGACCAAGGCATCTCCAGATCGAGTCCCAAAGGATCAAGTCGCCTATGTGATCAAGACTTGCATGGACTGCTTACCACTTTGTATTTCGATCAATACTTAGTGGATTCCTCCGGGGAGTTGGAGAAGAGAGGATTAGAAGAATTACCCCATCTTCGAACCTCTATAAAAATTTATTGTGTCATTTACATTTCAAAGACACTTTACTTTCTCGCACATTATTTGCTTTCCAATTGATAATCAAAAAGGTGCTAAAACCAAGTATTAAAACAATCTTAAACCAAATTCAAGGGTGTTAAGTCTTCCAATGAAAACATATCACGGTCAAGTTAAGTTCTAGTCAAAACATCCGAGTTATTCTATCAACAAATTTCGGCCCAGTGCATGTGAGTGGCTAATCACGATTAACTAACTTAGTTGTCCATCTAGGACTCGGTTGTGTGAAGTATTAATTACAACGTTTTAAAAAGGACTAAATCAAAAAGTTGGTAAGGTTTATTCAACGCCCCTTCTAAACCTTACACTCACACCCCTTGGGACCTACAAGTGGTATCGAGCGGTTGGTTCATTGAGCCTTCAGACCGTGAGTTACCGAACTAGATCTCCAAATTTTTCAAAAGCTTGCTTTAGCACTTGATCTTTCAAAACTCCTTTATTGACAAAGTTATTATCATGGAAGCAAATTTGACACACATCCCTATGTTCACTATTGAGGAATTTGATGACTGGAAAATTCGTATGCGAGTGCTCATTTATCAAAGATTACACGATGAAATGTGGATAGTGATAGAAGATGGGCCACTCCAAATCTTAAAAGTGAACAATTTTGCAAGGAGAGTCATAAAGAAGGAGAAGAGGATGTTGCTCCCGGACCACGGCTATGGTTGAAAAACCAAGAGTGAATGGACAAATGATGACAGGAAAAGATATAACCTGGACAACGTGGCCAAGGACATTCTTTACAAAACTTCGACAAAGCCATGTTCAACAAAGTCAAATCATGCAAAACAACAAAAGAAATCAGGACAAGCTAACCTTGATTTGTGAAGGCTCGTGAGCAAATCAAGGAAAATAAACTATCTGTTCTTCGTCTGAGTAAATTTGAAAATTTCAAGATGCTTGCAGGAGAAACCTTGGATCAACCGGATGCTCGGGTCACGTAAATTACCAATGAGCTATATGCACTTGGAAAAGAATATACACGATGAAGGAAATGTGTATGAAGATTCTAAAAAGTCTCCCATCCGAGTGGGATATGAAAGTCATGGCCCCGAGACACTCCATGGACCTATCAAAGACATCCAACCATGAGCTATTCTCGATCTCAAAGCCTACGAATTTGAGTTGAGAATAAAAGACCAAGAGGAGAGACAGTTGTGCCCAAAACAGTTGCTCTAATAGTTAAGGATGGTAAAAGAGTCGAGGTCAAGGAAGTCATTGACCAAGAGGAGATTGCCCGATGGTTAAAAGGTTTAACAAATTCTTCAACAAGAATTACAAAAGAGGCAAAGGTGAATCCTCCGGAAGAAACTCGGCTCTCCCTCCAAGTCAAGGGAAGATAGGCCACCCAAAAGAACAGAGCATCAAAGGATTGAGTATCAAAGAGCCGACAATCCAAGGATGGAAAGAATCGATCAAAAGGTTGAAAATTTATCTTTGGAGCTATGAGCAACTTGATCACTATGCCATTGAATGCCCATATCCCGTAGTCAACAAATACATGAATGAAGAGGAAAGAAAAGTCTTCAAAGAAAGAAGACAAGATGTAGGTCCCAATGGGTGTGAGTGTAAGGTTTAGAAGGGGGTTGAATAAACCTTACCAACTTTTCAAATTAGTCCTTTTAAATATTGAGTTAATACTTCACACTGTGTGTCTCGATGGACAACTAAGTTAGTTAATCATCGATTTAGTCACTCAATGATTTCTGTTTTTGTTGATAGAATAACTCATTGTTTTGACTAAACACTTAACTCGATTCGTGATTTGTTTTCAGCGGAAGACTTAACACCCTTGAATTTGGTTAAGTTTGTTTTAATACTTGGTTTTAGTACTCGATTGATTATCAATTTGATAGCAAATTTATCGATATATAAAAATAAGATGAGAAATTAAAGTGTTGAAATATAAATGACACAATAAGTTTTTATAGAGGTTCAAGATGGGGTACTTCTTCTACTCCTCTCTTATCCAACTCTCGGAGGAATCCACTAAGTATTGATCAATATACGAGTGGTTAAAGTACCCGTATACAAGTCTTGATCACACAGCGGTGACTTGATCCTTTGGGACTCGATGCCTGGAGATGCTTTGGTCACACAATCGGCCTCTAAATGCGACTCAAACTTATTCACAGTGGCAACCGCCTTGCTACTAGAGCCCACTTGCTCAAGCTTCTTGGATTTGATCACGAAACCCTCCAAAACTTGAGACTCGGTTCGACCTTGAACCTTCCTACAATCCTCCGTGGAATGTAGACCCCTTGATTCTTCAAAAATTTCCTCTTCAACCTGATTGAAGTTATCTTTCCTTCACAGTGAGTGTTGGATTGATTTCCTTCGTAATGTAGACTTGAGGATTGATCTTGAATGATTTGAGAATATTTTTGGTTACAAATTCAAATGTTTTCTTGAATGTTCGTGGTTTAGGTAACCTTCTCTCGAGTTATTCCTCGTCTTTTATAGTGATCTTTCAAAAATGCCCGTTGAAGAGATAGGCTTATTTTTGAAATTCACTTGTGGTCGTTGGCTTGTCTTGTTGCGATCCTTGAAATTGCCACTTCCTCGTATGAATGATTCTTTCAGCTTTTCAGAGTTCTGACCCAAGTGCAGTGCTTCCCATTGGTTTATTCCTCTTGCACGCTTCTGGGACTGAGCACTTCAAGAAAGGCAGTATGGAGGTATTACTTGTTTAAGTAATTCTCTTGATTTCGTCGGCAACGGAGCTATTTCAGATTATCTCGACTTGAATCGCATTTTCTTAACATCCCCAGGTGACTTCGAGTCATCTTCCAATCATTGGATGACTCTTCTGTCACTTCAACCTTGAGACTTGGCTATCTTGAGTTGACTTGACTGATACTTCACTCAGCTGCACCTTCAGTCGAGTTCCTGTCTTCTCTTCTTTGCCACACTCAAACCGCCTCACAATGAGTCTTCCTTTTGTCTCTAGTTGATTTCTGCATGTTGAGGCATAGCCGACTTGACTCCATTTCGACCAGCCCTATCTATTACAATGCAATTTTTTACAACAAAAATGGGGTGCCAACTTCTATTCTAAGTTTTACATTGCATTCATCAAAATCTACAAAATAATTTCCCAACAATTTCCCCCTTTTTGATGATGCCAAAACTTAAAACATACAACAATAATTAAATAGCAAAGATACATACAGACAAATGTAGAATCACAGAATGTATGCTTAGAATCGATCTTTTATTGATCATAACATTCTTGTTCTTTACATAGCTGTTTACAAAGTGTATCGTGAGCTTGAATCAAAAGAAAATGTATCGAGCTTTGGACCTTAAAGTATCCATGTTGTTTTATATCTACACAAGTAGAAATTGTACAATTTTATTCAATGTACGTAAAACTTGCATAGAATGTATTTACATTGTAAAATACATGAAGGGGTGGATAAAGAACACTTCATCTCCTTCGCCGCTCCTTCTTTCATCTTCTTCACTCTGTCATCTTCTCGATCTTCTTCTCTTTTTCTCATCTTCACCGCCTTCTTCTTTTCATACGCCCCTTCCCGGGCGCCTTCATCTCTTCTCGTCTTTCTTGTCTTTCCTCCCATAGCTGAGTTTATCTCTTATTTTCCTCTTCAATTCTCTTCACATACTCAAAGATTATTCTTAGCCACTTGCAGTTGGCTATTTCACAAATCCCCAATAGATCCCTCCTTTCTTGCTCGGATCTATGTACTTAATGTTTTTGGGCGAGATCAGGTCCGAAACCTCTTCCTCCACCAACGCTTCTTCCTCCGCCTCCTGGGCGTGTATTATCTTGGGGCCTTCTTTTCCCACCGAGTGACCAGCAGAGGATCGCAAGAGTTTGTCTGTCGCCTTCTTCACATAGTTTGAGACCTTTCTCCCAAGATAAATCCCAGGCTTGAGCCATGGACATGTTTGCGAAATAACCTTCGATGCGAGTGTCTTGAATTCATCGACCGATCTTGGCTGGTTCAAAGATCTCGAGATGACATAGGTGTCTCTCTCTCACCGGAATGCCTCCATGTTGTTTCGAATATCCATAACTCGGGCATCCATCCTTCCTTCTACTTCCTTCATCACCGCTTCAATCGTCTTTCTCTTTTCAAACCATAGGTACAAGCAGAGTGTTGGAGTGGCAGAGTCATCGGGAGTTTGCCGATAATATCACCGTGACAAGACCTTGTTGGGGGTTTTAGCAATCATCAAGGTCACATCTTTCGAACCTTCCCCTCAACAGACTTCCATTTCTTCTCTCTTATTACTTCTCATTGTCTTTCCCTTCACAATAATGCTTCCTTCCTTCTCTTCGAGATCCCCTTGGGCGCCTTTAGGTATTCCTCTTCCCCATTTTTGGCATCATCAAAGGAGAGAGGAACCCCTGGAAACAAGCTAGCAAGCAAGAAGTCTAGTTTCTTTGATAGTTGAGTTTTGCTTCAACTGCGGTGTAAGCCGCACGGAACTCGAGCGGGTGGCGTTGGATTCACTGCTACTAACTTCATCTCGGCCATGAGGAGACTGAATTTTCGATCCATATTCTCTTCCACACGCAGAGCTCGTTCTTATTATGTTCACGCAAGCTTTATCTCTATAGTATGAGATTCATGCATTTGTTCAATGTGCTCTTGCAATTTTGTCTTTGCATCGCATTCTCACCCGCCGACTAACAACTTGTTGAACAATGTCCCGAAATATCGAGCTTGTTCCACACGCATTGTTTCTTTTCGTTGCCACCACTCATGGATCCCGACTATTATGCCTCTCAAATCGCCAGTAGAGTTGGCGTCCCTCGTTATCGACCTCATGTCCAAAGTGAGGCCTGGTGCCTTTCTATTTTTTCTATCTCAAAAATAAGGCTTTGAACACGTCCCTAATCTCAGCTTGTCACCTCGCTTTCATTGACGCCAAGCAAAGATCAAAGTCATAGTCACCGGAACAATGGTGTCGATGGAGTAACAGATCAGAGTCCGTGGAAGCGCTCACGATCTTTAGTTGATTCTTCGGTGGAGGTCGCCTCCAGAGAGAAGGGAAATGATTCTACGAAAGGATCATCACGGGAAATCGAATCGTTTAATGATAATTGGTTCTTGTGAAGTCCTGTGGAGTCGAACTGCCGCACTGGGGAGCCAGGCGGTGGACTCTGTTTGTGTGGTCTATTGTGAAGTCGACCGACTTGCCGAGCCTCAAATTTGTCTCAATAGCTTCGCTTCGGTCTCATTTGGTTTTTCCAAATGAGTTGACCGGTCCTCGGCATTATCGAAGCGTCATCGGACGATGATGAGATTTCCATGGGTGGCTCATCATCAAAGTTGAATGTTTGGCGAGTACTCTTGAGGTCGACTTACTCGTGGTTGGAACATCCTCACTGAGTCTTTGGGATCAATCATGGGGATGACTCACTTCATCGTCTCCTTCCGATCCCGGAAAGGTTACATCAGATTATCCCGGGAATCGTGAAGAGCACTTATCTCCCTTTTCTCGATGGATCAATGATAGCAGGAGGGATCTTACGTGCTTGCTTTCTCTACCCGGAAGTCTCAACCTCCCGTTGGCCTTCATTACCTCCCGCAGTCTCTCAATCGCGAGGCCTTGACATCCCTTTCGACAAAGGTCACTGTCTTGGGGTCTTTCGAGGTGGCATCCATTTCAGTCTCAACTCCATGGATTGCACTTTCATCGCCTGCAGTGTTAACTCCCGGGCGATTCCTTCTGTGCCTCGACCGCATCAACAACGCGTCATTAGCCTCGCAGAGCGATTGGCACTTCACCGAGAGAGTCACAACTGCCTCGAGCCTCACAAGTGACAACTTTGTGTATTCACCGTTGTTCCTTCTCCACTTCGCCTCCGAGATGCATTGTGGAGTTAGCTGCAAAGATCCTCCGACCTTGCCGCAGCGGTGGAGGGAGTTTTCCACCTCGGTGGCACACCAGTGAGTGACTAGGAATGGGGTCACTCGTCTCCGGACTCCATTATTCACCGAGTATTCGGGGCAGGTGGTGAGACACCTTCATTAGGGTTAGCTCGACCGGGGTCCCCACAATCCCGTTTCATCGCCGATTCCTTAACACCTTTCTCCGAATGAGCCGGGAGGTGGTGGCGGCAACAAAGATGGCAATATCTTCGCACCACTCCCATGGGGTCTATCTCCGTGTGATTTGGAGGACTCTTCCGGTCCCTCCATCATTCTTTTTTGATGAAGTATTCTCGATTCTTGCATTGGTTGCTGCATTTGCAATTCTTCGGGCAAAGAACAGTGGTCTAGATCCTCATCACTTTCTCGATAGGACGTCAAGGTTAGGGTGTGTATGATCGGTGGTGACGGTGAGAGAGGGCAGATGCGTGCCTTCTCACGTGCCTCTCGCCTCATTTGCTTCTAGCCCGTTCGTTTTCTTTTCGAATCTACGATTATATTGATGCAATTATCTCGTCGAGGGCTTGCAAAGATCGTGTCCACCTCAAGAAACTCAAGAGTTCTTCTTCCTCAAAGAATGAACGGACTTTCAAACCGCACTGGATAGACTCGCTTCCATTTTCTCCACTCATGCAGACGATTTTGGATGTCCGGATACAATGGAGAGTACATGATTACATCATCTTCATCATTCTCTTGTCGGCCCTCGTTTCCAGAGATTAGGGGTAGCAGACTCACGCCGCCGACACCCTCGTAGCCTCTATTACAGTGCAGAGACACAACCCCGTCAACAGGTGATTCGGTTGTCTCGGCCATTCCTTGTTCTCGCCTGTTTGTTTCACAACTGGGTCCTCGACTTGCTCACTTGATCGGCCTCAGCAGACTTGGCGTTTCATCGATCACTTCGGGAGACTCTACTTCTCCAGCAGTCTCGGTATCTTTTCCGGTGAGTGACAGACTCGTTGTCTTCTCAAGCTCGGAGAGCTTGGAAAGTCTTCTTCTTCTCTTTGTTTTTACCAAAGGGATATCCGCTCCACTTCCTCCGGTTCATTGAAGGTAAATGCCTTAGCGAGATGTCTTAGAGGCACTTCCTTCCTTGTTGTCAGGCGGTCCTCTTCTTCTTGATTTGGAGAAGGGATTAATGGTTCCTTCTCCATTGCGGGCCGCAGGGGCGGAGACACACTGTGGGGGCGGAGTGACTCTACTTGCAAGGCGAGGAGCAAATTTCTTTTTCTTTGCGCAGGGCATCATCTTTTTAGCATTGCAGGGGCACCGTTTTCTTTGGAGGAGAGAGACAGTTGTATCTTGAGGTCACCGATTCCCCCTCACTGTGATCACCCTCTTGGCGTATGCTCTTTTTCGTGCGCGATAGGTTTGATCTCGAACATCCTCTTGTTTACATGGAACGCCTTTCCATGTCGAAGAGGGACTCCTTTACTTCCATCATTCGGCCAATCACCAGGCCGTATCTCAGAGAACCTCCAAACGTTCCATCCTCCTTGAAGGATTTGTTCCCAACATTCTGGCAGAGTCGTAGACAAACTCAGCCCAATTCACCTTCTTTTCTTCAAGGATCGCGGCCATTACGATCAACTTAGCTTTAGTATGGTCAAAGTCGCCAAATTTGATGTCTATGCATTTGGCAACGATGTCCAAAGAATTTGTGGTAGTCCTCTTTGTTAGCTCTCTTGTTAGTGTGTAGACCACTTTTTAAAGATAGTCGGACTTGGCTACTTCCTTCCAAGCAAAGAATCAGTCGACCTCGCCTTCATGAATCTCAAGACTCCTTCCGCTGCAAGAACAAGCGATGTTTAGCCAAATCCTTGGCGGTGATGGTGAACTTTTTCCATGAACAGAGGACTTGATGCCCTCATCGTGAACTTCGGTGTTCACGCAGAATCGCGCGACCTCTTCCACATAGGTCATCGGAAACTCCAACGTTAGAAACGGTTTCAGCCCAGGCGTTTCCAATTTCTCAAGAATCTTCTTCACTAGGGTGTCGTCGGACCCTGTTTAACCATACCATCGAAATCAAGTGGACCCGGTGTGGATTTGCTTTCCTAGTTTGACAAAATCATGTGTAGATGCCATTTCGAGATGTTTTACCGAACGAAACTTGAAAACTGAACTGAGGATAGATAGGGTTTTGAGAGAAAAATTTTTGCTTTTGCTTTCGAGAGAGAGATGAACAGTTTTTGGTAAAGTGTGAGAGAAACGGACGGAGTGGTTTAAGTATGGTTCATGAAAGGACGTGCGGGTGGTTTTGAAATTTGATCAAAATCAACGGCTTAGATCTTGCACGCCGATTTACATTTAATTTCTCGCATTTAATCCGGCAACATTTATATCCAATCATAAGCTTGGTGTGCGGCTTTAGCTGTACACGCTCATAATTATGTTGACGTCATTCTTTAAAACATTCCTCTTAGTAAAAATGATCTGCGTTTTGTCACTTTGCTCATGAATGACTCGACTTGCTCCTTAGTTGATTGATCTTCTTCTTCTCAACGCTCTCCTAGTGACTCAAATTGTCACCTAACTCGATCTGGTGATTTTCCGATACGATTGATTAACTTAGTGAATTGACAATTGACTCTTTTTCTTCTTGTTAGGAAATTTATTGTTTAGATTTTGATGAATGCCATGTAAAACTTAGAATAGGAAGTTGGCACCCCAATTCTTGTCAGAAATGCATTGTAATAAATAGAGCCGCCAAGCCGAGCTAAGTCGGCCACGCCCTAACATGCAAGAAGACAATCAAGACTAGAAGGAAGACTCCGTTTGAGACAGTGAGTATGGCAAAGAAGAGTAGGACGGGAACTCATCTGAAGAAATCGAGATGCGGTGAGTGGAGTATTAGTCAAGTCAACTCGAGAAAAGCCAAGTCTCAAGTTGAAGTGAGAAGAGTCATCCATGATTGGAAGTCGACTCTAAGTCACCTGGGGGAAAGCAAAGAAATGCGATCAAGTCGAGATAATCGAAAAGATCCGTTGTACGTAAATCAAGAGAATTACTTAAACAAGTAATATCTCCATATCACCTTTCTCGGAGTGCTCAGTCCCGAGGAAGCGTGCAAAAGGAATGAACAATGGGAAGCACTACACCGTGTCGAACTCCGAAAAAGGTGAAAGAACAATTCATACGAGGAAATGGCAATTCCAAGGATCGCAACAAGACAAGCTAACGATCGCAAGTGACTTTCAAAAATAAGCCTATCTCTTCAACGGGCAAATTTTTAAAAGATCACTATAAAAGGCCGAGGAGTTTATTTGAGAATATGACACAAGAGAGACACAAGTTTCAGACTAACCAAAAACATTCAAGCAATTATTAGAAAATCAATCATTCTCAATCCTCAAGCCTACACTACGAAGAACATCAATCCAACACTCACTGTGAAGGAAAGATAACTTCAATCGGTTGAAGAGGAAAAAATCTTGAAAAATCAAGGGTCTACATTCCACGAAGGATTGTAGGAAGGTTCAAGATTGAACCAAGTCTTAAGCTTTTGGAGGGCTTCGTGATCAAATCCAAAGAGCTTGAGCAAGTGAGTCAGAGTAGCAAAGGTACCGCCTGTGAAGAAGGTTCGAGTCGACGAGAAGCCACTGAGTGATCAAGGCATCTCGGGACCGAGTCCCAAAAGATCAAGTCACCGTGTGTGATCAAGATTTGTATCGGGATTTACCACTTTGTATATCGATCATTACCTAGTGGATTCCTCCGGGGAGTTGGAGAAGAGAGGAGTAGAAGAATTACCCCATCTTGAACCTCTATAAAAATTTCATTGTGTCATTTACATTTCAAAGACTTTAATTCCTGCATCTTAATCTGTTTTATATCTCACGATAAATTTGCTATCCACTTGATAATTTATAAGTACTAAACTAAGCACTAAATCCTTGCTTAACCAAACTTAAGGGTGTTAAGTCTTCCGAAAAACAAAACCACAGTTGAGTTAATTTAGAGCAACAATTTGAGTTATTCCATCAACAGCTCGGTTGAGTCGTTGAGAGACTAACTCTCTTGATTGACTAAATTGATCCCATCCATCAAGACACAATCGTGTAGTATCAACTCGTATATTTAAAAGGACTAAATCGAAAATTTGGTAAGGTTTATTCAACCCCCTTCTAAACCTTACACTTACACCCCTTGGGACCTACAAGTGGTATCGAGCGGTTGGTTCATTGAACCCTCCGCAGTTCGGTTTGAACTAGATCTCCAAACTTTTCAAAGTCTCGCTTTAGTACTTAAACTTTCAAAACTCTTTTTATCATTAAAAGTTATTATCATGGAAGCAAATTTGACACGCATCCCTATGTTCACAATTGGAGAATTTGATGATTGGAAAATTCGTATATGTGCTCATCTATCAAAGATTACATGATGAGATGTGGGTAGTGATAGAAGATGGGCCACCGCAAATCCTTAAGGTGAACACAATGTAAGAAGAGGCTGCGGTGAAGGAGAAGAGGATGTTGCTCCTGCGGACCAGTCATGGTTGAAAAACCAAGAACTGAATGGACAAATGATGACAGAAAAAGATATAACCTGGACAATGTAGCCAAGGACATCCTTTACAAAACCTTGGACAAAGCCATGTTCAATAAAAGTCAAATCATGCAAAACGGCTAAAGAAATGCAGGACAAGCTCACATTGATTTGTGAAGGCTCGGAAGCAAATCAAAGAAAACAAATTATCGGTGGTACATGCAAATTTGAGAACTTCAAAATGATCTCGAGGAGAAAACCTGGATCAACTGGATGCTCGGTTCGTAAAATCACCAATGAACTATCTGCACTTGCAAAGGAATATACATGGAAGGAAATGTGTATGAAGATCCTAAAAAGTCTTCCGGTGAAAGGAAATGAAGGTCATGGCACTAAGACATTCCATGGACCTATCAAAGACATCCAACCATGAATTATTCTCGGACCTCAAAGCCTACGAGTTTGGTGAGAAGAAAAAGACGAGGAAGAGACAATTTGCACCCAAAACAGTTGCTCTAATTGTTAAAGATGGGAAGAGAGCCGAGGTCAAAGAAGTCATTGATCCGGAAGAAATAGCCACGATGGTTAAAAGATTCAACAAGTTCTTCAATAAGAACTACAAGAGAGGAAAGGGCGAATCTTCCAGAAGACACTCGGCTCCTCCAAATCAAGGGAAGATAGGCCAACCAAGAGAACAGATCATCAAAAAGTGAATATCAAAGGGTGACAATCCAAGAATGGAAAGAGCTTATCAAAAGGTTGAATATCTATCTTTGGAATCAGACAACCAGGTCACTATGCCATTGATTGTCCATATCCTGTAGTCAACAAATACAGGAATGAAGAAGAAAGGAAGGTCTTGAGAGAAAGAAGACAAGAAAAAGAAAAAGGCAATGATGGCTGCAGAGATCCGCCAAAAACCAAGTCAAGAGAGACAGTGATTGAGAGCGAGTGAAGCGACTACTCAAGTGACTCGAAGAAGAAGCCCACGATCCGCTTGATGGCCAAGGAACAAGATCAACTCGACCAAGAAGATGAGGTACACTCTAACTCATCAAACTCGGACTCTAGTGATAGTGATCGTGACACACACACTTCATCACCCACGATCTTTATGATTCATTAGGCAAAATGATGAAAGATTTTGAACACATTAAATCCTCACACACACTATTAAATGAGGAAAACAGCCTATTCAAGAGCAAAACTCAAAGTGACTAAGGAGCCGAGTACTCTAAGTCAAATAGTGATGAGAATGAAAGTTTGAAGGTGAAAATGCTAAATTAATAGCGAGTAAATTGTTGCTATAGAGAAAAGGGAGAATGACCTCAAAAATGTTATTACCTCATTCACTAAGGCATCTAAATCATTGGATGATCTTATTATGAGTCAAAGAGAATGTGGAGACAAGACAGGGCCTAGGATTTAATTCCTCGTGCTATGTCAAACCTCAAAAGTAATTTTGGAAAAAGGATCTTCAAGCCATGAAGAGTCGAAAAATCCAAAACTCTAAATGTTGCACACACATTCACTCCAAAACACAATAACAAGCAAAGCGGCCTTGGTTATAAAGGAAAAGGAAAAACCGAGTTGAGTGCGGCGAAAGGACAAGAGAAGAGATTAGGAGTTCCTCAAAGCAAACTCCAAACAGAAAAGACTCAGTAAAGAAGAAGCGAGCTACCACAAACCCTAGAAAATCTATAAGAGAAATACATATTATGGGAATGGTAGAAAATATCCAAGCCAAGTGATTGGAATAATGTAAACTATCAAAGATGACTTATGGAATATAAGCCCAAATGGCAAAGGCCAGGACTCAAAGAAAGGCCATTCCAAAAGTATAAGAGCTTTCATCAAAGACACACATATGCACCTAGGCACTATACTCAGAGACACCACAATTACCCAAAGAAGGCGATTGCTAAAACTTATACGGGCATACTGAGACAAAAGAGAGCAGGTTGTATGAACCAGAATTCCCAAGCAATTTGTCAAGATTAATTATGATTATGGCATCGATAGATGGCAACCCCTTAGAGTCAAATCATTTGGCTATAAGTTGGTTGGATCATCTTACAACTCTAACCCCTCGGGACCCGGACAAGTATGGGTACCTAAAACTTAATTTCCTTGATTGCGGGTTCAAGGAATGAGTGCCAAGGAACCTAGTACATGGATAGTGGCTGCATTCCCGGACATATGACAGAAACAAGAAAAATCTGTCAAAATTCAAGGAAGTAAAAGGAGCAAAAGTCATATTTGGAGGAAATGAAGCTCTGGTGAAATAAGAGGCATTGGATCCATAAAGAGGAATGGATTAGAAATCACAGATGTTGCATATGTTGAAGGACTCAACTTCAACTGCTAAGCATCGATCCAACTCGTGACAAGGGTTATAACGTTGGATTTAACATGGGTATATGCCAAATCAAGGATATTGAATCGAATGAAGTTGTGTTGCAAGGATGCGAGACGAGGAAGAACATGTATGTTGTGGATTGGTCAACCGCAACACCCAAAGACTGCCTACTAGAAAAAGCGTTTGAATCAAGTTGGTGTGGCACAAAAAGTCGAGTCATCCGAACTTCAAAACGATCAACAAGCTTGCACGAAGTAATCTTGTGGAAGGACTTCCAAACTCGATTATACAAGAAGGAGAGTATATGTGACGCATGTCGAAGGAAAACAAATCAAGTCATCATTCAAAGAAAAGACATGCCCATCCTCAACAAGAATATTGCATCTGCTACATATGGATCTATTTGGCCCAAGTGGAACCGGCTAGCATAAGTGGGAAGAAATATACCTTGGTGGTAGTAGATGACTACTCAAGATATACATGGACAATATTCATGTGTAAGAAGAAAGAAACTCTACAAAAACTACCCACGGTGATGAAGAGAATTCAAAATGAGAAAAGCCAAACCATTATCAAAATAAGATCGAGACAGAGGAACCGAGTTTGTCAATGGAATAATAACTCGATGTATTGTATTGAAAATGGTATTGGTCATGAACTATCGGCAGCAAGAACTCCACAATGAGAATGGAGTTGCGAGAAAGAAGGAACAGAACTCTCAAAGAAGCAGCAAGGACCATGTTAGTTGAAGCGGGGTTACCAAAAAGATTTTGGGCGGAAGCAATCAACACACTTGCTACACTCAAAATAGATGTATGATAAACAGACGGTGACAAAGACTCCTATGAGATTTGGGTGGAAGAAACCAAATGTTGCATATTTGAGAATATTTGGATGTAAATGCTTCATCCACAACAATGGCAAAGACAATCTAAAGGCTTTTGATGCTAAAGCTGATGAAGGTATCTTCTTAGGATACTGGTGAAAGCAAAGCCTACAGAGTACTCAACAAAAGGACTATGGTTGCGAGAAGAATCCATTCATGTGGTATTCGATGAGCCAAATGTAAATGGAGAAAACATTGAAGAGTCGGTGATAAGCTGAATCATCCAACCATATAGAAGAGTCACATCTTTCAAGGAAAGCTGGAATTATAAACTCGAGAAGAAGATGAGATAGTGAATCTCAAAAAAAGCAGTTGGAAAACTTGCGGTAAGTGATTACGAGAGAGAGCGAACACAAAGAACACACAGTGCAAGACGATCGAATACATCTAACTTACTCAACCCGATGTAAGATGGTTGAGAGACCATCCACAGAACTTGTCATTGGAGATATAAGAGAAGGTGTCAAAACAAGATCATGAACTCAACAAGAAGCTATGTTCACATGCTTCATCTCGCAAATAGAGCCCAAAGATGTGTTACAAGCATTGACGACGCACATTGCATTCAAGCTATGCAAGAAGAGTCAATCGAGTTTGAAAGAAATAAAGTATGGGAATTAGTTCAAAGACCCACACATCAAAATGTTATTGGTACTAAATGGGTGTTCGAAACAAGATGAACGAGGAAGGTTACGTGGTAAGAAACAAAGCAAGATTAATAGCCAAAGGATATTGCCAAGAAGAAGGGATAGGTTTTGATGAAACATTTGCCCTGTAGCAAGATTGGAAGCTATAAGGATGTTTCTTGCCTATGCGACTCACAAGAATTTCATTGTATATCGATGGATGTAAAAAGTGCATTCCTAAATGGTTTATTGGAAGAAGAAGTGTATGTTGAACAACCTCCAGGATTTGAGCGAGAAGACTCTTGGAGATAAAGTATACAAACTCAAGAAAGCTCTATATGGATTGAAACAGGGCACCCGAGCATGGTATGATACCTTGTCACAATTCCTAACCGAAAATGGATTCACAAAAGGAAAAGTAGATAGAACACTTTTAATTCAAGACAAAAAGAGTATCTTGCTTGTTCAAATATATGTGGATGACATCATTTTTGGATCCACAAACAAAGAGTGTGTGAAAAATTTTCAAACCTCATGCAAAGTAAATTTGAAATGAGCATGATGGGAGAGCGACATTCTTCCTTGGACTCCAAGTGAAACATTTGAAGGATGGAACCTTCATAAGTCAAACAAAATACACCAGGGGACTTAATGAAGAAATTTGGTATGGAGGAGAAGTCTTACGTGAAAATACCAATGAACACATCACCAAAATGGACATGGATGCGGATGGCAAGCTCAGATCAAACAAGATCTGAGCACTTATTGGATCATTGCTCTATCTTACAGCAAGCAGGCCGGACATCACCTTTTCTTTGTAGGTGTATGTGCAAGATTTCAATCTGCTCCAAAAGAGAGCCATATGACGACTAAGAGAATATTGAGATACTTGAAAGGAAGCGAGAAGTAGGCTATGGTATCGAAGGAAGGTGGATTCAAGCTAATTGGCTATTTGATTCGACTATCTTTGGATGCGAGTGGACGGAAAAGAGCACTTGAGGCACATGTCAAATGCTAGGAAACAAAGGTGATTTCTGGTTTAGCAAGCAAAATTCAATAGCCACCTCTGGTGATTTGAACCAGAATACATAGGCTGGCAAGCAGTGTTGTGCCCAAGTCCTATGGATGAGACAAAAAGTGAGAGACTATGAAGTTGAGGAAAAAGAAATTCCAATCATGTGTGATAACACAAGTGCAATTGCCATTACTCAAAATCTGTGTTGCACTCAAGAACAAAGCATATCGATGTCGATATCACTTCATAAGAGATCATGTTGAAAAGAAGGACATCATCTTGGAATATATCTCAACGATAAACAATTGGTGACATCTTCACAAAACCATTATGTGAGTCAAGATTTGAAGAACTCAAACACGAGTTAGGGTTAATTGAGTGAGTGACACTCGGAAGAATCAAAGAAAAGAAATGGAACACAAAAAATGAAAAAGAGTGAACACACAAATCATTTCGAAATCGGTTGATCGGAAAAGACTGACTACCGAAGTCGGTGATAGTGAGTCACTAAGAGAACTGTGAGAAGTAGAGTTAAATCGACTAAGAGATAAAGTGAGTCACTTATGAGCAAAGTGACAAAAACGATCGTTTTGACTAAGCGGGAATGTTTTTAAGGAATACGTCAAGATAATGATGATGTGTACGGACATAAAAGCTGCACACCAAGCTTATGATTGGATATAAATGATGCCGCATTAAATACGAGACATTAAATGCTAAATAGGCGTGCAAAATCTAAGTCGTTGATTTCGATCACATTTCAAAAACCACCGCACGTCCTTTCATAAACCATACTTAAACCATTTCCGTCCAGTTTCTCTCTCACACTACCAAAACTGTTCATTTCTTTTCTCAAAAGCAAAGGCAAAAATTCTCTCGAAACCCTATCTATCTTCAAATCAATCTCTAAGTTTTTCCTTGATAAAATCCTGAAAAATGGCACCAACCTATGATTTTACCAAGTTAGGGAAGCAAATCCACACGGGTCTCTTGTGGATTTGACAAGCATGGTGAAACAGGGTCCGACGACACCCTAGTGAAGAAAATCATTTGAAAAATTGGAAACGACCAGGAGCAAAACCGTTTACGGCGTTAGAATATCCGATGACCTATGTGGAGGAGGTCGCACAATTCGTGAATCTTTGAGATTCACGATGAAGGAATAAAGTCATCATTCACGAAAGCGGTGACTATCTCGCCAAGATTTGGCTGAACACTGCTCACTACCAAATGGAAGGAGCATCGAAATTAACGGTTGATGTAAACTTGGTGATGCTTGGAAAGAAATAGCCAAGCCCGACTATCTTGATAAAATAGTGTACAGCAAACAAGAAGCTGGCGAAGGAGGATTATCACAAGGTTGTTGGACATAGTTGCCAAATGTATTGACATCAAATTTGGCGACTTTGACCAATCAAAAGCAAAGCGATTGTAATGGCTGCAATCATCGCGAGAAAAAGAAAATAAAGCCCAGGCTGAGTTTGTTCACAATGCAGACTACGCGAGCGTGGGAACAAATCCTTCAAGGAAGATGGCACATTTGGAGGATCCCTAGGATATGGCCTAGTGATTGGCCGGTGATGGAGGTGAAAAGAGTCCCTCTTAGACATGGGAAGGCATTCCATGTTAACAAGAGGATGTTGAGCAAACCTCTGCAGCGCCTGAGAAGAGAGCCTATGCCAAGAGAGCGACACGCAGTGAGGGGAATCGGTGACCACTCAAGATCTGTTGTTTCCTCTCCACCCGAAGAAGAAAGCCCATGCAAAAAAGAAAGATCGCTGCCCCGCAAAGAAAGAAAGTCAAAATCGCTTCTCCCCCGCAGCGAGAGTCACCGCCCTTGCGGCCGTGTCTCCCCTGCGACGGCGATCGAGAAGGACTCACAAATACCTTCTCCGATCGTCAAAAAGAGGAGAACGACAAGCCAAGACAGCCTCCTCTCGAAGAAAACATCGACAAGCCCTCGCGCCACGACTCGAGAAGACACTATCTCTCGAACCGAGAAATTCCTCGGTACAAACTAGAAGACAAAGAAAGAAGAATCATCAAGCGATCCGAGCTTGAAAAACCGGCCGAGTCGAGTCACTCGGTGGAGAGATATCTGGGAGATCTTTGGAGAAGTAGAGTCTCCGGATGTAGTTGATGAAAATGACAAGTCTCATTTGAAGACGATCGTGACAGAGGCAACTCAAGACACAAGCGTAGTCCACCACAGTGACAAACACAAGCGAGGCGACAGAGCGATAGTGATGTGATGATCCTATCTCCACCTTACCCGGACATCCAAAATCGTCTGCGTGAGTGGAGGAAATGGAAGTTGAGTAAATCAAGGAACAGTTCCAACGGCCCGAGTTTATAGAAGAAAGAAGAGGAAGCGTTAAACTTCCTTGGACTAACCACTTTGTGCTCCAGCCTGGATGAAGACAACGCCGCAGACATCTGCGCAGATCTTCAAGGACAAGGAGAAAGAAAGCAAGCGAGAGGAAAGGCTGTGGCACGTGAGAAGGCCAAAGATCGCCCCTATCTCAGCACTACGCAGAACACACGCATCCTCTCCTTGATGTCTTCTCATGCGCGGTGATGAGGATCCAGGAGAATCTTCGCCCACGAAGAGTTGCAAATGCAGCAAGCATTGACGAATCCAAAATCCTTCACGAGCAAAGATTGATGGAGGGACAGGAGAGTCCTCGAACACACGGTGAAATTGATCCAATGGGAGTGGTTGACAAATCGTCATTGTTGTTGCTGCCACCACTTCCCACTCACTCGGAAGAAAGCGATAAGGGACTGGCGATGGCGGGATAGTGGGGACCCGATCGAGCCAACCCCTATTGAAGGTGTTTTACCACTGCCCCAACTGAACATTCAATCGAAGCTTGACCCGGGAGTTTGGAGACGAGTGACCCCATTCAAGTCACTCGGGTGGTGCGCCCGAGGTGAAACTCCTCCATTTGCTGCGGCAAGGTCGGAGAATCCGCAGATGACTCAACAACGAATCCGGGAGGCGAAGTAGAGAAAATACAAACACAAGAAAACAGCAAGTTGCCATCAATGAAGCTGAGACGATTGAGGCTCTCCGGTGAGTGCCAAGCTCGAAGGCTAAGAGGCATGCTAAATGTTGATGCGGTCGAGGCACGAGGAAGGAACAACCCTGGGAGTTAACACTGCAGGCGATGAAATTGCAATCCATGGGGTTGAGACTCAATGGATGCCACCACGAGAAGACCCTAAGACAGTGATTTGTCGAAAGGGAGGTCCATTGCGGTCGAGGCGAGAGCTGGAGGTAATGAAGGCCCACGGGAGGTTGAGACTTCCGGGGTAAAGAAAAGCTATGATGAGAACATCCCTCCCGAAATCATCGACCCATCCGAAAAAGGAAATAAGCGCTTCATGATTCCCAGGATAATCGATGTAACCTTTCCGGGATCGGAAGGCGAAGAAGAAAAGCGAGTCATCCCGGTGTGATGATCCAAAAGACTCGGCTACGGATGTTCCAAGCACGAGCAAGTCGATCCCAAGACTACTCGTCAAACCTTTAATTTTGATGATGAGCCACCAATGGAAATCTCATCATCATCCGATGACGCTCCGATAAGGCCGAGGACCGTCTACTCAATTGGAGAAATCGGTGAGACCAACGAAGGCATTGAGACAATGAGCTTCGCAAGTGGGTTCACTTCACAACAAACCCCAATCGAACCGAGTCCACTGCGCAGCTCCTCAAGCTGCGCAAGCAGGTCGATTCAAAAGAACTTCACGCGCACCGCTCATCATCGAACAAATCCCGGTTGGCGGTGATGAATCCTTTATAGAATCTTTTCCTTTTTCCCTGGAGGTACCCGACCTCCATGAAGAGTCGAGAAGAAACGAACGCACGCTTACTACGAACCAGCTCCGTTTTTCCATCGGCACCATTGTTCGGTGATTATGATTTTGACGCATGGCCATCAAGCGCAACGGAAGAATCAATCAAGTCCGCGAAGTGTTCAAGGCATTATTCACGAGATTGAGCGGATGGAGAGGCATCGAGGCCTCTATGGACTTGCGATCGGACAACGAGAGATGCCAATCTCCTGGCGATTTAAGAGGCATATGATCGGGATCGGGGAATGGTGGCAACAACAAACAAACAATGCGTGTGGAACAAGTTAGATACTTCAGGACATTGTTCAACAAGCTTTGGTATGGGAGAGTGAAAATGTTGATGCAAAAACGAAGGTGAGAGAACATATTGAGCACATGCATGAAGCTCACACTTGCCGAGATAAAGCCGCTCACGTGAGCAAAATAAGAGTGATCTCGAGCGTTTGGAAGAAACCATGAATACAAAATTCAGCCTTCTCATGGTGAGATGAAGCGATTTCAGAGAGTCAATGCTACTCGATCCAAATTTTGTGTCTTGCATACTGCGGCGGACTCGAGACAGAACTCTACCATCCCAGTGAGCTCGACTTCCGCTTGCAAGATATGTTTCAGTGTCCCTCTCTCTTTTGATGATGCCAAAAAGGGAAGAGGAATACCTTAAAGCGGCGAGAAAAAGAGTGCGATTGTGAAGGAAAGACAGGTGAGGAAGTTACAAAACAAAAGAAAGGAAAATCTCTGCGAGGGGGAAGGATCGAAAGATGTAACTTTGATGATTGCACAAACCCCCAACGAGGGTCTCATCACGGTGACATTATTAGCAACAAACTCCTGTGACTCGCCACTCCAACACTCTGCTATATCCAGGTGTCAAAAGAGAAAAACAATTGAAGCAGGGATGAAGGAAGTGGAAGGAAGAATGGATGCCCGAGTTATGAACATCTTGGAACAACATGGAGGCATTCCGGTGAAGCGAGAGACACTTATGCCATCTCGGATGTCGGGCGAGCCACGATCGAGTTGATGAATTTAAACGCTCGCATCGAAGGATACTTTGCAAAAATGTCATGGCCCAAGCTTGGGACTGTCTTGGGAAAAGGGTCTCACGTTGTGTGAAGAAGGCGACGAGCGGCGACGGACTACGAGCGATCGCTCTGCTGGTCACTCCATAAGTCACTCATTTGGAAAGAAGAAGACCCCAAAGACAAGACACGCCCAGGTAGAGGAAGAAGCGGTGGTGGAGGAAGAAGCTTGGACCCAGGCCTCGCCCCAAAACATTGAATATGTAGATCCGGGGAAAGAAAGGAGGGATCTTTGGTGGGCTTGACCAAGTAGCAAATTTGCAAGTGGCTAAAAGCAAGCGAGTATGCAAGAAGAATAGAAGAAGAAAACAAGAGACAAACTCGGCTATGGGAGGAAAGACAGGGAAAGATTAAGAAGAGATGAAGGCTGCCCGGGAAGGCATATGAAAAAAAAAGAAAGCGGTGACGATGAGAAAAAGAGAGAGAAGAAGAGAAGAAGATGTTGAACAAGATGAAAGAAGGAGACAATGAAGGAGATGAAGTGTTGTTGTCCACCCCTTCGTGTATTTTATTATGTAAATACATACAATGTAAGTCTTCGAAATAAAGCTATAAATTCTTTATTTTTGTGTAGACAAATATGTGCTCGATACACCTTGTTGATTGTGTAAAAGAACAAGAATGTTATGATCAATAAAAGGATTGATTCTCGCGCATACATTCTATGTTAATACACTATCTGTATGTATCTTTGCTATTTGCATTTTTGAATGGTTTAAGTTTTGGCATCATCAAAAAGGGGAAATTGTTAGGAAATTTATTGTTTAGATTTTGATGAATGCCATGTAAAACTTAGAATAGGAAGTTGGCACCCCAATTCTTGGTTGTAAAATGCATTGTAATAAATAGAGTGGCCAAAGCCGAGCTAAGTCGCCTACGCCCTAACATGCAAGAAGACAATCAAGACTAGAAGGAAGACTCATTGCGAGACAATTTGAGTATGGCAAAGAAGAGTAGACGGGAACTCTATGAAGAAGCGGTGAGATGCGGTGAGTGGAGTATTAGTCAAGTCAACTTGAGAAAAGCCAAGTCTCAAGTTGAAGTGATGAGAAGAGTCATCCGATGATTGGAAAGCGACTCTAAGTCACCTGGGAAAGCAAAGAAATGCGTCAAGTCGAGATAATCGTAAAAGACCGTTGCCGAGAAATCAAGAGAATTACTTAAACAAGTAATATCTCCATATCACCTTTCTGGAGTGCTCGGTCGAAGCGTGCAAAAGGAATGAACCAATGGGAAGCTACACCGTGTCGAACTCGAAAAGGTGAAAGAACAATTCATACGAGGAAATGGCAATTCCAAGGATCGCAACAAGACAAAGCCAACGATCTGCAAGTGACTTTCAAAAATAAGCCTATCTCTTCAACGGGCAAATTTTTAAAAGATCACTATAAAAGGTGAGGAGTTTATTTGAGAATATGACACAAGAGAGACACAAGTTTCAGATTTGAACCAAAACGTTCAAGCAATTATTAGAAAATCAATCATTCTCAATCCTCAAGCCTACACTACGAAGAACATCAATCCAACACTCACTGTGAAGGAAAGATAACTTCAATCGGTTGAAGAGGAAAATCTTGAAAAATCAAAGGGTCTACATTCCACGAAGGATTGTAGGAAGGTTCAAGATCGAACCAAGTCTTAAGCTTTTGGAGGGCTTCGTGATCAAATCCAAAGAGCTTGAGCAAGTGAGTGTAGTAGCAAGGCAAATACGCCTGTGAAGAAGGTCGAGTCGTCGAGAAGCTTGGTGAGTGATCAAGGCGTCTCAGGGATCGAGTCCCAAAAGATCAAGTTATTTGTGTGATCAAGACTTGTATCGGGATTACCACTTTGTATCGATCATTACCTAGTGGATTCCTCCGGGGAGTTGGAGAAGAGAGGAGTAGAAGAATTACCCCATCTTGAACCTCTATAAAATTTTCATTGTGTCATTTACATTTCAAAGACTTTAATTCTTGCATCTTAGCTGTTTATATCTCTTGATAAATTTGCTATCCACTTGATAATTTATAAGTACTAAACTAAGCACTAAATCCTTGCTTAACCAAACTTAAGGGTGTTAAGTCTTCGTGAAAACAAAACCACAAGTTGAGTTAATTTAGAGCCAACGGTGAGTTATTCCATCAACGGCTCGGTTGAGTCCGTTGAGAGACTAACTCTACTTATTGACTAAATTGTCCATCAAGGACACTGGTGTGTAGTATCAACTCTGTATATTTAAAAGGACTAAATCGAAAATTTGGTAAGGTTTATTCAACCCCCTTCTAAACCTTACACTTACACCCCTTGGGACCTACACTTCTTTTCATGTTTCATCTCTTTTCTTTGAGTCTTCCGAGTGTCAACTCATTTCAATTAACCCTAACTCATGCTTGAGTTCTTCAAATCTTGACTCACATAATGGTTTTGTGAATATGTCGACCAACCTTGCTTATCGGTTGAAATATATTCCAAGGTGATGTCTTTCTTTTCAACATGATGTTATGAAATGATATCGACATCGATATGCTTTGTTCTTGAGTGCAACACAGGATTTTGAGTGATTGCAATTGCACTTGTGTTATCACACATGATTGGAATTTCCTTTTCTTCAACTTCATAGTCTCTCATTCTTTGTCTCATCCATAAGACTTGGGCACAAAATGTTTGCCCATGCCTATGTATTCCGGTTGTAGAGGTGGCTATTGGTCTTTTGCTAAACCACGAAATTAGCCTATTTCCAAGCATTTGACATGTGCTCGAGGTGCTTTTCTGTCAACTCTACATCCAAAGATAGTCGAGTCTGAATAACCAATTAGCTTGAATCCGCCTTCCTTTGGATACCATAAGCCAACTTCTTGGCTTCCTTTCAAATATCTCAAGATCCTCTTAGTTGCGGTCATGTGGCTTTCTTTTGAAGCAGATTGAAATCTTGCACATACACCTACAAAGCAAAGGTGATGTCCGGCCCGCTTGTGAGATAAAGCAATGATCCAATAAGTGCTCAGTATCTTGTTTGATCTGACGGGCTTGCCATCCGCATCCATATTCATTTTGATTGATGTATTCATTGGTATTTTCGAGAAGACTTCTCTTCCTTACCAAATTTCTTCATTAAATCTACGGTGTATTTTGTCGACTTATGAAGGTTCCATCCTTCAATTTGTTTCACTTGGAGTCAAGGAAGAATGTCGTTCTCCCATCATGCTCATTTTGAAATTGCTTTGCATAAGATTTGAAAATTTATCACGCGACTCTTTGTTTGTGGATCCAAAAATGATATCATCCACATATATTTGAACAAGCAAAGATACTCTTCCTATCTTGAATTCTGAAGAGTGTTCTGTCCACTTTGCTTTTGTGAATCCGTTCCCGATCAAGAATTGTGACAATGTATCATACCATGCTCACAGGTGCCTGTTTCAACCCATATAGAGCTTTCTTGAGTTTGTATACTTTATCTCCAAGAGTCTTCTCGCTCAAATCCTCGGAGGTTGTTCAACATACACTTCTTCTTCCAATAAACCATTAAGAAATGCACTCCTTACATCCATTTGATATACAATAAAGTTCTTGTGAGTCGCATAGGCAAGAAACATCCTTATGGCTTCCAATCTTGCCACAGGAGCAAATGTTTCATCAAAATCTATCCCTTCTTCTTGGCAATATCCTTTGGCTACCAATCTTGCTTTGTTTCTTACCACAGTAACCTTCCTCATTCATCTTGTTTGAATACCCATTTAGTGCCAATAACATTTTGATGGGTAGGTCTTTGAACCATTCCACATTTTATTTCTTTCAAACTGATTCACTCTTCTTGCATGGCTTGAATCCAATGTGTGTCATCCAATGCTTGTGACACATCTTTAGCTCTGTTTGTGAGATAAAGCATGTGAACATTGCTTCTTGTTGAGCTCGGATCTCGTTTTGACACCTTCTCTTACATCTCCAATGACTAGTTCGGTGGATGGTCTCTCGACCATCTTACATCGAGGTTGGAGTAAGTTAATGGATTCGATCATCTTGTAGTTGTGTTGCTTTGATCGGCTCTCTCATCATCACTTAGTGCAGATTTTCCAACTTTTTGAGACTCAAACTATCTCATCTTCATCCGGGGTTTATAATTCCGGCTTGACTTGACATAGGGACTCTTCGCATGGTTGGTTGATTCAAACTTATCGGTGACTCTTCAATGTCTTCTCCATTTACATTTGGCTCATCAAACACCACATGAATGGATTCCTCTCGTAACCATAGTACTCTTGTTGAGTACTCTGTAGGCTTTGCTTTTGAGTATCCCCGAAGATACCTTCATCGCCTTTAGCATCAAAAGCCTTTAAATTATCTTTGCCATTGTTATGGATGAAGCATTTGCATCCAAATATTCTAAAATATGCAACATTTGGCTTTCTCCTGTCCAAATCTCATAGGGAGTCTTTGTCATTTGTCATTTTATCATGCATCTATTTTGAGTATAGCATCTTTGTGTTTATGCTTGACCCAAAATCTTTTAGGTAGCCCCTGCTTCACTAACATGGTCCCTTCGCTTCTTCTTTAAGAGTTATGTTCCTTCTTTCGCAACTCCATTTTGTTGTGGAGTCCTTTCATGCAGATAATTCATGACCAATACCATTTTCAATACAAAAGATCTTGAGTGATTATACTATTGACAAACTCATTTCTCCTGTCGGATCTTATTTTGATAATGGTTTGACTCTTCTCATTTTGGATTCTTTTCATCATTTTGTGGTAGTTTTGCAGAGTTTCTTTCTTCTTACACATGAATATTGTCCATGTATATCTTGAGTAGTCATCTACTACCACCAAGGTGTAATTCTTCCCTTACTTATGCTAGCTGGTTCAACTGGACCAAATAGATCCATATGTAGCAGGTGCAATATTCTTGTTGAAGATGGACATGTCTTTTCTTTGAATGATGATTTGATTTGCTTTCCCATCTGGCATGCATCACATACACTTTCCTTCTTGTATATTGAGTCTGGAAGTCCTTCTACAAGACTGCTTCTGGCAAGCTTGTTAATTGTTTTGAAATTTAGGTGACTCAGCTTTTTGTGCCACAGCCAACTTGATTCAGTTGTGCTCTTTGCTAGTAGACAAGTGCTTGGTGTTGCAGTTGACCAATCTACCACATACATGTTCTTTTGTCTGCATCCTTGCAACACAACCTCATTGGATTCAATGTCCTTGATTTGGCATATACCCATGTTGAATCCAACATTGTAGCCTTTGTCACGAGTTGGGTAATACTTAGCAGATTGAATTTGAGTCCTTCAACATATGCAACATCGTGATTTCTAATCCATTTTTCTTGATGGATCCAATGCCTCTTATTTCTCCTGGAGCTTCATTTCCTCCAAATATGACTTTTGCACCTCTGACTTCCTTGAATTTTGATAGATTTTTCTTGTTACCTGTCATGTGCCTGGAACAGCCACTATCCATGTACCAGGTTCCTTGGCACTCAGTTGCTCCTTGAACCTGCAATCAAGGAAGTTAGGTTTTAGGTACCCATACTTGCCTGGGTCTGAGGGGTTAGTATTGTAAGATGATCCAACCAACCTATAGCCAAATTATTTGACTCTAAGGGGTTGCCATCTATCGATGTCATAATCATAATTAATTTTGGCAAATTGCTTGGGGGTTCTAGGTTCATACAACTGTCTCTTTTGTACGTATGCTGTGTATGTGTTTTAGCAACTGCCTTCTTTGGGTAGTTGTGATATCTCGAGTGTAGTGCCTAGGTGCATATGTGTGTCTTTGATGAAAGCTCTTATAACTTTGGAGTGGCCTTTCTTGAGTTCTAGGCCTTTGCCACTTAGACTTATATTCCATAGGTCTTTCTTTGAAAGTTCACATTATCCCAATCGGCTTGGCTTGGGTACTTTCTACCATTCCCATCATATGTGTTTCTTTTATAGAACTTTTGGGGTTTTTGGTAGCTCGGTTCTTCTTTCGAGTATTTCTGTTTGGAGTTCTTTGAGGAACTCTATTTGGATTTCTTCTCGGATGTCCTCTCAAAGACACTCAAGTCGTTTTCCTTTTCCTTTATAACCAAGGCGTTTGCTTGTGATTGTGCTTTGGAATAAATGTGTGTGCACCATTTGGAGTTTTGGATTTGATACTTCATTACTTGAAGATCCTTTTTCCAAAATCACTTTTGGAGTTTGACATAGCACAGAGGAATTAAATCCTAAGCCTGTCTTGTCTCCACATTCTCTTTGACTCATAATAAGATCATCCAATGATTTAGATGCCTTAGTGAATGAGGCAATCACATTTTGAGGTCATTTTCCTCTTTTCTATAGCAATTATCTCTGCTATTAGCTTAGCATTTTCGGCCTTTAGACTTTCATTCTCATCGGCTATTTGACTTAGAGTACTCGGCTCCTTAGTCGAGATGTGAGTTTTAGCTCTTGAGTAGTAGTGTTTTCCTCATTTAGAAGTGTGTGTGAGGATTTAATGTGTTCAAAGTCTTTCATCATTTTGCCTAATGAATCATAAAGATCAGTGGGTGATGAAGTGTGTGTGTGTGTCACGATCACTATCACTAGAATCGAGTGTGATGAATTAGAGTGTACCTCATCTTCTTGGTCGGGTTGGTCTTGTTCCTTGGCCATCAAACGGATCAAGGCTTCTTCTTCTTCGAGTCACTTGAGTAGTCACTTCACTACCTCCGAATCAGTTGTGTCTCTTGACTTGGTTGTCTCGCCTGATCTCTCGGACCAACATTGCCTTTTTCTTTTCTTGTCTTCTTTCTCTCAAGACCTTTCTTTATTCTTCATTCTGTATTTGTTGACTACAGGATATGGGCAATCAATGGCATAGTGACCTGGTTGCCTGCAGTTCAACATAGATTTTCAACCTTTTGATCAACTCTTTCCATTCTCTTGGATTGTCGGCCCTTTGATATTCAACTTTTTGATGCTCGCTCTCTTGGTTGGCCTATCTTCCCTTGACTTGGAGGGAGCCGAGTGTCTTCTCGGAGGATTCGCCCATGCTCTCTTGTAGTTCTTGTTGAAGAACTTGTTAAACCTTTAACCATCAAGGCTATTTCCTCTTGGTCAATGACTTCTTTGACCTCGGCTCTCTTGCCATCCTTAACAATTAGAGCAAATTGTTTTGGGCATAATTGTCTCCTCCTCGGTCTTTTCTTCTCGGCTCAAATTCGTAGGCTTTGATATCCGAGAATAGCTCATGGTTGGATGTCTTGGATAGGTCCATGGAATGTCTTAGTGCCATGACCTTCATTTCCCATTCGGTGGGAGACTTCTTAGAATCTTCATACACATTTCTTCTCGTGTATATTCTTTTCCAAGTGCGAGATAGCTCGTTGGTAATTTACGTGAACCGAGCATTGATTGATCCAAGGTCTCTCCTGCGATCATTTTGAAATTCTCAAATTTATGTACATCAACCGATAGTTTATTTTCCTTGATTTGCTCCGAGCCTTCACAAATCAATGTTAGCTTGTCCCGCATTTCTTTAGCCGTTTTGCATGATTTGACTTTATTGGACATGGCTTTGTCCAAGGTTTTGTAAAGAATGTCCTTGGCCACATTGTCCAAGTTATATCTTTTTTGTCATCATTTATCCATTCGGCTCTTGGTTTTTCAACCATGACTGGTCCGGGAGCAACATCCTCTTCACCTTCACCGCACTCTCCTTACGATTGTGTTCACTTTTAAAATTTGCAGTGGCCCATCCTCTATCACTATCCACATCTCATCGTGTAATCTTTGATAGATGAGCCTCGCATCGAATTTTCCAATCATCAAATTCTTCAATTGTGAACATAGGGATGCGTGTCAAATTTGCTTCCATGATAATAACTTTTTTCTTTGGTAAAAAGAGTTTTGAAAGATCAAGTACTAAAACAGATTTTGAAAAATTTGGAGATCTAGTTCAAGAACGGTGCGGAAGGCTCAATGAACCAACCGCTCCGATACCACTTGTAGGTCCCAAGGGGTGTGAGTGTAAGGTTTAGAAGGGGGTTGAATAAACCTTACCAACTTTTCAAATTAGTCCTTTTAAATATTCAAAGTTAATACTTCACGAGTTGTGTCCTTGATGGACATCTAAGTTAGTTAAATAGCGAGTTAGTCACTCAGCGGACTCGGATCGAGCCGTTGATAGAATAACTCCTATTTTGACTAAAGACTTAACTTTCCATTGTGATTTGTTTTTGATGGAAGACTTAACACCCTTGAATTTGGTTAAGTTTGTTTTAATACTTGGTTTTAGCACTCATTGATTATCAATTGGATAGCAAATTTATCAAGAGATATAAAAATAAGATGCACGAGAAATTAAAGTCTTTGAAATGTGAATGACACAATAAGTTTTTATAGAGGTTGAAGATGGGGTAATTCTTCTACTCTCTCTTCTCCAACTCCTAGAGGAATCCACTAAGTATTGATCAATATACGAGTGGTTAACGATCTAGATACAAGTCTTGATCACACACGGTGACTTGATCCTTTGGGACTCGATCGGAGATGCCTTGGTCACGGGTGGCCCTGGGCTTCTCGTGACGACTCGCCTTCTTCTTCACAGGCGCGTTGTCTTGCTACTACAGCCCACTTGCTCAAGCTTCATGGATTTGATCACGAAGCCCCCAAAAACTTGATATCTTGGTTCGACCTTGAACCTTCCTAAAATCCTCCGTGGAATGTAGACCCCTTGATTCTTCAAAAATTTCTTCTTCAACTGATTGAAGTTATCTTTCCTTCACGAGATGAGTGTTGGATTGATTTCCTTCGTAATGTAGTTTGAGGATTGATCTTGAATGATTTGAGAATATTTTTGGTTACTGATTCAAATGTTTGCTTGAATGTTCGTGGTTGTGTAACCTTCTCTCGCAGTTATTCCTCGGCCTTTTATAGTGATCTTTCAATCTGCCCGTTGAAGAGATAGGCTTATTTTTGAAATTCACTTGTGGTCGTTGGCTTGTCTTGTTGCGATCCTTGAAATTGCCACTTCCTCGTATGAATGATTCTTTTAGCTTTTCGAGTTCGACCCAAGTGCGGTGCTTCCCATTGGTTTATTCTCTTGCACGCTTCTCGGGATCGAGCACTTCAAGAAAGGCAGATATGGAAGTATTACTTGTTTAAGTAATTCTCTTGATTTCTGGCAACGGATCTATTTGATTATCTCGACTTGACTGCATTTTCTTAACATCCCCAGGTGACTTGAGTCGACTTCCAATCATTGGATGACTCTTTCTGTCACTTCAACCTTGAGACTTGGCTATCTTGAGTTGACTTGACCGATACTTCACTCGTTGCACCTTGATCTTGTTCTGTCTTCTCTTCTTTGCAACACTCGGTGCCTCATAGATGACTTGACTCACCGACCAGCCCTATCTATTATAATGCAATTTACAACAAAAATGGGGTGCTAACTTCTATTCTATTTTACATGGCATTCATCAAAATCTACAAAATAATTTCCCAACACAAGATAAGAAAAAGGCAATGTTGGTGCAGAGACTTTGAGACAGTCAAGTCAAAAGACACGGAGACTCGGAGAGTAGTGAAGCTAACTACTCAAGCGACTACGAAGAAGAAGCCTTGATCCGTCTAATGGCCAAAGAACAAGACCAACTTGACCAAGAAGATGAGGTACACTCTAACTCATCACACTCGATTCTAGTGACGATGATTGTGACACACTTCATCACCCACTCCGATCTTTATGATTCATTAGGCAAAATGATGAAAGACTTTGAACACATTAAATCCTCACACACACTAATAAATGAGGAGAATGACCTACTAAAAGCCAAAACTCAACCCGACTAAGGAGCCGAGTACTCTAAGTCACATAGCCGATGAGAATAAAAGTCTAAAGGCCGAAAATGCTAAATTAATAGCAGAGATATAGCTTGCTATAGAAAAGAGGAGAATGACCTCAAAAATGTGATTGCCTCATTCATTAAGGCATTTACATCCTTGGATGATCTTATTATGAGTCAAAGAGAATGTGGAGATAAGACAGGCTTAGATTTAATTCCTCTCGTGCTATGTCAAGCTCCAAAAGTGATTTTGGAAAAAGGATCTTCAAGTAATGAAGCATCTCAAAATCTAAAACTCCAAATGATGCACACACATTTATTCCAAAGCACAATCACAAGCAAAGCTGGCCTTGGTTATAAAGGAAAAATGAAAAGCGGCCGGTTGAGTGTCTTTGAGAGGGCGATTGAGAAGAAATCCAAATGAGTTCCTCGGCAAACTCCAAACAGAAATACTCAGAAAGAAGAAACAGAGCTACCAAAAGCCCCGAGAAGTTCTATAAAAGGAACACATATGATGGGAATGGTAGAAAGTACCCAAGCCAAGCCGATTGGAATAATGTGAACTATCAAAGCAAAGATCTATGTAATATAAGCTTTAAATGGCAAAGGCCTAAGACTCAAGCAAAGGCCATCCCAAAGGCAAAAGAGCTATCATCAAACACACATATGCACTCAGGCACTATCCTCAAAGATATCACAACTACCCAAACAAAGCAATTGCTAAAATACATACACGGGCATACAGACAAAAGAGACAGGTTGTATGAACCTAAAACCCCAAGCAATTTGCTAAAATTAATTATGATTATGGCGATAGATGGCAACCTCTTAGAGTCAAATCATTTGGCTATAGGTTGGTTGAATCATCTTACAATACTAACCCTCGGGACCCGGACAAATATGGGTACCTAAAACCTAATTTCCTTGATTGCGGGTTCAAGGAAGCAGTGAGTGCCAAGGCACTGGTTCATGGATAGTGGTACATTCCGGACACATGACAAGAAACAAGAAAAATCTGTCAAAATTCAAGGAGGTTAGAGGTGCAAAATTCATATTTGGAGGAAATGAAGCTCCAAGAGAAATAAGAGGCATTGGATCCATCAAGAAAAATGGATTAGAAATTACAGATGTTGCATATGTTGAAGGCCTCAATTTCAACTTACTAAGCATAAGTCAACTCTGTGACAAGGGCTATAATGTTGGATTCAATATAGGAGTGTGCCAAATCAAGAACACTAAATCTAATGAAGTAGTGTTGCAAGTATGCGGAGACAAAAGAACATGTATGTGGTAGATTGGTCAACTCGCAACACCAAGCACTTGTCTCATAGCAAAAAGCACAATGAGAATCAAGTTGGTTGTGGCACAAGAAGCTGAGTCACCTAAACTTCAAAACAATTAACAAGCTTGCAAGGAGCAATCTTGTGGAAGGACTTCCGACTCGAGTATAAAAGAAGAAAAGTGTATGTGATGCATGCCGGATGGGAAAACAGATCAAATCATCATTCAAAGAAAAGACATGTCCATCCTCAACAAGAATATTTTTGCTACATATGGATCTATTTGGTCCAGTTGAACCAGCTAGTATAAGTGGGAAGAAATACACCTTGGTGGTAGTAGATGACTACTCAAGATACACATGGACAATATTCATGTGTAAGAAGAAGAAACTCGAAGAAACTACCCACGGTGATGAAGAGAATCAAAATGAGTCAAACCATTATCAAAATAAGATCGACGGAGGAACGGAGTTTGTCAATGGTATAATAACTCGTATTGTGTTGAAAATGGTATTGGTCATGAACTATCAGCAAGGACTCCACAAACAAAATGGAGTTGCGAAAGAAGAATAGGACTCTCAAAAAGCAAAGAATGACCATGTTAGTTGAAGGGCCCTAAAAGATTTTTGAAGCAATAAACACAAAGATGCTATACTCAAAATAGATGCATGATAAACAGACGGTGACAAAGACTCCTATGAGATTTGGGACAGGGGAGAAAGCCAAATGTTGCATACTTTAGAATGTTTGGATGCAAATGCTTCATACACAACAATGGCAAAGATAATTTAAAGGCTTTTGATGCTAAAGCCGATGAAGGTATCTCTTAGGATACTCGGTGAAAGCAAAGCCTACGAGTGCTCAACAAGAGGACAATGGTTACGAAGAATCCATTCATGTGGTGTTTGATGAACCCAATGTAAATGGAGAAGATGTTGAAGAGTCGGTGATAATTTGAATCACCCAACCATGCGAAGAGTCCCTATGTTGAAGTCAATTCTGGAATTATAAACCAGGATGAAGATAAGATAGTTGAGTCTCAAAGACAATTTGGGAAATATGCGGCTAAGTGATGATGAGAGAGTGATCAAAATAACACGGTACCAAGACGATCAGTGAATCCGGCTAACTTACTCCAACTCGATGTAAGATGGCCGAGAGGCCATCCACGAGAACTAATCATTGGAGATGTAAGAGAAGGTGTAAAAACCAGATCAGAACCCAACAAGAAGCTATGTTCACTTATTTCATCTCACAAATAGAGCCAAAAGATGTGTCACAAGCATTGGATGACACACATTGGATTCAAGCCATGCAAGAAGAGTGAATCAATTTGAAAGAAACAAAGTGTGGGAATTGGTTCAAAGACCTACCCATCAAAATGTTATTGGCACTAAATGGGTGTTGAAACAAGATGAATGAGGAAGGTTCGTGGTAAGAAACAAAGCAAGATTGGTAGCCAAAGGGTATTGCCAAGAAGAAAGAATAGATTTTGATGAAACTTTTGCTCTGTGGCAAGATTGGAAGCCATGAGGATGTTTCTTGCCTATCTTTGCTCACAAGAACTTCTTTGTATATCAAATGGATGTAAAGAGTGCATTCCTTAACGGGTTATTGGAGGAAGAAGTATATGTTGAACAACCTCCAGGATTTGAGCGAGAAGACTCTTGGAGATAAAGTATACAAACTCAAGAAAGCTTTATATGGATTGAAACAAGCACCAAGAGCATGGTATGATACATTATCACAATTCGATTGAGAACGGATTTACAAAAGGCAAAGTGGATAGAACACTCTTGAGAATTCAAGATGGGAAGAGTATCGCTTGTTCAAATTTATGTGGATGACATCATCTTTGGATCCACAAACAAAGAGTCTGTGTGATAAATTCTCAAATCTTATGCAAAGCAAATTTGAAATGAGCATGATGGGGAGAGCGACATTCTTCATTGGACTCCAGTAAGTAAAAGTGAAGGATGGAACCTTCATAAGTCGACAAAATACACCAGAGATTTAATGAAGAAAGTTGGCATGGAAGAGAAGTCTTCCGTGAAAATACCAATGAATACATCGGTCAAAATGGATATGGATGCGGATGGCAAGCACGTGGATCAAACAAGATACTGAGCACTTATTGGATCATTGCTCTATCTCACAAAGCAAGCAGGCGGACATCACCTTTCTTTGTAGGTGTATGTGCAAGATTTCAATCGCTCCAAAATAAAGCCACATGATCGACAAAAGAATCTTGAGATATTTGAAAGGAAGCCAAGAAGTTGGCTTATGGTATCCTAAGGAAGGTGGATTCAAGCTAATTGGTTACTCGGACTCGACTATCTTTGGATGTAGAGTTGACGGGAAGAGTACCTGCAGGTACATGTCAAATGCTTGGAAATAGGCTAATTTCTGGTTTAGCAAGAAGCAAAATTCAATAGCTACCTCCACGGTGACGAGAATACATAGGCTGGGGCTGTTGTGCCCAAGTCTTATGGATGAAAGAATGGTGAGAGACTATGAAGTTGAAGAAAAAGAAATTCCAATTATGTGTGATAACACAAGTGCAATTGCAATCACTCAAAATCATGCGTTGCACTCAAGAACAAAGCACATTGATGTCGATATCACTTCATAAGAGATCATGTTGAAAAGAAGGACATCACCTTGGAATATATCTCAACTAATAAAGTTAGGTGATATATTCACAAAGCCATTATGTGAATCAAGATTTGAAGAACTCAAGCATGAATTAGGGTTAATTGGTGAGTTGACACTCGAAAGAGTCAAAGAAAAGAGATGAAACACGAAAAAGATGAAAAAGGGTTGAACTCTTGAATCACGGTGAGTGAATCACCAGATCGGAGAATTAGTGCGTCAAGTTAATCGACAAACGGTGAGTACCTATGTGCAAAGAGAGAAGAGATAAATCGGCTAAGGAATAACCTCGAGTCATTTATGAGCAAAGTGGCAAAAACGCAATCGTTTTTACTAAGCGGGGAATGTTTTTAAGAATGACGTCGACATAATTATGACGTGTACAGTCAAAAGCTGCATACCAAGCTTATGATTGGATATAAATGCTTCCGTATTAAATGCGAGAAATTAAATGTTAATCGGCGTGCAAAATCTAAGTCGTTGATCTTGATCAAATTTCAAAAACCACCCGCACGTCCTTTCATAACCCATACATATACCGTTTCGCCCAACTTTCTCACTTTACCAAAACTGTCCATCTCTCTCGAAAGCAAAAAAAAAATTTTCTCTCAAAACCCTACAAATCTTCAAAGTCCATTTTAAAAGTTTCGTTCGGTAAAACATCGAGAAATAGCATCTACTCACGATTTTGTCAAATTGGGAAAGCAAATCCACACCGGGTCTCTTGTGGATTTCGACGGCATGATCAAACAGGGGTCTGACAACACCCTTGTGAAGAAGATAGCAGAGAAGCTGGAAAAGTCTGGACTGAAACCATTTTTGACGATGGAGTTTCCGATGACCTACGTGGAAGAGGTCGCACAGTTCTACGTGAACGCTGAAGTTCACGATGAGGGCATCAAGTCCTCTGTTCACGAAAAAGAATTCACCATCACCGCCGAGGATCCGACGTGAGAACACTATTCGTTGCGGCGGAAGGAGTGAGGAGATTTATGAAGTCGATGTTAACCTGGTCTTTGCCTTGGAAGGAAGTAGCCAAACCGAATATCTTTGTGAAGGTTGTCTACGACTAAGAAGAAGTCTTTGAAGGAAGACTACCACAAGTGCTGGATATTGTTGCCAAGTGCGTTGATATCAAATTTGGAAGCTTTAATCATTTTGTCCCAAAACTAAGCCGATCGTCGTGATAGTTGTGATCATAGAAGAAAAGAAGTGAAGGTGGGCTGAGTTTGTATACGCAGACTCGCCAAAATGTTGGGAATAAATCCTTCAAGAAGGATGGTTCGTTTGGAGGATCACGGGTGCGGCCTGGTGATTGGCGGATGATGGAAGTGAAAGGAGTCCTCTTCGACATGGAAAGGCATTCCATGTCAACAAGAAAATGTTCGGTCTAACCTTTTTCGGAGCACGAAGCGAGCATATGCCAAAAGAGCGTACGAGTGAGGGGGAATCGGTGACCCTGAAGAAAGCATTTGTCTCCTCCTCTCCCAGGAGAAGGCGTCGCCCCGTAGCTACAAAGAAGATCACGCCTCTGCTGAAAGAAAAAGAGAACAAAAGATGCATGCACTGCCCCTGCAGCCGAGTCATCGCCCCTGCGCCCGCAGCGGAGAAGGAGCCTCAAATACCTTCTCCAGGTTATCAAGAAAAGGAGGATCGATAAGCCGAGACGGCCGACTCCTAAAAAGACAACAAAGACTAGCCCCACGCCCAGGACTCGAAGAAACCATATCCGAGCGAGAAATCCCTTTGGTAAGGACTAAAAGAAGAAGAATCTTCAAGCGCCCGAGCTTGAGAAACCGGCCGAGTTAGCCACTCAATTAAACAGACATCTAGGAGACTACTAGAGAAGTAGAGTCTCAAGAAATTGTAGATGAAAAAATGACCAAGTCTGTGAAGGCGATCGTGAACAGAGGCAAATCAAGACACAGTTGTCATCGAGCAAATTTTAAACACAAGAAGCATCCGAGAAAGCAAACTCTCCTGGTGATAGGATTGTATCCCCTCCCGCAACGACGCCGAGGTGTGGAGCACCAAAGTTTGCTACCTTCAATCCCCGAGAACGAGGGACAAAGCAGGAGAAGATGACAAAGATGATGATGATATAATGATCCTATCCCACCATATCTCGACATCCAAAATCGTCTGCGAGAGTGGAGGAAGTGGAAGCCGAGTCGATCCAGGAAACGATTCCAAAGACCAAAATTTATTGAAGAAGAAGACGAATCGTTGAACTTTCTCGGATTGACCACCGTGGTCCAAGCACTTGATGATGAAAAAAGCGCACGGATATCTTGCAGATCTTCAAAGACAAGGAGAAGCGTAGAGATCGCGAGTTAGTGAAGCTCGTGAAAAGGCGATATCTGTCCCTTTCTTTATCGAACAATCGATCATACACATCCTCATCTTGACATTCTCTCCGGGAGTGATGAGGATCGGACCTGCTTGCTACTACTCTGAGAAGAATTGGAGATGCAAAGAAGCCATGCGCGAATCTAGGATCCTACATGAGCAATGGTTATTGGAAGGACCAGGGAGTCTTCCACATCGCACCGGAGATTGATCCGATGGGAGTGGAGCAACATATTGCCGCGATTGTTGCCGCCACCACTTCCCCGCTCACTCGAGAAGAAGGTGTTAAGGGAATTGGCGATGAATCGGGATTGAGGGGACCCATCGAGCCTACCCCTAATGAAGGTGTCTCATCACCGCCCCAACTGAATACTCAAAGGGAACAGCCGGGAGTCCTGGAGACGAGTGACCCTAATCCAAGTCACTCATTGTGTGTGTGCGAGGGGGAAACTCCCTCCACCGCAGCCTAGGTCGGAGGTTGTTGCAGATGACTCCACAATGAATCTTGGAGGCGAAGTGGAGAAGGAACAACAAACGGATACACATCAAATTGTCATGACGTGCTCAGACGATTAAAGCTTAATCTCTGAAGTGCCAATCGCACCGCAGGCAATGACGACGCCTGATGCGAGCCGAGGCACGAGGAAGGAATCGCCGGGAGTTAACACTGGCAATGAAAGTGCAATCCATGGAGTTGAGACTCCACTTTGGATGCCACCTCGAAAGACCCCAAGACAATGACATCTTTGTCGAAGGGATCTATTCAATGCCCCCGCATTGCGATTGAGACCGCAGGAGGTAATGAAGGCCGACGGGAGGTTAAAACTTCCGGGGTAAAGAGACGGAAGACGAAACATCCCTCCTACTATCATTGATCCATCCGAAAAGGAGATAAGTGCTCTTCACGATTCCCAAGAAAATCGATGTAACCTTTCCGGGATCCGAAGGTGAAGACGGCCGAGTTATCCCCTATTGCCAATCCAAAAGACTCGGTGAGGATGTTCTCCCAAGCACAAGTATGTCCGACCTTAATGCTACTCGCCAAACCTTTAATTTTGATGATGAGCCACCCATGCAAATCTCATCATTGTCCGATGACGCTTCGATATGGCCGAGGACCGTCAACGATATGGAAAAATTAGTCGAGACCGATTTAAGTTTAAGACGATTGAGGCTCGCAGTCGGGTCAACTCCACCATCACAGGACCCCAGTGAAATAGAGTCAACTACGCAGCTCCCCAAGCCGTAGCAGGATCGACTCCACCAGAACTTCACGAGCACAAGTTGCCATTGAGCGATTCCCCGTTGCCCGTGATGATCCATTTGAAGACTTGTTTCCCTTCTCTCTAGAAGTACCGACCTTCCCGAAGAATCACTCGAGATCAAGAACATTTCCATAAACTCCGATCTCGTTATTCCAACAGACACCATCGTCCCAAAGCAGACTTTAACTTTTTGGCCGCCACTTGGTGAGATAGAAGTGACATTTGAGGTTCGAGAAGTTTTCAAGGCCATATTTGCGAGAGATAGAGAAGATGGAGAGGCACGGCCTCATTGGACATGAGGTGGATAACAGAGACGCAAATCTTACTGCCCGATCTGCGAGGAATAATTGTCGATCCGGGAATGGTGGCAACAACAGCAAACAATGCACATAGAACAAGCTCGATATTTCAGGACATTGTTCAATAAATTGCTAGTCTGGCGGGCTGAGAATGCTGATATGAAGACAAGAATGCAAGAGAACATCGATCGAATGCATGAATCTCACAACACAGAGATGCAACTGTTCTTTGCGTGAATTTAATAAGAAAGAGCTCCCCGCGTAGAGGAGAACATGGAGAGGAAATTCAGCCTCCTCATAGCTGAAATGAAGCTGGTAGCAATGTGAATCCAACACCACCCGCTCCGAATTCCGTGCAAAGATACTCCGCAGCCAGATTCGAGCATAACTCGGCCTATCACCGCTTAGACTTCATGATTGCTAGCTTGTTTCGGGGTTCCTCTCTCCTTTGATGATGCCAAAAAGGGGGAAGAGGAATACCTAAAGGCGTTGAAAGGATCGAAGTCGAGAAGAAGGACGCTTGTTGTGAAGGAAAACGGTGAGGAACTAAGAAGAGAGAAGAAGGAAAATCTGTTGAGGGGGAAGGTTCGAAAGGTTCAAAAGATATGACTTTGATGATTGCTAAAACCCCCAACAAGGTCTTGTCACATCCGATATCATCAAGAAACTTCCCATGACTTCTGCGCGCTCCAACATCCTGCAGCACCCATGGCCGAAAAGAGAAAGATAGTTGAAGCGGGATGAAGGAGGTGGAATGAAAGATGGATGCCCGAGTTATGGATATACTAAAACAACATGGAGGCATTCTAATAGACAGACACCTATGCCATTTCGGACGTCGGAACCGAGCCAAGATCTGTTGATGAATTCAAGACGCCGCATCCAGGTTACTTCGCAAACATGTCCATCGCTCAAGCCTGGGATTTGTATTGGGAAAAAGTCCTCAAGCTATGTGAAGAAGCGAGCGACAGTGCGAGACCACGCTGGTCACTCTATTAGTCACTCATTTGGGAAAAAGAAGGCCCCAAGATAAACACGCCCAAAGGCGAGAGGAAGAAGCGATGGTAGAGGAAGAGGTTTCGAGGACCAGACCCTCGCCCCAAAACATTGAATATATAGATCCAGGCAAGAAAAGAGGATCTATTGGGTTGGATTTGACGAAGTAGCCAACCTGCAAGTGTCCAAGAGCAATGTTGAGTATGTGAAGAGGATCGAGGAAGAAAATAGAAGACAAACTCATTTGTGGGAAGAAAGGCAAGAAAGAAAAAGAAGAGATGAAGCTGCCAGAAAGCATATGAGAAAAAAAAGAAGAAAGAGAAGAAGAGGAATAGATCGAGAAGAAGATGGAGTGAAGAAGAGGAAAGAAGGAGCGGCGAAGGAGATGAAGTGTTGTTGTCCACCCCTTCATGTATTTTACTATGTAAATACATCTTTATGTAAGTCTTTCCGTACATCGAATAAACTTGTGTAATTTCTATACTTGCGTAGATATAGAATAGCATGGCTACATTAAGTTCTGCTTAAGCTCCGATACACTCAGAAACAAATGTATAAAGAACAAGAATGTTATGATCAATAAAAGATTGACTCTACGCATACATTCCGTGATTCTACATATCTCGTATGTATCTTTGTTGTTTAATTATTGTATGAATGTTTTATGTTTTGGCATCATCAAAAATGGGGAAATTGTTGGGAAATTAATTTTTAGATTTTGATGAATGCCATGTAAAACTTAGAATAGAAAGTTGGCACCCCATTTTTGTTGTAAATTGCATTGTAATAGATAGGGCTGGTCGAGTGAGTTAAGTCGCCTATGCCTCGAACATGCAAGAAGACAACGGAGACTAAAAGGAAGACTCCGATGTGAGGCAATTGAGTATGGCAAGAAGAAGACATGAACTCGATCAAGGTGCGGTGAGATGCGGTGAGTGAAGTGTCGGTCAAATCAACTCAAGATAGCCAAGTCTCAAGATGAAGTGACGGATGAGTCATCCAATGATTGGAAGTCGACTCGAGTCACCGGGGAAGTCAAGTAAATGCGGTCAAGTTGAGACAATGAAAGAGATCCGTTACGTAAGTCAAGAGAATTACTTAAACAAGTAATACTTCCATACTCCCTTTCTTAAAGTGCTCATCCCGAGAAGCATGCAAAAGGAATAAACCAATGGGAAGCATCGCACTTTGTGTCGAACTCGAAAAAGTGAAGAATCATTCATACGAGGAAATGACAATTCCAAGAATCGCAACAAGACAAGCCAACGATCACAAGTGTCTTTTAAAAATTAACCTATCTCTTCAACGGACAAATTTTCAAAAGAACACTATAAAAGGCCGAGAATCACTTAAAAAAAAAAAGACCTTGACAATCGAAAAACAAATACGAGTAAGAAAAGCAATATCTCAGAATCGAACTATTCTCAAATCATTCAAGTTCAATCCTCAAGCCTACACTACGAAGGAAATCAATCCAACACTTACCTATGAAGGAAAGACGACTTCAATGGGTTGAAGAGGAAACATTTGAAGAATCAAGGGGTCTACATTCCAAGGAGGATTATAGAAAGGTTCAAGGTCGAACCGGTCTCAAGTTTTTGGAGGGCTTCGTGATCAAATCCAAGAAGCTTGAGCAAGTGGGTTGTAGTAGCAAGGCAGCTGCCCCGCCTGTGAAGAAGTTCGAGTTGTACGAGAAGCCACCGGTGTGTGACCAAGGCATCTCGTGATCGAGTCCCAAAGGATCAAGTCATTTGTGTGATCAAGACTTGCATCCGGACTGTTTACCACTTTGTATATCGATCAATACTTAGTGGATTCCTCCAGGAGTTGGAGAAGAGAGGATTAGAAGAATTACCCCATCTTCGAACCTCAATAAAAATTTATTGTGTCATTTACATTTCAAAGACTTTACTTTCGCACATTATTTGTCGATAAATTTGTGTCAATTGATAATCAAAAAGGTGCTAAAACCAAGTATTAAAACAATCTTAAACCAAATTCAAGGGTGTTAAGTCTTCCATGAAAACATATCACGTCAAGTTAAGTTCTAGTCAAAACAAATTTGAGTTATTCTATCAATAGCTCATCGAGTCCGTTGAGTGGCTAACTCTGCCGATTAACTAACTTAGCTATCCATCTAGGACTCATTTGTGAAGTATTAACTCGACATTTTAAAAGGACTAAATCGAAAAGTTGGTAAGGTTTATTCAACCCCCCTTCTAAACCTTACACTCACACCCCTTGGGACCTACAAAACCATTATTGTTGTAAACTCAATTTTTCAAGAGATTTTTAACCAGACTCAATAGCAATAAAGATATAGGCTTTTGGACTTGCAGATAACCAAATACATAGTATTAATGTTTAATATCATACAACAAAGCACTATATCGTTAAATCAAATAGAATAATAACAGAAATTGCTCAAAAATAATTCAAACTTTACTTTATGCTCGGATGAAAAGAACGAGCTCATGAATAGTGTCTTTAGCCGTGCTCAAATCCGAGAGAGGAATGTTTCGTCAAATCTCTTTTTGCGTTCGGTTTATGGATTTCACTTTGATCTCTTTATTTTCGGGATAATATATTTTTGGTGACACTCCTACGGGATTGAAATATGTTGAGAGTAACTAATTAAAGGAAAATGTGTGTAAACCGTGTTTTTTTCCTAATTTCGTATTGGTGGGAATTGTAGTGGCACACGTTGTGTTTCCCAAACTTTTTCTCTCTCCTGGTTAACGGTGCTTAGACGGAGTTGAGAGTGGAAAATTAATTATTCGAGAAAAAATCGTGCTGAATTAATTAGTGGGACACATGTAACATTAATATGAGTGGAATAGGGAGTGGAACAAATATTGTGGAATAGAAATCGGTCCCCTCATATTAATGTTACATGTGTCCCACTAATTAATTCTCACAAATTTTCTCGAATAATTAATTTTCCACTCTCAACTCCGTCTAAGCACCGTTAACCAGGAGAGAGAAAAAAGTTTGGGAAACACAACGTGTGCCACTACAATTCCCACCAATACCGAATTAGGGAAAAAACACAGATTTACACACATTTCCCTTTAATTAATTACTCGCAACATATTTCAATCTTGTAGGAGTCTCACCAAAAAATATATTATCCCAGAAATAAAGAGATCAAAGTGAAATCCATAAACCAGAACGCAAAAAGATATTTGACGAAACATTCCTCTGTGGAGTTGAGCACGGGCTAAAGACACTATTCACAGGCTCTGTTCTGTTTCATCCGAGCATAAAGTAAAGTTTGAATTATTTTTGAGCAATTTATGTTATAATTCTATTCGATTTGTGTGAATGATATAGTGCTTTGTTGTATGATATTAAACATTAATACTATGTATTTGGTTATCCGCAAGTCCAAAACCTATATCTTTATTGCTATTGAGTCAAGTTAAAAATCTCTTGAAAAATTGAGTTTACAACAATAATGGTTTGCTTTTTGGACAATAGATACGTCCTGTCCCTTCTTTCAGATTGTTTCTTCATTACGTGTTTTGGCTTTTGAATCACCACTTTCTTCATGTATTTGCATGAATAAATATTAATTTGATCACATAATCGCCCTCCATGATAGTACTCATCCCATGAAGCCATTTAGAAGAAAATGATTTAATCTTCCCGGAAAAAAAGATTAAAGATTCTAGTAGCCGCTTTAATCTTCCCGAAAAAAAAAAAGATTAAAGATTCTAGTAAAGACAACTCAAAACAAATGAACGAGGCACATAGGATTGCCCCCGCAAAATAAATTCATGTATTAATTTTAAACCCATTCATACATGTTTAATAATCTCACGGATTGAAAAAAATACATTTAACACATATATAAAGTAAAAAAGAAACAACTTCACAAAGAATATACTAATATTCATCTTTGTAAAAATAAACATGTATGTGAAAAACTTAGAGATTTGTTAATGATAATTCTTATGAGGAAATGTGTCGACTAGACATTATACTACTAAAAAGTACAAAGAAATATCAATTTCTTGAAACCAACCTCATAATGGTTCTAATGTTTTAATATTCTCTTGACTATTTCATTTAACAAGGAGAGGTGCATCTTCTTGTTTTAATGTACTCTCTGCAGATTAACTATAAATGAAATGTCAAAAGTTCAAAATATTTCTAGGATTGGTAGACTTGTACAAGTACAAGTGCTAATGAATGTTTAGTTATAATGTATTTATTACCTGGAAAAACCTTTTAAATTGAGTCTCTCTATTTTACTTTGAAGGTGATGGATAATGACAAATTCACACCATCCCGTAGATTGGATTTTGAGCCGAGAAATTACTCATCGGATTATTTTCGGATGGAAAATAAAGAAAACAAAGATGAACAATTTGATCTTCAAGATGCAGAAAAATTCCACAAGTGAACAAAGACTTTTACCATTCTAGAAGCAAAACTCCAACACTTGGTATGGAGTTTGAAAGTGAAAAAGCCGCTTATCAATTTTATAATGAATATGTGAGGGCACTTGGTTTCGAGTGTAAGACGGCACATGGTCCACAAAGATAAATATGGAAAAATTTTTAATCGGGTACTTTGTTGTGCGTGTCGAGGGTCAAAAGGAACAAGACAAACGAGTTGTAAATGTCAAATTCCATCATCTAGAAATAAGAAGAGGATGTGGTGCATTAATGAAAATCGTGGTCGTCGTGCGGGTAAATTCGAGGTTGTCAAGTTTGTCTCTACTCATAGTGGACATGGTTTGGTAAGTCCAAATAAAAGTCATTTTCTTAGGTCTCACTTTAACTATAATCGCAACACAAGCTATCACATTGATAGTATAGATAGTTACGGGATACCACCTAAAGCAGTTTGAATTATTTGGCTAATCAAGTTGGAGGACGTGAGAATGTTGGATTCATAATTGAGGATTACAAAATTACTTACGTTCAAAGAGAACCATAGAAATGAAAATGGGAGATACATGAGAAGTACTTGAATATCTGCAACAAAAACAAGTTGAGGATTCAAATTCTTTTATGGAATTCAAGTTGATAGAGAAGATCTTATCACAAATATGTTTTGGGCAGATGGACAAATGATGGTCGACGACATTAATTTTTTAGATGTAGTATACTTTGATAGCACTTATAAAGGAAGACCATTTGCACTTTTTGTTGGTGTTAACCACCATAAGCAAACTGTTTTGGTGCATCATTGTTATATGATGAAACTGCTCAAACTTTTGTGTGGCTCTTTGATACTTTTGCAAGAGCTATATCAGGAAAAAAACCTATAACTATTCTTACAGATCAAGATGCAACAATGGTAAAGGCTTTGACAAAAAGATGGCATGAAACATATCATCGATTATGCATATGGCACATATATCAAAATGTTGGAATCTACCTAAGCAATGTTTTTGCGAGCTTTAAAGAGTTTTCTAAGGACTTTAGTTCTTATATATATGATTGGGAAGATGAAGAAGATTTCATAAATGTGTGGAAAGAAATGCTAAATAAATATGGTCTGCAAGACAATGATTGGTTGGGAAGGATGTTTGGCATAAAAGAAAAATGGGCATTAGTATATGGACGACAAACATTTTGTGCCGATATGACTACTACTCAAAGATAGTGAGAGCATGAACGATTGCCTTGAAGAGGTATGTGAACTATAAGCATAATTTGTTACAATTCTTTTTAATTTTAGTCGATTGATTTATGATCGTTGTTACGAAGAATTGAAAGCGATTTAAGAACAAGTCAAAGTACTCCGACACCCTCGTTTCTGTTCAAATTCTAAAGCATGCAAAAAGAATTTGTTTACACACATGAGGTATTTCAATTATTTCAAGATGAGTTGTGTAAGGCTCATGATTCGACTATGAGCTTTCTTTGAGTTTGGTGCAAAATTTGAATATAAGATTACATTCTTTAAGAAAAAAATATCAACAAATTGTTAAATACGACTCATCGTAATGTACAAGATATCATGTAGTTGCAGCAAATTTGAGTTTGCGGGAATATTGTGTTCATATGCTCTTAAAGTGCTTACATCAAGAAATATAGTTACAATTCCCGAGATCTACATTAAAAGGAGATGGACAAGAAAAGCAAAAAAGTGATAGCCGAGACTTCTTCACGGCTTTATGAATTGAATGAGCAAAATGAAAAGATGATGATTGGAGAGCGTTACAAAGAATTGTGTAGATTGCACGACCAACTTGCCACAAAAGCCGTGACCGAAGAAACATATGAAATTGCAAAACAAGCTCATCAAGATGATTGAAAATATTGATGCAAATTTGGAAATTGGAGCGATTCGAAAACAAAATGATGGATCGAAAGGTCTTCGCAAAACAAACTCCTATAATCAAAGCAATAGATAGAACAATTGTTGAAAAATGGATGATATAGAAAACACCCAAAAAGATGCGAGAAAATATTATTGATGAAATTACAATAAAAGGGTGGAAAAAGAAGCAAAATCCAATGATGAGATCGGAAAAAGACCAAAAAGTGCATTAGAGAAGGCCACAAAAAAGAAAACAAAGTCTACTAAGGCACCTTCATCAAATATATCATGTTACCGATGATGAAATATTCTTTATGTTGTTCTTATGTTTTATCAAATCTGAATTTGATTATTTCATTTAATTGGTATTGCAGAATCTTGGTGTTGACAAAAGTATGCTAAACACAAATATTTGTCTCCACTCAACAACATTTCTCGCTCAAACGGCTCAATCACAACATTTTCAGGTCAAATATAATTTACATCTCTTCTTTTTAAATAGAACATTTACATGCAACATTCTCATCCTTATTGTTGTATTGAATTACTTAGGATTATCAAGTTGATATGTTTGGTTTGGGTATGTGTCCTCCTCTCGGGAAGATCTTCATTTTCATATGTGGAACCAACCCAATTAACACAAGTATGTTCTTGAGTTTCTATAAATATGTGATAAAAGTGATTTATATATATATATATATATATATATATATATATATATATATATATACTTGATCTATTAATGTGAATTACAAGATAGTTAATAAATCCACGTGTTCATCAACGACTTGATTTCCAACCTAATTTTCCAAAGAAACTATCAACAACTTGACAAAGACTAGTTTGACACAAACGCAACACAGTGATATTTATCTGCCTCATTATTAAACATTTTCTATAGCATGGAATATATTTTTAACTTGTTTTATTGAGTTACGGACTCAAACACTGCAACCACAAAATCCCGGAAGGATACCACTACAGAGTTTCACACTTGAAGGCCAACAACGGAAAAATGATGATAGATGTGATAATGCACTGAGTTTGAGAATTGAAAAACTTTGATAGTTTTATCCACATTTTACTTCTCATTTAGAAAATCTTTAAATGTCATATATCTATTTTTTACTTGTTTGCCACTTATGTTTCGATAACATTTTTTTAGATTGCCACTTATGGAATACGATGCCTAATTCAGATTATGCTACTTTCAAAGTTCAAAAGAATCACAAAAATTTCTAGTAATCAAAGTATAATATAATTACCTTTTTCAATAACAGCCTTAAAGCCAAAACAATGGGATGGACTTAATCAAATATTTATCTAACTACTCAAGTTGTTCTCTGTTTTATTTATTAGAAAACTCAAAATCCTTAAACCAATAGAGTATTTATTAGTAGTCGTTTCGCACACTTCATAAGAACAATACTATTTTGAGAAGGTGTTTGAGTGTACCACTTTGAAGAAGGCGATAAAATTGAAATTTGTGGATGCCAAATAGCTTCACCAGTGCCACTATCAAGTTATGTCGACAAAATGGCTTGAGTGCCATTTTGAGAGGTTCTCGAACAAATATTGTTGAAGTCGTATTAAATACAATTGAAAGCCCTTCTCCGATAATGATCCCATTGATTATTAATCTCACTCTTTCTTATTACTTATTCTTCTCTTTTTTCATCGTTGTTTTTCAAAATTTTGGTCCGCTAAAGAGTGGGTATTTCGAGGATGAGATACAATGGAGAAATGGAGTTGTACCCATCGAAAAAATTGGTTTGAATCCGAGACATCGGTTGCGAAAATTTGGAGTTCGCGGGGGCATCTTGGAACGTGAGGGGATTCAAGATGATGAATACGAGAGTAGATGATGTTGCCGCCTTTGCACCCGGTGAGTTTGGCACCATCGACCGGGTTTTGGGAAATCGATTCGTAATACTTGGGCGCTTGGGATGTAGAAATTGAGAAGATGGGCTGGTGGTGAAGATGGTAAGGGTGGGTTGTGTTTCCCAAACTTTTTTCTCTCCGGTTAACGGTGCTTAGACGGAGTTGAGAGTGGAAAATTAATTATTCAGAAAATCCTGCAGAATTAATTAGTGGGACACATGTAACATTAATATGAGTGGAATAGGGAGTGGAACAAATATTGTGGAATAGGAAATCTGGTCCCCTTTATGGGCTAATGGTTGTGTATCAAAAGTCAACGCTACATGTTATTAACAAAATTGGCATCGCTTATGTTTTAAAATTGCCGCAATGGTAACAGATTCTCACACAAGTTTTTGTGAAACTTAAATATATTTCCTAATTGTTTTCATATCAACATTCATACATACGAAAATATATCGTGTTTACAATTTGAAATGTATATTTTGAAATATGATACAAAGTTAAAACTAACCTGGTTAGTTGAACTTCATAACTTGAATCCATCAAATAATAAATTATCAATTGACATTGAGTTGCAAACTTCTAGTGTAATAATATGTTTACCTCTTCCCGCATAAAGAAAATAAAAATAGATAAATTATATTAACTTATGAAATATAAATAAAAATAAGAAAATAGATTTTACATGTCATTTGCTTAGGAAACTTGAATTGCAATCTCCTTTCTTTCATATCACAAAACTCATCAATAATAGAATCATCATCAAAAGTTTGTGCAATTTCTTTCTCAATGTATGTGATCAAATAACTCCCTAAATAGTCATCTTCCATCCTATTACGGAGCCTAGTCTTGACAAGCTTCATAGCAGAAAAAGCACATTCACTAGTAGCAGTAGAAATAGAAAGAGTTAGTACGAGCCGAACTAATCTATCAACAAGAGGATAAATTTGAGACTTTCCTGTCTTCACCAACTCTTGACAAAGTTCTGAAATTGTTGACAAACTTTGGAGTACGGGATATTGACGAATATCAAGCTCAAAGTACTCTAACTGAAATCTCAAATGCATTTTCTTTTGTTCAGAAAAATCTTCAAGATAGAACATTTCAACAAGCTTGCAAATATCATCAATATTAAAATATTTGTAGTCATCTCGATGAACTAAAATGAATAGAGCATAAGCAATTCCATCATATCTACTTTGAATCTCTCGTTCGTTCTTGCAGAATCGAGAATCAAATAGAAAAAAAATATCAACTCGGAAATGATGTACAATGGTAATCGGATCCTTTTTGTGACGAGATCGACCTGCCGCAAAGATAAGGATCACTCAAACTAGGAATATTTACCCCGTGTTTCTCACAAAATGGTTTCACCTTTCAAAATAAAAGATCCCATCCATCTTCTCTTAACTTTTGGACTAATGTCTTTGTTGTAGAAACAAGATGCATAACATTCACAATATCTTGAGACTTACATCGCAAAGCTTGACAAAGATCATGTGTGATTTCGAATATCAATCATAATGTGTAAAATGAATATAAATTCAAATGACGTAATTCCATCATAAGTTGCATCAGCATCGCTCGTTGAGCATAAATAGTTCCATCGTAAATTATATTCTTTTAAACTGAACATGTAGCTTCAAACATGATTTTCAAACTTCAAAGAGAACTCAAATGAGAGCTCCATCTAGTTTCACCGACTCTCTTTAAGGTTCCAATTTGAATCAAACCTTTTCTCGACTCCAACTCTTCAAAAGATATTAGTCTTTTGATCTCTTCAACTTGTGCTTCTTGTAATTGATCATATCGCTTACAAGAAGAATCAACAACATTGATAACTCAAGAACATTACGAGAAAAATTGATGAATGGGAATAACCTCTTTCAAGATACTACTAATGTCAATTGGAGTCGATGAGCAAAAACAGTTGAATATAATAAGTATATGGACACTCATTAGATACAAGTGTTTGTAATCCGGACCATTCTCCACGCATATTACTTTCCCCATCATATCCTTGACCACGAATATCTCGAACATTGAGATTATATCGTCAAGAACATTAAAGATTTCTTTCTTTAAAGTCAATGAAGCGGTGTTAGAAACATGAACTAGATCAAAAATCGTTCCCTCACATGACCAAGATTATCAACAAATCTTAAACTATTGTCATTTGTTCTCTTTTGGATTCATCTCTTGATTCATCAACTATAATACAAAATTTTGCATCAACAACTTCTTTTCGAATAACATCTCTAATTTTCTTTACAAAAATTTGTAGTATTTCTTTTTGAACTCGGGGTAATGTATAAGATGCATTATGAGCGGCATTGTACAACACAACGGAAGACACGTATTCGTTGTAAGATGCTAATAACTTTACCAATTGAGTAAAATTACCCGGATTTTTTGAATCTAACCGTTCGTTGTGTCTTCTAAGAGCACATGCTTGGAGCGTGAGCCATCAAACCGCATCAATTGAGGTCTTTAATACCAATCGGTTATTTTTTTGTTGAGATGTTTGTTTTTCAATGATTTTCTGAATGTGTTGTGGTTGATTCATTAAGTCACGACAAATCATCATAGCTCTTCTATGTGGCGAATTAGGATATTTTCCAACATGAGATAAAAGAGCACAATTTTCTCCATCATTAACCTTTTTCCAAGATCGAAATCCCTGTTATAAATGTTCCAGGAACCAACACGTCCACTTAGTTTAGAAAATAAATAACATGGCAAAAGAAAATAACATCTTTACCTGGAGAATATTCCAACCATTTCGAAATAGTTTGAACCAGGAGAATTGAAAACGACGACCTTTTTCATTTAAAGGATACTCACGCATCTCATGTTGATATGGCCCAACTTTTACATAAGCTCTTGAATTTCATCTTATTGTTCCACACTATAATTACATATTTATGGACACTTTCCGGATCTACTTCTATAGACATTACATTAAGTTCTTGAACATCTATTCGAGGGATTTTTGGTAGAGGTTCTTGTTGTTTATTATGGGTTGAAGATTCAATATTATTTTCCAAGACATCTAGGGTTTTGTGAAGAATTATTGCACTGAGAGTTCATTTTCTTTAAAAAATGAATCAATTTTTTTTGATTTTTCATTGTAATTGATTGATAATGAACCTGAATTTTGTTAAAACAGTGTGAAAATTGCTATTGATTAGCCAAAATGACTCAGTTTCAATATGTAATATTAATTTAAAATCTGAAAATTATTAAATAGATAAGATTAAAAAAAACATAAATGAACAAACAGCGAGAAAGAATCAAATAAATAAGGTATTGATTACTAACTATTATAAATAAGATTCAAACAACATCGTTTTGTAATTATGAACTAGTTAGTTGGTTTGGTTAGTTACTGAAAGAGCAGTTAGTGATTGGTTGGTTAGGGTTAGTTAATTCAGGTTATTCATATATAAAAAAATCTAACTATACGATTGAAGGGATTAAGCAGCGAGTGATAATTCAATCTCAATTTTTTTTATTATCTCAATCTCTCTCATTTCTCACAGCACAACCTCACGTTTTGCACATATTACACACAGTTCAACATAGTACACGTCACACCCATTGCTCAATACCTCGAGTTGTTCTTAGGGATGGCAACGAGTAGGTGCGGGGCGGGTTTGACTAAACACGGGACCCGTCCAGCCAAGGAAAATCGGGACTCGGGATCGGCCCCGCCCCACCTTAAGACCTGCCCCGCCCCAATGGACCTGGGGCCCGATGGGCCTAACCTGCTAGACCCGCAAAAAAAAGGAAATTTTGTAATATTCTAGACTATCATGCTTTCTCAGTACAACTTTAACCTTACAAGAAACACAGGCCTTTTGTAAATTTTTCACGACTCTCAGCTGAAGTTTGAGAAAGCCTTTTACCTGAGGAAAGATGGAGGACCGCCTCAAACTGATATATTTATGGGTAAAGGTAATTTATATTAGCTAGAAAAGGGTTAGTGAAATGAAGTTTGGTGATTATCTAGCGATTATTTAATTTCAACATCCAACTAGTGGACTCCAACATGTAGGCTGGACATGAACATTAATTTAAATATTTTGAACCTGGACTGAAATATTGTCAATAGAATTAATAAGCCTCAACATTTAATTAATCAACAATAAAAACTCTGAATGTAAAAGATTGAATTATATTATTTAATAAAATTAAATAAAAATAAATAAACGAGGTGGGTGTGTTGGACCCCTAACCCGCCGGATCCGTAGATTTTCAAAAGATGGACCATAACCCACCCCGGGACCCGTTTGATCGGATTTAGACACCTTTAACGGGTAGGTTCAATGCGAGCAGGTTTAGACTCGTCCAATTGCCATCCCTAGTTGTTCTATTTCCTCCATTGGGAAAGATTAACTCCTGGATTCAGAATCGTAAGTGATAGTAGAGGCACGTGCATAACAATTGGCCTCGTAGCTATCGATCTTGTTGCACAAGAATTGAAAGATGACAAGGAATAACACAAAATCGATAGTGGAGATCACTTGAGAATGGATACTATGGAGCGGCAAGTATCGAAACTAGGAAAATGTGTGTAAGAACTAATTACGGGTATGAAAATGATTATTTAGGAACAAATTCAGAGACACTAAATCAAAATCAAGGTACCATGAGGAAAAGAATATGAATCAACTCCACTCCAATGTCAATGTTGTATGCCCGAGGTAAGGGATAAGGTGGAATCCTCGCCCATCCTCTAGTTAATAGAAATGTTGAGAATTTTAACCGGACAAACCATAGGACCTCAAAAATTCAATTTTCCAAAATTTTTGGGGATAACCCTAGGCAAGAGTAAGTAAGTGTCACAAATTTTTGTTTTTAATCCTGTTCACTATGAAATTTTTTAAACTCGCCATACATATGGAAGGACCGCATATAGTTGGTATTTGGACTACATTGAGGGTAAGGAAACATGGGGTGGGAAAAATTCAGTGAGATGGTCTTAAGGAGATTTTCCAATTTACAAGGGGATAATCTAATAGGGGAATTTAATAAACTCACCTAAAAAGAATATGCGGAAGAATATATTACAAAATTTGAAGAATTAAAGGGTCCGTTAGTCCAAGTGGCTACGAAAATCTAGGGGGTGAATAAATTTTCCCGATTTTTTTATTTACGTCATCTTTTTGAATATGAAGATGATGACCAAAATAAAAGTGTAGAAATGTAAATTTATAGAGCTTCAACCCACCTAGGGCCTAATGCTCTACTACCCGGTATGTCCAAATGGATTTCGAAAGGAAAAAGTATATTAGTAGATACCAAACTATTACAATCTTTTACCTTGAAGAGTACCACACTCTTCTTACAACACCACCTATGAAGATTACCACAATCTTCTTATAACAATAATGAAGAGCACCACACTCCTCAACACCTAGAATCAACCAAGTGTGTTCTTACCACAAGAACACTAACAATGATGTCTTGTTTTGGATGATTTAAACCAATTCAAGATTACAACTCAAATGAAGTATACAACTTTGAAGTGCAAGTGTAATCAAGAATGAAGTCTAATACTCGAAATGTGCAAGTGCAAGACTTAAGCTAAATACAACAAGAATATTAAAGTGAAGAACAAGAAGTTTGCTTGTTGTTTGTATTGCTTGTGTTGTTGTGTTGTGTTGATTCAAGCCTTCAACTATTTATAGGTGAGCTCTTGGATTTGAATCCCAAAAATAGGCTCCTCCTTGGATATTGAAATCTGTAAACAATTGCAAATCAAATGGAGAAAATAGCTGTTAGAAATCAATCCCATAAGTTTATGAAAAGTTATCTGTTGTGCAATGAATAGTTTCTGATGATAAAACCTTAGGTCGATCGATCGACCTCTAATATAAGAAATACATTTAAAATTGAAAAACGCATGAAAAACAAGGGCTTGGACCGGTACAGGGGGGTTGGACAGATTGACCGGTCGCCCTACCCCTTGGACCGGTTGGCCAAACCATTTTCTAATACAGAGAAGATTTTTCCAATTTTGCAACTTTCAGACACTGGTCGACCGGTTGCTCTCCTCCAATTTTTCTTTCGTTTTGTTTACCATTTTGATTTTTTCAATCTCCAGGCACGGGTTGCCCTCTAGGGCTACCGATTGGCCTCGAAACAAAAGTGTTGTCCGATTTTTGTCAAAAATAAACTTCAAGAAATACTCCAAAAAATTAGTAAAAATCATTTAAATCGATTTGAAGTATTTGGACAACATTTGGATTCATTGTTTTGGAGTAAAACTCAATTATATGAATCATCAAAATTACAATAAAAATATTTATCTAACAGGGCCTTCATGATTCACATGAATAAAAGGTTAAGCGAAGAATATTTTGTCCAAAGTTTCATTAGTGCGTTGAAACAGGAAGTAGAACAAATGGTAGAGATGTTTAACATATTAGATATGTCATCAGCTATTCAATTGGCCAGGAAAGAGGAAGTCAGTCTCTAGGACAATTTTTTTTAATAACACAAGATCTTGGAAAGGACGCACTACAGATTCCAATACTAATCCAAAAGCCACTCCTGAATACACTTGAAAAATGCCTCCTATTAAGAGACTAACATAAGAAGAAATAACTAGTATGATGTAAAAGGGTGATTAATTGTGATGAAACCTACCAAATAAGCCATAAATGTAAAAGATTGTTTGTGATTATGGGAGAGCCCTTACCAATAGAAGAGGTTGTTACTTTAGAGAACACATAAAATGATGAAGATGAATTTCAGATATCAGTTGATGCTTTGGCAGGGAAAAACCACTAGAGACATTATTACAGTTCTAGCGAAGATGGGTGGAAATACTCTTACTGTGTTAATTGATACTGGTAGTACCTATAGTCTCTTAGACCCTTCTAAAGCTAGAAAGCTCCAATGTGAATTAGAATATATTCACCCTCTCTTAGTCACTGTGGAAGATGGGGGAAAAATAGAATGCATTGCTAAATGTCCAAAATTTGAGTGGGAAATGGGAACTGCAGGTTTAGTTCTAGTGTGAGAATAATCCATTATGGGGTAGTGATATGGTCATTGGGGTGGACTTACTAAGAATATTGGGCCCTATAACTTTCGACTTTGCCAACCACAAGATACAATTTGAATGAGGGGGATGGGGGAACATAAAACCCGGCGGATGATGACTTACAACTTCCTTAAAAATGATGTCTGCTAAGAAACTCTCTAAATCTTTTAAGAAATGAGGGGAAAATATGTGTGGTTGTCTTTGCATGGTGTCTACCATAGGAGGGGGCAAAGACTAAAGAGTGTCCAAATGCTATTGAATTACAACCCTTGCTTCTACAATATCAAACCTTATTTCAAGATCCAAAAGGACTACCTCCTTCTCGGAAGCCATGACCTATAAGATACCCCTTAAACCTAGTACAAAACCTTTTAAGCGAGAATCCATATAGATACCGTTACATCCAAAGAAATGAGATAGAAAAATTGGTCCAAGAAATATTACGAGCAGGCATCATCTAACAAATTAACAGTCCCTACTCCTCTCCAAACTTCTTATTGTTAAGAAAAAAGAAGAAACTTGGAGATTTTACATTGATTACAGGAAATTGAACTCCTTGACTATTAAAGATAGCTTTCTAATTCCCCTCATTGACGATCTTTTGGATGAGTTAGGACATGCTAGAGTATTTTCAAGAGTGACCTAAGAGCATGATACCACCTAATTAGATTGGGCCCCTCTGACATCCCTAAAACTACCTTTGTCACTCTATCAGTCTTGTATGAATTTAAGGTCATGCCATTTGGCCTAACCAATGCACCAGCTACCTTTCAAGCCCTAATGAACCATATATTCAGACCACACTAGAGGGACTTTGTCTTAGTCTTCTTTGATGACATTCTTATTTCTGATCTAACCACGCCACTCATAAATACCATTTACAAACTATCTTTGATATCTTAGTGAAAAAAACAACTATTTGCTAAGGCTTCCAAATGTGTCTTTACACAATACCAAATTGATTACTTGGGGCATATTATCAGTGATAAAGGGGTGGAGGAAAATCCAGACGAGATCCAAGCTATGGTAGAATGGCCCCAACCTCAGCCTGTTAAAGTTTTACAAGGATTTTTGGGACTTACGGGTGACTATAGAAGTTCATCCGCCATTATAGATTGATTGCCAAACCTCTCACGGATGTTACAAGGAAGGGCCAATTTCATTGGAGTGAGGCAAACTCTACTACTTTTAACACCTTAAAACAAAGAGTTAACAGGCAAATTACCCACTTGGGATAGGTGAGAGAGTTTTTTGACATGTAGGATAAAAACATAGTTTTCTACCCATTTTTGGGGTTCTTTTACCACAATACCCTTTGAGGCTTTAAATGCAAGCCTTTAAAGTAGGTATATGTGTATCTCACTCTCTTGCAATTAAATACTCCCAATACATACGTGAACCCTCCCCTTCAATTTTGCTCTTCATTTTTTTATCTCTCTTCTTCTTTTCTTCACAAAATATCAAGAAGTTATTTTTGTGGTCTTTCATCACCAAAATCGCACCAAAAAATCGTATAACAAGGTAATGTTCTTCTCCTCCTAATTACTTAACCTTGTTTAAATTGTTCAAGAGCAATATATTTGCAAAATATGTGAAATGTATTGTGAAAGGAAACATTTCTCGCATCTATGAAGTACAAATACGATATATCGTGCACATTTTGTAATCGAGGCACGATATCGTGCACGATATAAAGCACGATATATCGTGACTCAAGATATAAAATATGCACGATATATCGTCCTAAATATATAGCACGCGATATCGTGCTGCTTTTTATCTTGATGCACGATATATTGTGTCTCAAGATACAAAATATGCACGATATCGTGCCTATTTTAAAATTGGGCACGATATATCGTACACAAAGACAAAAACATGCCCTTTTTATGTATTGTTGCATATCTTTAATATTTTTCTCTATACCTCTTGTATGTAGATGAACTCGGCTATGTTGTTGTTCGATTTGGTGGTCATTGGGAAGGTTTAGAATATAAAAATGGTGAAGAAGAAGTTGTACGTATTAAACGGGCAAAATGAATTATAGTGAAATATTGGAGGAGGTTTATGGTGTTGTTGAAATTGATAGGGCGTATACGATTGTGTAATGCATGCTATTGTAGATATTTTCGAAACAAACTTGGGAAGTTAAAGTTGAAAACGACGATGACATTGAAAGTGCGTTTGAGAACACCGAGTTACCGATTGTTTTTGTAACACCTTTGAAAAGAAAAAGGACGGGTGAGACTAGTTCGCATAATGTATTGGGAAGTCGATGGGGGCATAATCGAATTGAGAACGTTGAAGGTCAACAAGGTGTTGGTGGAAGTTTTATGCAAATAATGGCTAGTCGAATGATTTTTCAACGGTCATTGGGCCTAGTTACAACTATATGCACCATCTTGGTTTTCAACAATACGATTGTACCGCACATCAATCTATATAGTCATGCAAAGAAGGCCTAGTGGAGCACCTTTTATGCATATGAACAATGTGCCAATTATTGATCATCCGCGCCCACTATCACGATTAATGTTCCAAATATCAATTCTCCAGGGACTAGTATAAGGCCAAGCAATGAAGATGACTATTATCATGATATAGGTTGTGATAATACGATGTTAATCGTGATATACCGATCTTGATGTTGGTTGTGATAATAATGAAGTTGATTATGGTGAAAACACATCTGTCTTTGGTGATGCCGATTGTAATAACAACCCATATGATTTTGGTGAGAATTACACCGCTGGTGATGTTGGTACTGATGTTGAAGCTAATAATCAATTTGAAAATGACCAACAACGTCTTTGAATTTGAGGAATTTTGTGAGTGGAGACGTAGAGCGGAGAGAAGTATTTCAGAAAAACTAAAACCAAGATGCATCGAGAAGTACGAAGTGCTAACATACATCCAGATATCCATAGAGACAATATGGGACGAAACAATAGTGCCCACAGGATGAAGTTGGGTGATTCTGGTGCACTCTCGCACGTTCGAGTTCTCCCAAGAACCCGCTAGATTGGAAGCATACGGTGGGACATTGCGCCAAGGAGCAACATACATGAGCAAAATCGATTCGAGATCGCACTAGGCATGTATCACTTTGAAAATCAAGTCGAGTATCGAGTTGAACGCTCGGATAAGACTCGTTTTCATGCAATATGCAAGTATGAACGATGCCCTTTTCGAATGCGTGCATATGGAAAGGATGGTATTTGGAGAGTAGGGAAGTTTGACAAGCACCATGGATGTGGGTTAAATTTGAATGACAATGCATCTGGCGGGTGCATTCTAAAGTAGTAGGTGCGTGTTTGCATCTAGATTACTAGTGGCACATTCTGCGCTCGTGCAAGAGATATGATAGCGGAATTGGAATCGCGACATGGGTTTAAAATGAGTTATAATGTTGCGTTGAGTGCTAAGCATCATGCCTTTGGGTTGATATATGGAGATAGCAACAAGTCATTCAATCTAATTAGGCATACTTACACATGTTGAATTTAACGAATCCCGGATCGTAATTAGATGGAAGTCGGATAATTTTAATAGATTCAAGTACGTGTTTTGCTTTGCATGCATGCATCAATCACCGGATTCGAACAATGCCCGACCAGTTTTTGTGATTGATGGAACACACCTTAAAGGCAAGTAATTAGGGAATATTTTGTGGTCGTAACAAAAGATGGTAATGAACAAATTTTCCCACTTGCGGTTGGAATTGGGGATGTTGAAAACGATGAATCCTGGACATGGTTTTTGAGAGAGTTGGGAGATGCTTATAATTGCCCTCGTGATCTCTCGATTGTTTCGATCAAAGACAAGAGTATCGATAATGCCATAAAAGCGGTAGATACCCGAAGCATCACATGGGTTTTGCACTTATCATTTGCGAGTAATTTGGCTCAATACCAATCAACATATAGTAGCAATGTTCGGGAATGTAGCATATTCATACCGTGAATATTTACAAGATATACAATAAAAATAAAAAAGTACTACACCTCCAAAGTACTACTATCTCATCTTTGTCTTGGTAAATCATTTTTGCAATCTTCTCCTTATCTCGGGAATTGACTCTGTACATACTTCCTATTCATTTTCTTCATGATACAATTAATGACGGTATGTATGGCAAATACACCGCAATCGGTGGTGTCCTTCTCGCACATAACAATCTTTCGGTGGCACGGTTGATAAGGTCCCATTCGCGGCGGACGGGCTCTCACGTATGGCGTCGTAGTAGCCAAAGACTAATGAGCATACATGGGAGCATGTGATGGAGTGGACGTGTACGCCCGATTGGCAAAAGTATCATCGTGTATCGGGCATGTACGAGTCGTACATGATTACTCGGCTCTTAGGAGATCCATCAGCACACGACAAAATGGCCCGCTAAATTCACGATCATGTGTACCTGATAAATTCAAAAATCATTAATTAATCAAAAATTTTGAATGAAAAAAATGAATAAACTAGCCAAAAAAATAATTAAATGCAAGTGTACCTGCGGTACGGTACTCCACGGACCAGGATTACCCCATCCTGGAGATCCGTGTTAGACAACCCTAACCAACTCATCCAGCTCCTGTCCGGGAGGAATCACCTCCATGGTAGCCGGGTCATATACTATGTCAGCAGGATCCTTAGCATGCATACGATCCCATATAATCCGTATGGAATCCTACACATTGAAAAATGTTTATAATTTAACAAGTATCATTTATTAAGTTTAAAGTAAAATGCGAGACACATAATAAATAAACTAACCGAAAATGTCGTAGATACAATCCTATAAGCTCCCATTTGCTACTCATGAGGCTCAACCCCAAGAAACTGGGGATCGGACTGTAGTATGGACAGGTATGCATTTATATGTTGTACAGAAATGAAAGAAATCGATATTAATCAATATGAATAAATAAAATATTCATCAACTAAATAATACAAAAATTTAAGAAACTTACATCATTCTCCAACTCAACCTTTGGATCCGCCATTTCCTTAAAAAAATCAGGCCCGACAGAGTACATTAGCCCCACATTCCTCCTGCAATTGGACCCTCAAATATTAAGACATTGCACTAATATAAGATGTTAATACTAAGACGACAAGACAAATGCAAAAATATTTAATACTTACTCTTCTTTAGACTCTAAGAAGCGGGCATACTCCCTATCGCTCGGGTGTGGCTTGCGAGACCTAAGATGTCTGAATGGGCTGCGAATATGCCGCGACGGCTGCCTATCCCGAACCTGGATGAAGGGAGTAGGTGGAGAGGGCGCTCGAAGAGGAGACGGCAATGGCCTCGGAATCGTGGCCCGACACTCGTGGTCGCGGAGAATGTGCTAACACGGGCATAATAGGAGTCGACAATGGCGGAAGAGAAGTTGACAATCGGGAGGAGGAGGAGCGATCGACATGGCGGGAGGAGGAGGAGGAAGAGTAGATGCTGCAGGAGAAGGAGAATGAAGAGTCGACACCGCTTGGGAGGAGGGGCGAGTAGACACTGTCGGAGGAGGAGGAGGAGTCGACACGCTGGGAGGAGGATGACGAGTCGAGAATGCTTGGGAGGAGGAGGATGAGTCGACAATGCTTGGGAGGAGAAGGAGGACAAGTCAAGAATAGGAGGAGGAGAAGGAGAAGTCGACATGGCGGGAGGGGTAGTCGACATCTGCCGGATGTGGATGAGGAGTCGACAATGCCGGTGGCATCGCTGCGATCGGCTCGGATATCTCGATCGCCTATGCACGAAGTCATCGTGATCGATCAATGTATGGGAACAGACGCGTCTAATCTCCTCTCCGAATAAGGTGCAGGACCCGACCTATCTCCCCGATCAGCGTCTGTCCAAGCATGTACCCTCCTCCGAGATGACAGTCTCTAAGCGAGAAATGGCATCATCGACTCATGACTCCAATCGAGCGAATCGCTCCTCTATGCATCTCTCGAATCAAGCATGGCTAATCTCGCATAACACCCCGCATCGGTGCTAGCATATGCGTCGCCAACTCACGAGATAGATCAACACAAGTATCTAACGGATGATGGATCATCGCGCGCATACTCCTCATGGCGGATGGATCAACACGTGCATACTCTTCATGGGACAGATAGATCAACCCGTGCATCGCCGGCCGGTGATGCGTATCTGTCCGCCATCTAAAGATCATCACCCGATGGGATGATGGGCCATCCGCCCTACGCCGCTTCTCGGCCTCGAATCATAGGAGTAGTAGTGTCGGCCTCGAATCGGGTCTACCTCTCCCCGATCTCGCCCTGTCTCGACTCGCCCCTAGCAAAGAAGAAGACTTACCTCTCGCCGCCCCTTGCTAATAGAGGTCGGGGCTATCGAATCTATGTAATCGTACCTCTCCCTGCCCTCCCCAAAGACTAGCGCTAAAAATCGGTTCTCTTTCGGGATGAACCGAGGAGGACCTAACAAAACAATGGATCATCGACTCACTCCATATATATCTGCTTTGGAGTTCCTCCTCGGTCTGGATCAATATCTCATGACACACTAAAGCCTATAAATAAATATATATTTAAATTAATAAAAAATAATTTATTAATTAAATAAATAAGTAAGTAAACAATGTTAATACATACCGTGTCAAAGAAAAATCATGTCATGTCAACGGTGGTCTTGAAAACCTCCAACGAAGGCACCCCAGGTAACTGGGTGTTGGATACTGAGTCGTCCGGGCATTACCCAGGCGAGGTATCGCCTCGAATGCCCAAATCGTGAGAACATTGATAAGTATCAAAAATAAGATTTTTAAATATTTAAAAAACTAAGTACAAATATAAATAAAATAAAAATATATACGTACATCCAAGACATAAGTGGCCCCATAAAAATGATAAGAAGGTGGCCGATATCGAGGTGAAACGTCCTTAGTATATCGGCCAGGTAAGCGAGAACATCATGCAGTGCCGAATATAATACATCGATATCGAAAGGAGTATTTCCCCCGGGAAAGTCTCCCCCTGTGCATCGTCCTCGATCAAAAACCACGCCAAGCGGTCAGCGTGGTCATGCTCCGCCATCGAAACACAAGATCATGTAAAAGGCAAATAACACCTTCGCCACCTTTAGGGCATCGTGCCTGGTGAGTCATGGAAGGTGCCATCAGCAAATAAATCGCGTAAATGTGCGGCGGTAACCCAATCACCCCAGGCCAATACCGCCTACATATATACGGTCTCGGGTACCTCAAAATCACCGTTAGGGTCAAATGTGGACCGAAAATCGCAATCCCGATATCATAGCAAAATCACGCCGAGAGAATCGATGATCCGCTCTCCGATGTGGAACCAACACTCGATTCCGGCGTCCGACACACGCACCTCCATCGCAACCAATGCATAAATGCGGTGTCGCATTACAACTAGCTCCGTCATACCCAAAATCCATAAAATATTCGAAAGCCGATCGTAAATCGCTTTATATAAACCACCACCGATCTCCGCAACTCATCTCGATGGTCGAATAATATTCGATCGAATGTATCCCGCGATCCGGGCCCTCTCTCGATGATATGAGGGTCTCAACCACCCTTGTGGACCAATCTACAACAATTAATAAATTTCATTTATTAATGAGGTACAAAAATTGAAGAAATGTAGTAATGAGGTACAAAAATTAAAGATCAAATGGTGATATAGGCACGATTTCAAATAATTAAATCGGGGCACGATATCGTGCCCATATTAGATGGGGCACGATATTTAGTCTAGTACACGATATCGTGCCCAAAATTAAGCAGGCCGGGCACGATATCATGCCCAAATTAAGCTAGGGCACGATATCGTGCCCAAATTAGCCTAGGCATGATATCGTGTTCAAATTAACCAGGGCGCGATATCGTGCCCAAATTACCCTACGACGCGATATCGTGCCCCATCATCTTCAACACCATATCGTACAAAAAGAAACTGGGGCACGATATCGTGCCCAAATTACCCTACGGCACGATATCGTGCCCCCATCGTCTTCAACATCATATCGTGCCAAAACCAGAAACAAATCCACCATTTTTCGTCTAACAGACCCACAAAACAACTCAAAATTTCATATATTTCAAACTTTCGAACAACTAAGCCCTAATCATTCACATTGTAACAAACCCATGAAATATATTTCGAAACTAAACCCTAATCATTCAAAATTTTGAACATTATACAACAAACAAAACTTCAAAACTCTACCCTTACCTGTTCGTGAGCGGAGGAGGAAGGTGCGGAAGGGGCGACGGCAGCGGCGGAGGTGGAGGCGGACGATGACGGCACGATTGAAGCCATTTCTCTTCTCGCACGATGTTGGGCACGAAATGGGTGTTGGGTATTTGTTCTTCTTCTTGACCGAATTGGGCACGAAATGGGGGGGTGGAAATTTCTTCTTCTTCTTGAACACGAAGGGGCACAGAATTGGGGTTTTGTATTTTGCTTCCTTTTGATCAAGTTGGGCACGAAATGGTTTTTTTTGTTGTTTTGTTTTTTCACTTTTGTTTTGTCATTGGTTTTTATACGGTTTCCTATACGGTACCTTTTAAATGGTATATTTATGTCTTAGATTTCAAAATTCAAAAACACCAACTTAAAGGAGGGGTATTTTGGCCAATTTGGGTAGAAAGGAAGTTTGTTATCCTAGTGGGTAGAAAAGAGTACCCACTATCCATAGTGGGTACTTTAAAAATTTTCCCCAAAACAAACTATGATTTTTGCTCATTTGCGAGATTTCAACAAATCATTCGTACCCGAGACATATGCTTGTTATATGGGTTTGGAGGTATTATTAATGCATGATCATCACCCACTAGCTTACATCAGTAAGCCTTTGGGACCTAAAAATCTGGGGCTGTCAGTTTTATGAGAAAGATTTTTTGGTAATTTTCTTGGGAATTGAGAAGTGGAGACCGTACCTCATTCAAGGGCAGTTCACTATCAAGATCGATCAAAGACAATTTGAAATATTTATTGGAACACGTGAAATTTCAACTCCTCTCCAAAGACAAATATCTTACCACTTTGGGCTATGACTACAAAATTAAATATAAAAAAGGTGTAGAAAATAAGGTGGCAGATGTATTGTCACAAAGAGATGTGGATGTTAATTCTTATAGTTCTTTAACTATTTTGCAACCATTGTGGGTAGAGGAGGTGCAACAAAGTTATGAGGGTGATACAATGGTGCAAGATGTTATGACAAAATGTTTAAATACTCCTTTCAATGTCTCTTATTTTGCTTACAAGGATAGTCTATTGAGGTTAAAAAGCAGACTTTATGTGGGGACTTCTACTGACCTAAGGAAGAAAATCATAGAGTCATACATTCCTCTAGTGTTGGAGGCCATTTTGGAGAATAAGCTACTTTAAAACGGATTCAAACTATTGTTTTGCTAGGGTTGAAGCAACTAATTCACCAAGTTATTTCTACTTGTGAAATCTGCCAACTATGTAAACACGAGAACTGTTGCTTGGGCTACCCTATTCCAGGCAGAGCTTGGGTGGACCTCACAATGGATTTTATAGAACAACTTCATCAGTCTAAGGGAAAGATTGGGTCATAGTATAGATTCACCAAATATGCACACTTTCTTGCCTTACACCACCCCTACACTGCTTCTCAACTTGCACACGCATTTCTTGACACCATTTATAAACTCCATAGTCTTTCTTGTAGCATTGTTTCTGACAGAGGCATGATTTTTACATGTAACTTCTCGCATCATCTTCAAAACCTTGCGGATTTAACAACACTTAAGTACAACATACCATCCCGGTTTGTTGGAGTTGAATACTTGCTCCATTCTAGACAGCTTATCCAGCACCAACTTGGCTCTCTCATCCGACAAGCTCAAGAACGCATGAGACTTGCTGCTGACCAACATAAAATTGATCGCCAATTTCAGATTGGCTATTGGGTCTATTTAAAGCTCAAGTTTTATCGCTAGCTTTCCCTCCATAAGAGTAAGTTGCAAAAGCTTAGACCTACATTTGCCTCCTCTAAGTTATGATCTTATTAAATACATCGCCTACAAACTCGTATTTCTCATTCACCCGTTTTTCACGTCTTCCTCTTAAAGAAATATGTTGGCCCATCGGCCTTGGTCAAACCTACTCTACCTCTTTTTGATGAAGAGGGAAAGTTCATTTACATCATGTCTCAGATCCTTGTCTGTCGCCTCATTAAACGTAATAAACAATGCCATTCCACAAGTTTTAATCCGTCGGGCTCATTTTCGATTCATAATCAACTTGGGAAGATTTCAATGTCATCACCCGCTATTTTCCTCATCTCCAGCCTTGTGGACAAGGTTGCGCATAGGGGGAGTAATGTCATATCCACCCATTCCAGCTAAGAAGAAACATGACAACAAAGAATAACACTTTTATTAGAATATATTTTACTTATATTCAGACAATGCCATTTTGTAATTCAAGATTAGTTAGCCAGTTTGGTTAGTTCGAAAAAAAGAGCAATTAGCGATCGTTAATGATCGATTGGTTAGGGTTACTTAATTCATGTTATTCATATAAAAACCCAATTGTGCGATTGAATGGCTAAACCGAGTGATAATATAATCTCATATTTTTTCTTATTCTCTCGAATCTTTCTCTCCTTTCTCACAAAGACACTACTCACGTTTTGCACATATTACACACACTTCGACACATTACGGTGCACCCATTGCTCAATGCCTCATGGTTGTTCTATTTCCTCCATTGGGAAGCTCTACTCGATTGGATTCAAGAATTGGAAGTGATAGTCCGGCACGAGCATAACAAACCTCTTGTATCAAAAGAATTACATATTTACAAAATATTGTCTCTATTCCATCCTAAAATAATGAAGTAATTTTAATTTGCCCCTCAAACTATGTGTGTTTTTTACTTTGCTTAACTTTGAATTGTTCTACTTTATCCCCGAACTTTGCAAATTATTGCTCTTGCTTTATAAATTCCAAATTTACCCCTAATTGTTAGTGGATTAACTATAGTTATTACATATCGAACAACTATTTGGATCAATTTCTCTCAAAATGTCATCATCTTTAGTCAATATACAAATAATATTAAATAATATTAAATTTCGTTAATAAACATAGGCTATGATGCCATTGTTAAATATCACAAAATAAAATAATAAAAAACTAAGGGGTAAATTTAAAAATTATAGGCTAAGTGCAATAATTTCCGAAATTCAAGGGATAAAATATAACAATTCAAAGTTAAATAAATAAAATAAAAAAAACACCAATAATTTGGAGGCAAATTAAAATTACCTCTAAAATAATTTCGAGGCTCAAGAGTTAAACGGATAGATTGAATTCCAAGTGGGACTTCATCATTTTGATTTTGTTAATACACAAAAGCTCAAAACACTCGCTAAAACCCTCAACTTCCCCACACTGGCCTTCACAAACATAACAACCCAACATACAGTTACAACTTACACACACTGGCAAAGAATCAAGAATTTGTTATATAGTTGATTTTGTAATCTAAACTTCAAGTTTCTATTCAATCTGAATCCATCCCTTTTACCGAGATCTGTAGGTTTCGTTTCTATTCAACGATGAGGGTAAAACTTGTGGTGTTCCCGATCAAGGGAAGAAACTGGTGTTTTAGCCGATCAATTGACCCTTCAATGGTCGCTGCTCAGTCTTCCAACACTCCTTCCACGTTCAAACAACTTTACAACAAAATCTTTGCCTCGTCTTCATCTTCTGAAAACAGCAAAAATGCGTCCGAGGACTCCAGAGTTGAACTTGTGGTTGATTTCGTCACCAACAAGGTCTTAACGTTCATATGAATAATATTAACTTTTCTATACACACTCACACTATTGGTTGTGAATGATAATGGGAAATGGGTTTTGTTTATATTGGTGATTAGTGACTAATATGTATCAAGATTTTGTGTTTATGTGGCCTGTGAATTACTAATGTCAAATGGGCTGTTAATATAGCTTATTCATGATTAATCTATGCTCCACATTCAGGTTCGCTCACTTCTTGGTGAATATTGCATTAAGGCTGTGTTCATATGGCTTGTGAATGGTTAATGCGAAGTGGTTTTTGCTTATATTGCTTAGTGAGTAATGTGTAAATACTTTGTCCCTTATTTTACGAGAATTAACATACATTTTGTATGTCGCTTTTTTTTTACTAACGTACAAAGAATTATGGTTTATAATTTATGTGAAATTGGTTTTGTTTATATGTAATTAGGGATCAATAAGTCTCTCATCCTTGCCTAGATTTCAATACTCTTTCTTATTATTGAATAATGCATTACGGATACTGCTTATATGCCTGGTTTGTTCGAAGTGAGATATATTTTATTTATACTGCTAATTAGTGAGTAACTAGTTTATGGCTATTGTTGAGTACTTAGAAAGGATTGTGTTTATATAGCTCGTGAATGGTAATTGCAAAATGGAAAATATTTTTATATCTAATGTTTATTGCATCACTAGGTTTTGTTCATATGTGTAATTTATGTTTGTAACCTGTTTAGATGAATGGAGGCTGGAGTAAACTGGAGAAGGCACCTCAGGGGACTTTAAAGAATAAGATTCATGGGTATATTCACTTAAAGATTTCTTATTGTTTTTGCCTCCTTGTTTAAGTTTTAATTTTCTCTGTCAACAAATTGTATTGCTTTTTAACCTGTAATCTGAGGAAAAAAGAAGGTATGTGCTCTAATTATATTGTTTATTGTTATTAATGGTTGTTATAACTAGATTGGGGCTGAAGCTGTTGTCACGTGTCAAGCCATCAGAAATTTTCTTCAAATCCATTCCAAAGGAGATTGATGGGGTGGATATTGTGTACCCATCAAGGTATTCTGACCTTTGTGATTTCTTTCCCTTTATATAAAATTCCCAGCGCCGGGCAATAAAAGGCGAAGATTAATCTGGGCAAATGAAGTAAACCGCATTATTTTGTAATGATCTCAAATAGACATGATTAAACTCAACTTTGTTCACCGATTGGCATTCTTGTTTGACGGATCTAAAAATTTTTCTAAGACTTGTGTGATGAGAATTCTGTCACTGAGAAAAGTTTGGTTGATTGTAATTATATGATTCCTGATATTGGGAAAGAACTCTTGGTGTATAGTAAAAGTGCTAATCTAAAGGATATGGCTACTAGCTTTTATGAAATGGATATGCGAAACATCTCTTGAAGTTATGTGTTAAAAGCTTTTCCTTCAATCTTTCCATTATTGCAACACTTTGATGTCTTTTTTTTTATCCTAATGGCGCATGAAAAAATTAGTTAACAAAATAAATACAGTGTCATCTTACTACCCATATGACGTGTAGTTAAACTTCTATTCATCTAAACTGAATGAGGGATATCACGGGGATCTGCTAACTTTTAAGATAAAAAGTTTAAGTAACCGAACCTTTTTTGTTAGGAACAGAAGTAGTACCATGGGAAAGAAAATGAGATGAAGTGTGTTGGGTCTTCATGGAAACTAATTTTCAATAATTTTTGGTTGGATAAATTACAGTTTGAATCCAAGACTTGTCCGCCGAAGACTACGACATATAGCCTTCAGGTAACTTCACTGATATCTTGTAATCGATACACTTCTCTGGCTGGTACTTATATTCACTCTATCTCATACTGTACCTTTAGCTCTGATCAGCAGTCTGCCAGATCTCTACAATTGTTTTTGTTGATGGCCTCAAAATTTATGATAATTCTTGCAACAACTCTTAGTTGATCTGGCAATTAATCTCACTTGCAACAAATATTGACTCTTATCAACATCGGTTATTAATCTAAAACTAAAGCAAGATGTCTTTTAGTGCTCTGATCTGTTGTATGATGTTACCAACTAGAATGAGTTTTCTGGGAAGTAGCCTACTCAAACAGCACATGTTAGTGCAGTGAATGAAATATATTCCCCCTCCTACATATTTGCTCACCTACAGATACATCTTGGTGCGACTTTGCATCAGATACAAGCCGTGCCCCATTCATTTGAGGGAGTGAACTGAAAAAGACGAGGGAAGGGATTGGTCTAAACATGCAAATTGGGAAATGTAGGATTTATCTTTACAAAATGGGTCTCTGTTTCTTTGACTATTTGCTCTCTGCCTATTGGGCATTCTTGCGTATGATATGTTCTCGTTTCTGGTGATATCACCTTTCATGATGAGTTGCTTTTGTTCCTTCCTTTAGGCTTCATTTGGATTGATGGATTTGAAGCTAAAGATCTCAAATCCATAGTAACAAATCGATTGTGGTTATTTGGATGAGGTCATTCTACAATGAATTTCAAATCTTAGATTCTATTTTGTGCTATTTTTGAAGTCATTGTGGTGGATTTCAAATCCACAAAATTTGGAGTCATTTGAAGTCTTTCCCCCAATCCTCCCTCAAATCCAAATCCTTCTATCCAAATGCAACCTTAGGGATAGGTTCCGTCAGGCATTTTTCCGAAACTTTGAATGTTCAGTGAAATACCTTCTTTAGTTGTAATGCTTGGTTTGGCTATCAACTCCTCGTAGGGTGAAATCAGCTCATTCTGCAATGGTAAGTTTTTAGGACTATGGCATATTAGTTCAAAATAAGTGTTTTACGACAATAAATTGGACCAGTGGCCAAGTTTAAGATTCAGCTTCCCTTTTTCATATGTGGTTAAGAGTACTGTCACATTGTGATTTTGTGGTTTGAAAAATGTTTACAAGAAGGCATCGTTGCATGTTCATCTTTGTGGTCTTATATTACTCTTTTCTTTTGTTTTTAGTATTTATTTTCATTAGGTGAGACATACTTGGATGTGTTAATATATTTGCTCATGTCTTGTTAAATACCCTCCATCATACCAGGGGATCAATTGTTCACAAGAAATACTTCTATGGTTCAGCCATATTGCTGCCTCTGACATCAGTTTTTATGGTATGTACCTATGTACCTATAAACGGTTTTGAGTTACTCTATACGCTCACTTCGTCAGAACATATTTCACATCTGCATATTCTAGTTGATATATTGGTCTAAAATACTGCATTTAATATTTTATACAGGTTCTTCCTTTGCCTAATATCCCTTTCTTCTGGGTCTTGTTTCGTACTTACTCTCACTGGAGAGCCTCACAGGTGAGCAAAGTTTATTATTATCTGAGGAATGGCCTAAATAATTCCTATTCCTAAAATATTGCTTTTAATATTTTATAGGATTTTTTTTTTTCTATTTTCTGAAGCTAGTTTTTTCAGGGAAGTGAGAAGCTTCTTCATTTAGTCAGTGATACTTCAGGTTGTCAACATCAGTCCGCTGACATGGCGAAAGACAAGGAAAATTCGACTAATTGTGATCCATGGGTATGGTTATTCTGCTTATCATGATATATGATTCCCCTCCCCTCCCTAATAATTCATGACAAATGTTGTGCTTATAGTTCATTATTTTTTTTTTTGGCGATGTATCCTCGTTTCGTTTTTAATCACTCAGCTGGGTCGCATTAAAAGTTGCTTTTGGTTAAAAATACTGTGTGAGTCTGTTGTCGCTTGATGAATTAAATCATTTGATGGTGTGTACTTGACAGTACAAAACTTTATTCACATTAATATATGGTTACTTTTAATATGGTTTATGCTTCAATCTTAACTCTTCCAAAACAAACTCTTGAGGTCTGTCTTGTTTACATGTAAACATGTATGTATCACCCCATATGTTAATAAATTGTGGCATGTTGCTTGTATAATTTGTTTGTTTTTTTCTTATTGTATATGTTCTTTATTTCTTCTAGTTTTATTATTTATGTTTTACAAACACTAATTACTTTTTAAAATACGTTGCGACTAGGTTTTCCAGCCCTCAGAGGAAATGCAGAAGCTTCTGCACTATAAGGATGCCAACGAGGGTCTTGGTGATTGTACGATATCGAAGATTTGCCAGAAATTTTATTTGAACTCAACGGACGTTGTAAAATACCGAAATTCAGTATACTGAGATATAGATGTAGTTTCTCTGAATCTAGTTCCTGATTTCTGATTTAGTGATTCCATTGTTTCGTAGGAAAATATTGCTGGTTAAACATTTTTGCCTGGTTAGATTCAAACAGAATCTGTGCACTTTGTAGAAAACAATGGATTTGAATGAAAGCAATATGATCCCTTATTGATGACTATTGAAGAAAGTTTCAGTTGCCACAAATTTGATCAGTTAATCCATTTTTCTTTGTAAATTCACAAGAGATAGCACTGTTATTTATTTATGGCTCATAAATCATAATTAAGAAATTTAAGTGCTTATATGTTCTATGTTTTTTTTCCTTTTATTATTGTTATTATTATTTTTTTTTTCAAAATGAAAGTAAGATTATGTATATATATATATAATATTTTTAAAGCTTATAAATTCCTATTCAAAAATTTCTGTCAAACGTTTTAAAATGGCTAATCTTAATAGATTATTTACTCTCAACCATCTTAAACTCCTTCCATAAAAAAAATCTTAAACTCCTTCCATAAAGTTATAAATCCACATGAAAATGGTTGGTACTTTTATATTATTTGAAATAATGATTAAGAGTTAACACTACTTATTTATCATATAATATGAAAAGACATCTTTAAGAAATTGAGTCTTAAATTAAAACTTTCATTTAAAAATAAGATCAATAAATTTGAGATTAAAATAATAAAGAATTATACGAAAACCCTCTAAGGATGAGTTAGGCCCAGCGATTGGGGCTCTTAAAATTGGGCCACAAAGAGATTCTTTGCTCCATATTGGGTGCAGCCCAAGAACATGTGCACGATTTACTGAAGCGCCTCTCTCAGGTTTCAGTTTCTTATCTTTAATATCAGTCCACTCTGCTTCTTGTTCAAGAAAACTTTCCCTTAAATAAAACTCTGAAACAAAATCCAAAAATCAAATCGAGTAATTCGAAAATGGCACCAGAACCTGAGGATGAGATCAAGGACGAGAAGAACCCTAGGCCTCTCGATGAAGACGATATCGCTCTCCTAAAGACCTATGTACTGTTTTTCTTCTTTTTCTCTGCTTTATATAACCTAATTTCAGCTATTATTCTAGATGAGGATTTGAGTTTTTTTGCATTGCGTGTTTTGAACTGAGAATTGCAATGGGTTCTGGTGTTTACGTGTCTCTTGAGTGATAATTAGGATCTAGGATATTCTTTTAATTTACAAATTTCCGGTTTTTTGAAACGGATGAATGGACTCGGGTTAGATTGTTCTTTTTGTCATACTATTGCTGAATTTGCTCAATGAAGTTGTTGAGATTAAATTATTTCTTTATGGCCTGAGTTCTAGCTGGGCTTTTGCTAATCTGAATCTGGAATGAGAAAAAAATAGGTCGAGAATATGATTTGTATTTGTTTGTTCATTGAATAGGTTATAATTAGGGGCAGCCTATTCGTTGGCTTAAAGTTCTTTCTGTTGATTATTTGCTTGCTTATTTTATCTGATTTTTTTTTCCTTTCGTTTTTAGTTTTTGCTTGAAACAGTTTCTTTTCATTGGATTATTAGATGTAATGGAGGGAAAAGTGGTTGATGTAGTAGAATATGTATGTTGTGTTCATTCATCTTTGAATATTGGTTTTAGCAATGGTAGTTCTTCCATGTTATATACTTGAACATCATGAAGTGCTGTAAACTGTTGCTTATATTGAAGTTCGTGAAATGATATGTCCAGGGTTTGGGACCTTACTCTACAAGCATAAAGAAAGTCGAGAAGGAAATTAAGGAGATGGCAAAGAAGATTAATGATTTATGTGGTTTGTTTTCTAGCACTAGATGTGGCTGTATATTCTACTTTTTTCATATCTAGCCCAAAGAATTTGGCTGTTAATGTCATGTTGCTTTGTGCCAGTAAATTGTTATTTATCTCTTCATGCTAGGTATCAAGGAATCTGACACTGGTTTAGCTGCGCCCAGCCAATGGGATCTTGTATCTGATAAGCAAATGATGCAGGAGGAACAACCTCTTCAGGTAGGGTATTTTTCTTGTTTGGCTGATAATTTATTCTCGTCCATCTTATTGACATATTTGTTGGATATAACTGGTTGTTTTGACTAGGTTGCAAGATGTACGAAGATAATTAATCCAAACACGGAAGATGCAAAGTACGTCATCAATGTTAAGCAAATTGCGAAGGTATGGTAGTTCCCCTTTGGTAGACAGCTTTCCTAGAAGTTGAGTTTCTTCCATGGTTTAACCTGGGAAAGGAAAAAGGATGAGGGATAGCAGAGAGGGTTTATGTCCTTTAACTGTGTTTCCGTATCACCAGCAATATGGGTCAAAAATGTTTAATGTAATTTTTCTTATACTTGCTGTCCATAAATATTTTGCTTAACTTGTGCCCATTTTATTTTTGCAGTTTGTTGTTGGATTAGGTGATAAAGTTTCGCCTACCGATATTGAAGAAGGGATGAGAGTTGGGTAAGATTTTTCTATCTTAGTTTGTCTTTAGGCCATGAAGAATTTTATTTTTGCTGCAAGGGCTTATGACATTTCATTTGTTCCACTAGTCATAGATAGCATGCTGTGTTTGTGGAACTTTGAAGCAGTTTTGGTCTTATTCTGACGATTGTTGAGTTATGCATATGTTGACATGTTAATCTATCAACAGTTGAATTTGCACAGCAACTTATAAGTAATTTTTCATTAGTGCATGTTTACGATCCAAATTTGGAGCTGCAAATCTTGAAGTTCCATATATTTTTATTCTCAATCACATGCTGCATATTTTAGCTGGTGGTCTTATTAGTCCCAGCCCCAAGGGGTCAAGTTTTTGGAATGTGATTGTCCATGTAATGTGTTGATCTCTTTTAGAAAGAAATAAAAGAATCTTTGAAGATAGAGAGAGGCTCTAGAAGAGAGGTGGTGTAAGATTGAGTTTAGGGTCGCTTGGTGGGCCTCCATTCATAAGGATTTTAAAGGATTTTTGTTTCTGATATTTTCAGAGATTGGAGTTGTGTCATGTAGTTATAGGTTTTCTCTTTGTTCTTGGGACTTCTCGTCCCTTTGGACTTTGTACTGTTTCTCTATTTAACCTTCTGTTTCTTATAAAAAAAGGGGTTTCTTTATTTACATGTGAGAGAAGAAGAATTTTAGGGGAAGAAGCTTTGTGGTGTTCGATTTAGGCTTGAGTTTTCTTATTACTGCTAATTATAATTGCTAAAGCTATTAACCGTTTGACACTGCTTTTTATTGCAGTGTTGACCGAAATAAATATCAAATTCAGATTCCCTTGCCTCCAAAAATTGATCCAAGTGTGACAATGATGACAGTGGAGGAAAAGCCAGATGTAACCTACAATGATGTTGGTGGATGTAAAGAGCAGATTGAAAAGATGCGAGAGGTGTGTTATATATTGTCTGTCTTGGCATGCTTCTAGCACACAAGTTTGTTGTTACAATATATGCTTTGCCTTCCCCTTTTCTCTGGTCAAGGATCTCTTGTATTTCTTTTCGAATGAGCCTATAAAAGGTATCATGTGGATAAATATGACCTTCTTCCTTAGATGCTTGTAATATATAATTGTTTTTTGCTAGGTTGTTGAGCTGCCCATGCTTCACCCAGAAAAATTTGTGAAGCTAGGGATCGATCCTCCCAAGGGTGTACTGTGCTATGGTCCTCCTGGTACTGGTAAAACTCTATTAGCAAGAGCTGTGGCTAATCGAACAGATGCATGTTTTATTCGTGTTATTGGGAGTGAGCTTGTCCAAAAGTATGTTGGTGAGGGAGCTCGGATGGTTCGTGAACTTTTTCAGGTCCAATCCTCTTTTCATCAGTATTTACACGTTCTCCATTGTCATCTTATAAACTGGGTTAATATTGCCTTATTCCCTCTGGCAGATGGCACGCTCTAAAAAAGCTTGCATTGTATTTTTGATGAAGTGGATGCCATTGGAGGTGCACGGTTTGACGATGGTGTGGGTGGGGACAATGAGGTCCAGCGCACCATGCTTGAAATTGTAAATCAGCTTGATGGATTTGATGCTCGTGGAAACATTAAAGTTCTAATGGCAACCAACAGGTGAGTTTGACGTTTTTAATTAGCCTGTTAATTTTTTTTTATAGTAATGGGGTTGAGCAATTTGTTCGTGTTTGTGAAAATGTCTTCCCCTTGTTTAGCCATCCATATTGCTTTCATGAATGAATTTGATAAGCACAACAGCCTTTTTTATGCTTATGCGTTTGTGAAAAAGAAAAAGAGCAATTAAATATAGAATTTACTGGGGAATGAGTGATTTATTTGATAAAGAAGCTGTTGCTCTTGGTAACCTGTCTTTCTTTTAACTTATTTTCCGTTTCTAATGGCCTTGTTCTAGAAGGGCTGTATGTAATAAGTTGCAAATTTGTTCCCCTTGTTGTTAGTAGATGGCCTTTACCATCTAATCATTGTTGTTGTTACAAATATAGCTTAAAAGCTTTTAATGCATAATAATTGATTTCCTGTGCCATCATATGCTTTTTCATTGGTTTACGCTATGGTTTTGGATGTTTTGTGCGTATATGGATGTTTCATTTATATCCTTGCACTCTCTACTCGTGTGTACCCAGCAGGGGAGGGTAGACTCTGGTTCCTTCTTAGTTATCAACATAGACTTGTTTTTCCTGGTTTATTTGGACTTGTAGAAATTGATTTCTGCCAAGACCAATGTTAAATCCAGATTTTATTTTTGAACAAGTTGTGCTTCTGTAAAGTTATGGCTATGTTTATTTTTATTCCAGGCCTGATACTCTTGATCCTGCGCTGTTACGTCCTGGACGTCTGGACCGGAAAGTGGAATTTGGACTGCCTGATCTTGAAAGCAGGACCCAGATATTCAAGATTCATACACGAACAATGAATTGCGAGAGGGATATTCGCTTTGAGCTTCTTGCTCGGCTTTGCCCAAATTCAACAGGTAAAGTTTTTGTCTATTCTACAAAAATTGCTGCATAATGTTTCAGTTACATCACCTAAGTTTTGACCTCTGCTGTAAAAGTCGATGGCTTTGTCATTGGTCCATTGATAAAGCATAACTTTCTAGACACAGCACAACATTGGTGTTTACATGATTTTAAGTTTTGCATCATTCCATTTTTGTGCAATGCATTGTGGTTAATATTCTCACAATGTTTGATTCCTTGCTCTCTCCACTCCAGGAGCTGACATAAGAAGTGTGTGCACTGAGGCCGGAATGTATGCTATTCGAGCAAGGAGGAAAACTGTCACTGAGAAAGATTTCTAGATGCTGTCAATAAAGTGATCAAAGGCTATCAGAAATTTAGTGCAACTCCCAAGTATATGGTTTATAATTGATTACTGTTGTTGGTGGAATGGGAATCAAGAGGGCTTTTCCGTGAGGATTACTTCTTACCTGTTATGTTATACTGCAACAGATAAGTTCTTGCTTTGTAGCTTGGATTGCTAATTCAGAATTGTGCCCAGTTGCAAACTTTGGATGTAGCAACATTTTATTCCAGTTAAAACAAATACTCCCAGCAAACTTTGAGTGTGATACAGTGTCGAATTTAAAAGTTCCTCTTTGATGATTTGAATGTTTGATTGATTTTATTTTTTTTTTTGGATAACAATGTGTGATTGATTTGTTGAAAATAAATTTACTATAGATTGGTATCTTGAAAGTAATTAATTACATGGGCTCATTTATTTTGAAGACCCCAAGCCTTGAAGCCATGTAAAAATTGGGCCTTGGTTCAGCTGGATTGCCGGCCTATTCATAACAAACTTTGTTACTTATTCACTCTTTCAAATTCCCTTTCTAGTCCAATTCTACTTTTCTTGTGATTTCATCACGTTCTTGCTCATATGAGCTCACATATTCTCTGTGTTTTTGTATGTTTTTATTTTTATATCACATCTTAGTATCGATTTTCGGGTTATGTCTTTGGCTATTTGGACTCACGAATTAGAGCTGTCAAATGGCTCAACCGGTGCTAGCTTGCTGGGCCAAAGATAAAATCGGGTTGGGTCGGGCTAAAATTCCATCGGTTAACAACCCAAGCCATGAAAATACGCATTTGAAAAGTTGCGTCAGTTGGAATTTTGGGTCTAATGGGATGTGCCAAATACGCCTGTCTTTTTCGAGATTATAATATCACAGTCCGGCTTGACCCTATCACAGAATTGGGTTAGTTTTGACAGTTCTACAAATAATAGAGAAAAGACGTCGCAAATGCTCAATCATTCTTATTTTGTTGTTTTTATTGAGAAACGGTGCCTCACATCCAATTTATTGTTTTCATGCTCTCATCAGTATATGAGTTAATGGAATCTTATGGCTGTAATCTTAAAGCACAACTACGAAAATAAGATTTTATAAGTACTAAGAAACGTGTACTCAACTTCAACATGATATATATTAATTATTAAATACTTACTGGAAAACTTATAAGGGATCGAATTTTTGCATTTAAGAAAATAGGTTGAAATGATACTTGAAATTGTCTAATAATTGATCATTTTCGATCTATTTCATTCTTGTCAAACGGATTATTAGGGTCAATTTACTTATTCAAGAACCAATTGAACACTTGTTATCAGAAGACCCATGAAATTGAGACTATTTTACCTTATTGCCCTCCATACAATAATGTTAAATTTATCCCTAATTAGTTAAGCATTTTCCATCACTACTTTTCTAAGTACCCATCCTAAGAAGAAAACGTGTATGTTGAAATTGGATACATATTTTTGTATTAGCCCCATAATGCAGTTTGCCTGATAAAATCCCAATAAATTCTAAATATCAAATTAGGCCATGCAGATCAGAGACCTCCTAAATAAAGCAGACAAATGTTTTCGCATACGGACAAGCCATTATGTACTAAAAGCAAATTATCGAACCGCAATCTGTTACTCCAGATATGTATGCGCACAAATCCCAAGAACCCACGCTTGACCTTTTTGACATTTTTTTTTCTCCAAAGTGCATATAAATCCACACTCATTGTTCTATTTCCCCCAGATTGCTGAAATCTATCGTAAGAACTTTATTTCTTTATTGGGACCAGTCCAAAAAAGATAAACCCGTAAGGAACTGTGTGCCAGTAATGGCTGGTATTGGTAGAAATGAGGCAACATCAAATTCTGGGGATTTCAATTTCTTGATTGTGAGCCATGAAAATGGTGGGATCTTGGATTTGTTCAAGTTCTTGGTGTTTAATAATCAAGAAAGTGGCGCAAAGTTTATTGAAAGTTGTAATGGTGGTGGTGGGGTATTTGAAGAAGAGCTACCCGGGGATGAAAATGGTGGGGAGGTGAGACCTGATCATAGGTGGGTGATTGTTGTGTCTATTATAGTGAGGAAAATCATTAAGGTTTTTGGTAAGCCCATGGAATGGGGTGGCTATCTAGTGGAGTTCATTCTAAATCTTTTGTCTCTCAATGGCAACTTTCTTGGTTTGCTGTGCAAAATTATCCATGGTATGATGCTGGACTGAACTCAAACTTTTTATTTGTTTATGTATTGTCATTTTCCTATTGAAATGTTAAAATATGAGTTGGTTCATTATTGGAGACTGATAAGGCCTGGAGTTTTTGGTAAAAGTTGAGTTTTGTTTATGCATGTTAACTGTTTGTTAATAAATGCCACCCAAAAGATATATGGTTGTAGTATTAATCTGCATTTTTTTTCCTGCCTTAATGACATTTTTATGTTTGTGTAAAGTTTGGTGCATGATGGGTTGCTTGGCTGGTAGTTATATGATCATAGTTTATGATGTTTGGGAATTAAGGTAGTTAAAGGTTTTGATTAAAGATGGTGTAACATTTGGTTTGTAGAAATGAATTTTCATTTGGTGTTGAATCTGTGTTTTCTGGGATGTCTGTTATTACATTTATACTTAAATTGCTTTCAATTTAGAAAACAAGAAATATTTGTGTTGCTTGGAAGTTCGTGATGTCGACGAATAATATCATTTTGGAGCTTTTGATATATCTTATCTCTGGAGCTACATCAACTTATTTTATTATATTATTAATTACTTTGAGTTCAATGGTTTGCATTTTAATAGTGATAATATTTCTGTTCGATCTTGTATTTCAAGTAATTGTTCAATTAGAGAAGTTTTGGACATTAATATAACAATATGTCGGCGCATTTGAGTGTTTTCTATTGGGTGTTCACCTATTAAAAGCTTGATGAAGTAGCCCGTTCTGTATCATCTCAGTCGTGTTTCATGATCACGGTGATTTTGGGAATAGGAAATGTGGTAATGCCAAAGAGAGATTCGGAAACATTCATAAGTGCGATTGGACATTTAGATGGACGTATAGACCTCTGCAAGACTGAGACATTCTCCCAAGAAGATTTGCAAGTGGAGATGGGAAATCGTGCTCTAATGGACATCTGTATGATGGCTTCCAAATTAGCCTACGAGAATGATAAGGTTGTCAGAAATATTGTAAATCTTCATTGGAAGGTTAGATCATCCCTGTGCTGCCCTCTATTTTTTACATATAATTTGTAGATAATGTATAATTATTGGATATTAACCTTTTCAATCTCATATTTCCTTGAACGCAGATGCATTTTGTGGCCTTCTACAACTGCTGGAATGGTGAGAACATGACTTCAAATTAAACAACATTTATTTATGCTTTATGTATAAAATTTGCAGTAAAAATACTAGAAAACTAAATATTTTTCGCTTTCTCACGCTTTTCATTTCAGATTATCAGAAAGACAGGTCAACCCAAGTTTTCATAATGTGTGATAAGCCAAAAGATGCAAATTTGATACTCATCAGCTTCAGGGGCACAGAGCCGTTCGATGCTGATGACTGGATCACTGATTTTGACTACTCATGGTATGAGATTCCGAAACTGGGAAAAGTACATATGGGATTTCTAGAGGCTCTAGGTTTAGGCAACAGAGTTAACACATCCACATTCCAAGTGCATCTTCAATCGACAAATGCCAAATTAAATGGTTTTGATTCAGAACAGCATTCAGATTCGAAAAAGAGCTCATACCGACAATGGGAGAGATGACAGCATACTATGCTGTAAGAAGTAAACTCAAGGACTTGCTCAAAGAGCACAAGAACGCGAAATTTCTCGTCACGGGGCATAGTTTGGGTGGGGCCCTCGCCATATTATTCCCGACGGTGCTAGTGCTGCACGAGGAGGAGGAGGTTATGCAGCGGTTGTTGGGTGTTTACACTTTCGGTCAACCTAGGGTTGGTAATAGACAGTTAGGGAGGTATATGGAGTCCCATCTCGAACATCCGAGTCGAAGTACTTCAGAGTAGTGTACTGCAACGATCTTGTTCGAGGTTGCCTTATGATAACAAGACCTTCTTGTATAAACATTTCGGCATATGCCAATACTACAACAGCCTCTACATTGAGAAAGTAAGCAATTTGTTTCCTCCAACTGTTTGAAATGTTCTTTCACACATTTGCCCCTTCTTGGTGAACTTGGAATTATGTTAGGATAATTACAAAAAGCCCCCTAAGGTTTTGGCTAATTACCCAAAAACCAAGATGTTTTTTAAAATTACGAAAAATCCCTTGAGGTTTGATTTGTGTCTTAAATTTAAGGAGGTAACTGTAATATTTTGAAAAACGTAAGGGGAGCTTTTGAAATGTTTTTCCCATGAATGGAGAAAATGTAAGACGGATCAAACCTAGGTTTTTTTTTTTTTTTTTTGTAATATTCAAGAATCTCTGGTTTTTTTATGTAATTAGCCCCAACCTCAGGAATTTTGTGGTAATTATCTCTAAATGTTATGCAGTAATTAACATGTCTACCATTGCTCATGATCTGCAGAACGTTGATGAAGAACCAAACAGAAATTACTTTGGTTTTGCGGTATCTGATCCCTGAATACTTAAATTCTGTGTGGGAATTGGGAAGGTGTTTGATAATGGGTTATATGTATGGACCGGATTATAAGGAGTGTTGGGAATCTTGTATGCTGAGGATAGTAGGACTAGCAATCCCGGGTCTTTCTGCTCATAGCCCTGTCGATTATGTAAACTCTGTAAGGCTAGGAAGAAGGAGATCTCCTGAAATGATGTCTTTATAGAATGATCCATATATCACACTCAAATTAACGTCAGAAATATGGAGACTCGCTCGTTTTTTTGGTATTTACAAGCCGTGTTATCATGGAATAGCAGACGTCGGACGTGCTATATGATCTGTCTGATTGAGGAATAAATGAGGGATTTATTTGTATCGTCGTGCTGATGATAGTTATGTTGTTTGCAGGTCTCTTTTCTTTTCATGTGATTATGTTCTGTTCATCATTGAAATTGTTGTATTTTGGAGGTCTAAGAATGTGTAAAATGTCCCCCCTACTGGGTGGTTATACCTATACTGGGATCTTCTTCTATCGGTCTCACAGGGTGTTGCATTTCGCGTCTCAATTAATTATTTGAAAGTTACAAAAAAATCCATGAGTGTTGATTTTGTCTGAAATTTAAGGGATAACTGTAATATTTGTAGGCGTTTTGATATGTTTCTTGCTTATGGAGGAGGAAATGAAAGACTGAGTAAATCTCAAGGGTTTTTTTAATTAGCGCAAATCCTTGGAGGGGTTTTGAATTTTTTTTTTTTTTTGAGAGAATGGGGTTTTGAAATTATCCCTTCAACTAATTATGTGAATGTCAGCATGGTACACGTTTTCATTTTCATGTGATATAGAAACACCCGTTGAAATGCCATAGTGAATAAAAAATCACAGTGCCGAAGCAATTGTTGATTATAGTCGGTTTGGTTCATGATTGTCATTATTTAATATTGACATTTTTCATTATGTAATGATATGTGATGTGATTGGTTTCGCTAAAAAAATAATATACAAGTTACACATCATAAATTTTAGGATTAATTACAAATACTACCCATGAGGTTTAACTTGATTATAAAAAAAGCCCAATTATCTTTTAAAATTACAAATACTCATGATATTTGTTTTTAGATACAGAATTGACCCTTCAGAGGCATGGAGAGGGGTATTTGGCATAAGAAAGACATTGCAGCCTATATATGCAAATAACGTCTTTGATTGAATTTGTGACAAGGCAATATCAGTTAGGTCCAAAGAAAGGTGTGGGAATAACCAGGTGGCTTAGCCAGCCCACCACAAGAATCGCGCTGATTGTGGGGTCAAGTCGGGGTCCATCAAATGTTGTGGTGTTTGTGGGGTGGTGGGGTTTATCCTGCTCCATCAAATTGCTCCCAAGGGCATATGCGGTAGTGAAGATTTGGTGGCGATTCGGGAGAGATCGTTATTAGTAGATTGGGGGTCGAACATAATTGTTCTCTTTACCAGGAGGATCGGGCATATGCGAGCCGGTGGTGAAGATTTGGTGGGAACTCATCTTGAATAGCATCCGTGTGGGTTCGATTCGGGAGATATCGTTATTAGTAGATTGGGGGTTCGATTCGGGAGAGATCGTTATTAGTAGATTGGGGGGTCGAACATAATGATTCTCTTTCGGGAGGATCTGGTTGTCACGTCAATGACCCGTCGAACACTTTGGCAATCGATGCGTGCACATCCGCGGTTTACCTTGGCGGCAATGAATGGGGAGCGGGTTTGTTGTCTCGAGCGCGTAAGCGCGGAAGGCGAGTTATAAAAAAAAAAAAAAAAAAGGTGTGGGAATCATTTCCTAAACATCGCATGTGCAACAAATATATTAATATGCAAATGAGAGAGGCCATTTCCTCAGTAGATGAATGGGTTGTGGCTAGTGAAAGCACATTAATCTAGTATGCATGCAATACTTTTTTATTTATCTCATACTAGAACAACACCAGTGTGTTACACATGATTTGTCAAAAGATAAAATTTAAAGTGTCACAAATCTAAAAGATAGTGTAGATAAAATTCTTAATTTTTGAATTATTTATTATCTATTAAATGTATTATCTATTAAATTCAAAAAATATATTCTAATAAAGTATTTCTCAATAAAAACATATTCGAATAGATTTGATTAACATTGACTTTTCCAAACTATTTGTGAGCAAATTCTTTATTTTTTGGACTATATTTTATCTTTTAGAATTTTTTATTAAATTTGTTATCTTTTAAATTTGTACATAGGATTGCTACATAGATATATGTGAAGCCGCCATGTGGAATTGAGATGATGAGAAGTTGACAAATATCCAAGATTAATGAAGTGATGACATGTGTCAACTTTGTTAATGTACATTTTGGAGCTTTAATTTATACTATCTTGTCGAACTCGAATCCATTGAAAATTATTTAATTCAATGAGGATTCGTGATCATTGGGTCAACCATGAGTTTGTGACATGAATTACAGAGAAGAATTTGTTTAATGAGAAGCATGTGGAACTTATTTAATGAGAAGCATGTGGAGCGTGGTTTATATTAAGTTTAGTTTTTTTTTAATTCACTTTTTTAACAAAGTCTAAGTTGTGATTTTGTAAAGATCCAAAATTGAATTGTTTCTGGGTTAGTTTCCTGTCATACCGTCTAACGGATTTAATTTGTTAGATGGATCCAAATATTTGGCATGCGGTCAATCCGCTTATTGATTTGCACAACTACTAACATCACTACAACAACATCCGATGACCGCTGCTAATACTTTTTAGGAGGGATACTAATACTTTTTGGGAGGACAACTAATACTTTTCAGGGGAAATACTAAAATACCTTTCATCGGAAAACCTAATGCTTTTCAATACGATTATTAATACGTTTTAGGGAGGATACTAATACTCTTGTGGGAAAAAAACTAATATTTTTCATGAGGATTACTAAAAGACTGCTCAAGGGGTTACTAATACTTTTATAGGGGATTACTAATACTTTTTTAAGGGATTGCTAATACTTTTCAAGGAAAAAACTAAAGTGCGATTGGATATGCTTTCATTTTGAAAATTTTTATTTTGCTAGAGAATAGTGGTAAAAAAATTTTGAAAGAAAAAATATGAATTTTGAGATAGACTGGCCAAATGGGCAAACCAGGGTTCCAAACCGGAACCGGAACCGTGGTCAACGTTTCTAAACCGTAATCGTGGTCAACGGTTCCAAACCGAACCGAACCGTGTAGATCGGTTCCGGTTAGGTTCTCTGGTCTCAAAACCGTGGGCGGGCGGTTTTTAACCGTCGGTTAGGACCGTATATGGAAGATTTTTTTAAGGTTAAAACCAACAATCTTGTTTTGGTAAATACATTCTAGAAGAAATGTAAAAGGTTTATTATGATATTTTTAATATTGCACAACGATTACTTAGGGAAAAAGTAAATGTCCGAGGGTTCCTCTAGCTCAAATGTAGAGCTTGAGAATTATTTAACTACTTCTTTTTTTCGAGTTTAGTGAAATAGATATTGAAGACTTTGATATTTTGAAATGGTGGTCACAAAGAACTCAACCTTATACAATCATCTCAATCATCGCAAAAGAGGTTTTGGCATGCCCCGTTTCAACTGTTGAAGTAGAGCAAACGTTTAGCTCTGATGGAAATATTTTAGATGAATCATGCTCGCGTTTTTTTTTCCTTTTTTCTTTTTATTTTAAACTAAATTGCTAAACATTTTATCTAAATAAAATTAAAAACAAAAAGGTTCGGTTTAACCTAGGAACTGTAGGCAAATATAGGAATCGTGTTAGGTTTGGGAACCGAATCAGTGAGCAGAGGTTAAGTTCAGGTTCCTCAATTGGAGGAACCGGAACCGAACCGGTTCCGGCAACCGTGGCAGTCTATTTTGAGAGTGTAATTGAATGTGAGATGAAAAAGTAATGATGAAAGTTGATTTGATTTAAAAATAATAAAATAATGATTATATATGATTGATAGTTAGAAATGTGTGAGTGAGTGAATAGTGAAATTTATGGGAAAATGTGTAATAATGATTAGTTTTTTGTAAGAAAATGTGCGAGATGTGATTGGTAAGAGAAAAAATAAGAAAAAGTGAAAGTGATAGAATAATATATTTTAAGAAAATTTTAATAAGCAATCGCATGTTTGGTCGAAAAAAGTTCAACTAAGCGAACGAAAATAGAATTTCGTCCATATCCAATCGCTTGACCTAATACTTTTGAAGGTTGCCAATATTACGTCACGCCTAATACTTTTCAAGGGGACAATTAATACATTTTAGGCGGATTACTAATACTTTTGAGGCAAAAATCAATACTTTTATGAGAGCTACTAAAAATATTGTTCAAGGGGATTACTAATACTTTCAAGATACTACTAATATTTTTTTGGGGAAAAACTAATATTTTTAAAGGCCCCTAATTACGTTAAGCCCGAGAATATTACTCAGTGTAATCGAAAATACTCTAACCAAAAAGACTCGTTAGACAGTCTAACCCAAATCTTTTGTCTTGTTTTCGTTCTTTTTTTTCCTTTTCTTTTACATATTCTAGAGGGCAAGGGTGATGTGAAAATCGAACCTAGGGATATCAATAGGCGAGGACGAGGCTCGTATTGGACATACCATCTCTGTCCCACAATCCCATCCCATGTACCGATGTACCATTCACATACCATTTCCCACTTTTGTATTTGGGACGGGGATGGGAAATCCTTGTCGGGGAATGGGATCCCCGTGTAACATAAATTACTTTTTTTTAGTACAATGGAGGGATTTGGGGGGGGACACACGCACTCATATGAGATCGAACCCGGTCATTCGCCCTACAATATACGCCTCAACCACCTGAAAGCACAGAGTTAATCCATGTAACATAAATTACTTAAAATACCAATAATTGAAATAAATAAAAATAACATAAATCCCTAATTTGTAAAAGAAAGAATGAGAACAAGTAAAATTATAAATACTTAAGGGTTTAGTTTTTAGAATTAATAAATAAAATATTATAAATAGAATTAGTATTAATAACAAAAAAATTATAATATACATATATACATATTTCGGAAAATGGGGATGGAGACGGAAAATTCTGTTTTTATCTAACGAGGACGGGACGGGGTATAAATATTATCCCCCGTCCCATCTTGATTTCTAGAGAAGCAAACAATCCATATCCCCTGTCTCATCCCAAATCAAATGGAGATTTCCCTTCTCATTTTATTCGGCACCAACGGAGATGATTTTTCACGTGGATTTTGTCATCCCTAATTGAACCTCGACCTCCGTCTATCTAAAGAGTTTTAGCCACTGATTCTTATTGATTTTGAATTGAATTAATAAAGTAAGAGTGACCTCTCCCCCAAATTAAAAAATAAAATAAAAGGTAACAAGACCAAATTGCCCCAATAGATTTAGAAAGAAAACAAAAGATAGTGTGTGGATAGAATATTCGTAGCCATGGCAAACAGTTTGGCAAATAACAAATGAAGCCAGAGCAGCATCATTAATTTATTTCCATTAATTTTATTATTATTTTTTTTTTTTTTTTTTGATATTTATTATCTTTACGCCGGCGACACAACCATTCCAAATGGATGTGCAACTGACGTACAACCAGATCCTCATAAAGAGAAAACCATTATGTTTCAATCTACTAATAACGATCTCTCCCGAATCGAACCCACACGGATGCTAGCATTAATTTTATTATAAATATGGCACAACCCCAAATTGCTCAACTCTGCTGCTCTGTACTACTTCTGACTCTGACTCTCGAGAACAACCCCCCCTTTTTTTTAAAGAATTTTTTTTCAACGCTTGTCGAATTTCAAGGAGAACAGCTTGCTGAACTGAGAAGTTTCTGTGACTACCCTTCAATCAATTTGCCCAAAGGTATCATATTCTTTCTTGGTTTTGGTTAGCTTTGAATAATTGATCTGGTTATTTTGCCCAGAGGTAGCGTCGTTTTTTTTTTTTCATTTTTGTCATGTTTGAAGAACTTTTATGTCTGTTTCGGTGAAATGATTTGATGCTAAAATATTTTTAATGCATTGCTATTACTTATAATACTAAATATTCTGCTCAATCCGGGTTCTTGAAAGCTCCCCTTGATGAATTATTAACTTGAAGAAGAATTGAAAGTTTTGTTTTGTGCCTTAATTTGCCTCAAGATAGATTCCTTTTTTCATGGTAATATTGACATAATGTCATCCTTAGTTAAACATGTCATGAAGTAGTTCATGAAACAGTTTATGCCAAGCACGATTTTGTTGATGAGTTTTTATTGCTTATTTCCGCAAATTCTTTAACAAAAGTATGCTTTTGACTGAAAGTTTGGTACCTGATAAGAACTTTCGAAGGGCTATTATTGGTAGGATGCCATATTGGGGTTGACCTTAGTTATTTCTTTGCTATCTCTCTTTCAACTTATCTGGTTTTGCTTCGATTTGTTGGGCTTTTTTAATTTTCAGTATGATAAATAAAATATTGAAGCATCTTCTCCAGCTATGAACAGAAAGTCAGAATTTTAACATTGAGGAAGTATTGTTTTATTCATTTCCAGAGTTCAATTTGAAGATTTGAATAGGGAGTATGGGTTGTTCTTGTTCCTATTTATTTAGTACTTACTGGTTCTGCTAATCATTGAAATTCGTATACGGATGTTTACTGACAAATGAATTTTGTTTGTAGTGGCAAACTGCTGTCGCTCCACCTGTTGAATCTTAAATTTGAAAAATGGCCCAATTCGACACGTTTCTGCTGTTAGCTTGAACAGTCAAAATAGCACTGCCAATGTTTGGAGTTTACAGTCCGCTAGGAGACATGGCTGCACTGCTAGCAGATGTGGCAGCACTGTTGGGCAAACGGGTGGGCTGTCATTTACAGGTAGTGATGCGATGGGTCATAAATTAAGGATTCCAGCTGCACGTGCTTTTACAACGAGATCGAACAGGGATGCATCCGTTTTGAAAGTATGCTCTCCAAATGTTCCTAAAAATGGTTAGGGTAATTCTTAATGAATGAAGAACGATATTGATGCTATGTTTGTTTGTTACGTAGGTTGTTTGCATCGACTATCCGAGACCAGAGCTCGAGAATACAGTCAACTATTTGGAAGCTGCTTACTTATCCTCATCATTTCGTACTTCTCCTCGTCCAAACAAGCCATTGCAAGTGGTCATTGCTGGTGCAGGTGAGACCATCATATAATACAGTTGGTTGTATTTCTTTTCACAAATTCCTCTTTGCTATTATCCAATTTCTCTGGTTTGTGCTTTTCTTCAGTTCATTTTTTTCTTGATCCTTTTTCTGAGAAACGTTATACTTCTTGTAATTTGACACAAATTTCTAGTTCTTGTCTTTCCAAAATTGCAATAGAACTTGACTTCTGTGCCCTTGACAAGAATGCAAAAATAATCCTCCCAATTCCTCATGCTCTCCACCTTTTACTTCACAGTGACAGGAAGCTGCTTGTCATTTTGGAATACTGGAACTAATTATATACTTATTTTCTTTTCACTGTTGCACTTTGGGATGTTGTGTGGGTTTTTTGCGAGGTTTGGTCTCAGTTGACTAACGTTAGGACTCTACTTCCAGTTAATGTTTTCCCTGGAGGCTTGTATATAGCCTCTTCCTCAACACTGAATTTATAATTTAGCTTGCAGATGTCACAGTTAGTTTTCGTTTTTCTTTTACAATGTGTCACTTGTGGTGTAATCATGAGAACGATTTAGAATTCTTGCATGATTTTTTATTACAAAGTATTATCGGGTAGGTCATTCTTTTGTTTTTTTCCCAATTCTGAGCTGTTGGATACTCTTAGGTTTGGCTGGTTTGTCTACTGCGAAGTATTTGGCAGATGCAGGCCATAAACCAATATTGTTGGAAGCAAGGGATGTGCTGGGTGGAAAAGTTAGTAATATGCTTCACAATCTCACATTTCTTACAAACTTTTCTGTTTTCCAAACATATCTTCTCTTATCACTATTCTATCATTGACCAGGTGGCTGCATGGAAAGATGACGAAGGAGACTGGTACGAGACTGGGTTGCACATATTTTGTAAGTTTGACTTACCTAATTTTACTTCCAAATTTGGTCATAGTAAAACACCTCCTTTTGATGACCGGCGCTGTATATATCTAATTGTTTGTTCTTACTTTTTTTCTGTTTAATTACCCTTCAATGGCCTTATTCATTTGTTATATAGATGATGTTCCTATGCACCAAATGACTTCTATTTGATGCTTGATTTGCTCTAGTTGGAGCTTATCCAAATGTGCAGAACCTGTTTGGAGAGCTAGGCATTAATGATCGGTTGCAATGGAAGGAGCATTCTATGATATTCGCAATGCCAAACAAACCAGGAGAGTTTAGCCGGTTCGATTTTCCTGAAATCTTACCTGCACCAATAAATGGTGAGTTGTTCTTTTGTTATCTTTGCAAAGCTACGGAATAAATGACTGAAAGACCTGTCCTACTGCTTTTTGAAAAACATTATGTTAGATAATATAACCTGATGTGCTTGTTACATTCTGGTTGTCTGAATTTGTAGTCATTTTTTATTTACTTATTGCTATCTTCATCAGTGTGGATCTGAGCCCTGGAAAATTGCATAAGTCAGTCTTGCCAAAAAACATGTTATCCTGACTTCTCTCTTTGGATATTCCTTAGATAATATCTTTATGGCATTTAATTTGATGTAGATGACTTTCTGGCCATAATCTTGTGAGTGAGGATTATTAACGTGAAAGGTTTATTTGCATCTCATATTCATAAATTGTGCTGTTGCATTATTTGTCCCGATTAACATTACTATGTAAACTCAACGACATTGGTGAAGGAATTTACCATATACAGTGAATTCTGGACTTTGCTTGGATCTTCTATATCGTTGCCTTTTCACCAGGAACATACTCTCTCACTTTTCTGTGAGAGACCGATACATATTGGAGGAAACAATATACTGTTTAGGTTTTAAAAAAAAATAGTTCTAGTGGCTTTTCTCAAGATTTGAAGTCTTATTAGTGAGGACCTCACTAAAGAGAGTTTATATGCTGTGACAATATTTCATATTTTTCTTTTGGATCTCATTGTGAGACAAATAACAAAATGATGACAACTAAATTGAATCATCTTTCAATTACTTGGCAGTTATATCATATTCCGGTTTTTATGTTTGAGTTAAAATTCAGCAGCACCTTGAGAAGTCGTCAATTCCTTGAATGTGTATCAGTTCATATCAATTTACGACTGATTTACTCATTGTTGATTTTCCAATTCCTGACAGGAATATTGGCCATCTTGAAGAACAATGAAATGCTTACTTGGCCAGATAAAGTCAAGTTTGCCATTGGACTTTTGCCTGCCATAATTGGCGGTCAGTCTTATGTTGAAGCTCAAGATGGAATAACAGTCAAAGACTGGATGAGAAAGCAGGTAACCACTTGTTTTCTTCACATCTGTAGCTTACTAGTAACGTGTGCATAATTGAACAAATTTTCCATAGTGAGATCCTTGATTAGTTCATACATACCATTTCAATGATTTTTCTCCGTACAACGATTTCATTTGTTATCATTTCTGATATCGATTGTACTGATATTAATTCATCATTTCAGGGTGTACCAGATAGGGTGACCGATGAAGTGTTCATTGCCATGTCAAAGGCACTGAACTTCATAAACCCTGATGAGCTTTCAATGCAATGTGTTTTGATTGCTTTGAACCGATTTCTGCAGGTAGAGGACTCTCTCTCTCTCTCTCTCTCTCTCTCTCTCTCTCTCTCTCTCTCAGTGTGTGTGTGTGTGAGAGAGAGAAAGGTGCAAACGAATGCACTAAATAACTAAATTTGGTACAGAAGTATGAGGCTGTTACTTTGCACAATGATACTTTATAACAGAAAATCACGGGGTACAGATATTAGTTCATGGATACATATATATCGAACTAAACTGGCATCAATTAAAGCTTATAGGTTACAAAAATGCTACGAAAAAACCAAATTATTAGTTTCTCTTCTCATAAAACGTCACTAATTAGCCTTTAGCTTTATGTGTCTCAATCATTATTTACTTCATTCTAGTGATTTTTTTTTTTTGTCTAAATGACCATTGATATAAAACACTTGCATGGCATAAAATATTGTCTTGGTACTAGTTTTGATTCCTAATGAAATCAACCGATTAATTTTGATTGCAATGTTAATTTCAAATGTTTGTGACAAAATCTACAGGAGAAGCATGGTTCCAAGATGGCTTTTTTGGATGGTAATCCCCCAGAAAGACTATGCATGCCAATTGTTGATCATATTGAGTCTCGAGGTGGCCAAGTCCGACTTAATTCACGAATACAAAAGATTGAGCTAAATGAAGATGGAAGTGTCAAAAGCTTCATACTGAATGATGGAAATGTGATCGAAGGAGATGCATATGTATTTGCAACTCCAGGTACCTTCATTTTTCCAGCCCATCATGTAATATCCCTGTTATCGATCCTACGACTTTTTAAGGTTACTGATTCACCATTATCCTGTTAGTTGATATCCTGAAGCTGCTTCTGCCTGAGGACTGGAAAAAGATGCAATATTTCAGTAAATTGGAGAAATTAGTCGGAGTGCCAGTTATAAATGTTCACATATGGTTAGTCTTGGACTTTCTTTACAACTTATTTGACAAGTATTTCAATGGATGTGGATATGTATGGATCTGTATTTCCTTCTGGGCCTTGGACATTTATACTTGAATTCTATATTTTGTTGGTTTTCAAGAAACAGGATTATGTGTAGAAGGAAATCTTTTTGACTTCTCAGAAAGCCATGCAAACTTTAAAGGGTCTAACTACAAAACATTATATATCATTGTTGCCAAACTTATAAGTTAATCAAAACATCTTGATAAGCAGTCTGCACTATATTACTTGTGACATTGATAGTAGTTAACTTATGCCGTGTTACTACTGCATCAATTGGTGATGTTACCCTTCAAGCAAAAGAATATGCATATTTAATTCAACGAACCTTGCGCATTTGAATTGTAGCATAATGAGTGAGCTGAAATGACATTTATATATGGTGATCTCGACTGCAGGTTTGACAGAAAACTGAAGAACACATATGATCATCTACTTTTCAGCAGGTCTGGTCATACAAATTTTTTTAGTTTATTTATATTATTGATTTATTTCATTATTTCCGTTCTGCTAAAATACTTATGACTATCAGATTAGAATCTCTCTACATAATACGAACATGATAATGGCATTAGTTAGTGACTTCTCGTAGCTCACATATTTCATTCTTACTAGCTTGACCTCAACTGATGAGCAGCTAGGTTAGCTAGTTGTAGTTATGTCCATAATGATTAATTAAGCTGAGTTCCATTTATATTTTAAGGATTTTAAATGAAAAAAAAATCGTAAATGAATCCATTAAAATATGACGAATAAAACACTGCATATACCCTTTTTTCTTATGTAATTACAGATTGTCAGTGTGTTGTCTTGGGTTTGAAGACTGAAAAACAACGTTCTTCCCCAACCCACTTTGGTTTATTTCCCCATACTTGATGCAATTTTTCAAATGTTTCTCACATGTTCTTACTGCGCTGCCATGTTCACACCTTTCCATTTCCTTGCAGAAGCCCACTTCTCAGCGTATACGCTGACATGTCCGTAACTTGTAAGGTAATATATACACAACAGAAATATTTGTCGATTAGCACAATTTGTGCTGTTGATCTGGATTGACTTATATTTTTTGTTAAAAGGAGGTTGCTTAAGAATTCTAAAATCCAAGAAGTGATATGAGACTTTTCTGCTTTAGTTTGTTCATTTTGCTTATCTAGGCATTTGTTTTCTCATCAGGAATATTACAACCCTAATCAGTCTATGTTGGAGTTGGTTTTTGCACCCGCTGAGGAATGGATATCGCGAAGTAATGAAGAAATCATTGAAGCTACTATGAAGGAACTCGCGAAACTATTTCCTGATGAAATTTCCGCTGATCAGAGCAAAGCAAAAATATTGAAATACCACATTGTCAAAACTCCTAGGTGAGAAAACAAATAGTATATGAGAGCAATCTCTTGCCATAGGTTGTTGACGCTAGAATTTAATTTTTATGTGAACAGGACTAATATGAAGCAGTTCATGATGAAAAATCCTACACTAAATATATAACTCAAGTCCCCTTTTTTTAGGGTTAATTACAAAAAATACCCTTGAGATTTTGTCTAATTAAAAAAATATCTTTCAAATTTACAAATAACACCTTTATATTTGTTTCTATTTACAAATTGCTCCATGAATAGGGGTATTTGTAAAGTAAATATGAACCTCAAAGAGGTGTTTATAATACCTTAAGGGGGTATTTGTAGTTTTGAAAGATAACTGGATATTTTTTGTAATTAGGCTCATTTTGTGGGTAGGTTTTGTAATGTAGGCTCTCTTTATGGTTCTTTTGAGTGCATAACAGTGACTTCAGTTTAGCACAGATACATCATCTATATTCCTTACGACCATCGAAAATACAACTACTATCCTGTCAGTTTAATCCCTTCAAAATCTGACATTAGTTCTCTTTTGCAGGTCTGTATATAAAACTACACCTGGTACCGAGCCTTGTCGTCCATTACAAAAATCTCCGATAAAAGGATTCTATTTGGCCGGTGATTACACAAAGCAAAAGTACTTGGCATCGATGGAAGGTGCTGTCCTATCGGGAAAGCTTTGTGCTCAGGCCATTGTAAAGGTGAGTTTTCACTGGCTTTGTTATGTTACCTATACGAAATAACAAGGCAAGTTACATGATTATGATTTTTATATAAAGATTTAAAAGAAAACCTGTGGCTCAATCCATTACTTGTTTCCCTCATCATTTTCAGGATTCTGAATTGTTGGCTCCCAAAGAACAGAGAGAGTTGGCAGAGGCAACCGTTGCCTAATATGTTTCGAGTGCGGATTTGGTAATTTTTGCAACCATACAAACAACAATTCATGAAGACAGAAGATAGGAAGCTGCATTTATACATGTTACAAAACCAAGATGACTCAAACACAAGGAAAAAATAAAAATAACAAAAGAAAGTGAAGCAAATGGAAGATAAGAAAATTGCCTCAGATAAGTGTTCTTTGGTTAAATTTCTGATGTGGAAACATCTTAATTGGCTGTTGTAGTTGTATTATGTTTTAACTTGAATCTTCTTCAAGTGGAAATATTTGTATTTGCCATGCTGATTTAAGCCAATGGTATGAAATGCTTCCTCATTCTCTTCAATTGTTAAGGTTTGTGTTTTCATGTGGAATATATCTATAGTTGAAAGGTTAATTAGGCCTTGCATCTCCAGAAACGAAAGATGTAAGGATATAATATATATTGCTTTATGGGGAAAATGCAGATTTAATTAGTTTTGATGAAGCAACAAGAAAATGGTGTTGCAGATGCTCTTCCTGGAGGAAACAGTAGGTGTAGTATCTATAGTAGATCCGCACACAATACACGCCAGACTGTGTGATTGTATGTGAATTTTTACACATCCAAAATAAATCTACGGTTATTATTCACATGGAGTATTCACTCCTCCAGGTGTAGCGTGAAATAAATCCAAAAATCTCCTCATGAATGGAAATATCAATTAATAAGCCTTAAATTCCATGTGTTAAGGGAATCGTTTGGTAGTCTAGTGGTAAGATGTTCAGGTATGTCTGGGCTCGATTTGATTCCCCACATAATTCTCTCCCCTACAAGGATTTGTACTAAAAAGAATCCGTGTTCAAAATGAAACTCTAAAATTTTATTAGAGCCCATTTGAGAAAATAAATGGACAAGAGAAAAGAAAAACAAAAATACTTTGATATGTACTCACAATAAGTGTGTTATGTAAAGAAAATGCATATATATTAAAGAAAATGTTAAAATATTTTATATATCATTAATTAATGTGACTAGAAAATGGTACATCATAAATACATTTATTAAATGAATTAATAGGTATAAGGGCAATGTAGGAAAAATATTTACTCATTAGCTTTGAAAATGTCAAAATGTTATTTTTTTTTAAGAATTTTTTGTCAATCAAAACGATGTTTATTGTAAAATGGAGGGAGTAACATATTAAAAAAATAAAATATAGATAGATAGGAACAATTCAATTGTGGCGAAAAATTGGAACTAAAACGGGATCAACATTGTGCTCTAGTTGTAGAGACTCATGTTGTCGATCCCACCTGAGTGCGTGTGTCCCCTTCCTTACTATCCCATTGTACTAAAAAAAATGGAATTAAAACATCCTAATTTGAGTCGAGGGAATGTTCCTGGAAACTAAGAATCTTGAACAATGAGGCCTTCCATTGGTTTTTTTTTTCACCCTCTCATCCTCATCATATTCATTGAATCTGCCTCACCTTTCTTTCAAAAGAAATCTGATTTTTAAGTTGATGGCTCCAACTTTACGGGGATCCGTTGCTTAATTAGTATTCAATATATGCCCAGGATAAAAGTTTGTGATAATCATGAATATAACTTTGTGAGAATCATATCGCAGGAACCGACTTTACAGATATTCTCATGTTTTCAAGCCTATCTTTTCTGTAGCATTAAATTTTTCACATCTTTTTTACCTTCAAAGGTGGTGTTTTTAATGTAGAATGGATTAGTTTAATGAAAAGCTAATAATTGATTAACATAACAGTAAACTACAAAAACAACACTTGAAGTTTGGCCTAGTTACAAAATATATATATATATATATATATATATCTTTCAAAATTACAAATGCCCCTTGATAAATAGCCCTTAATATGTGCAGATTGCAAAATAGAAATAATTCAGCTGACCTATTTGTAACTTTAAAGGATATTTTATAATTTGTCCTTAACATAATATTAAGGTTGCAATTGTTACTATAACAACTGAGGAGTCATTAGAAAGTTAGAAAGTGATGTTGCACTAAATCTTATATAGTTACTGTTGGAAATTTTGGTTTTGATAAAGTGGGTGTCGACCGACTTTGACCGAATTTTCGATGGCTAAAAATTTAATTCAGGATGAATTAAATTATATATTATTAACTATGTTCCGAGTAGATGTTCGTAGTATTTTTTTATTTCTCCAAACCAAATTTTGGTGAGTGATAAATTAATACAAGAAGTTAGCCACACAATGAGCATTATGTAAAGGGAGATGAAATGTTTTAGCCTTATCCCACATAGAAAACAAAATGATTGTTTATCCTAGTTTATATACTAGAAGGTGTTATTAATTGAATATATTATAACACACGTGGATGATCACAAGTAGGTCACTCGCGTGCGACCACCCGGCCTAGCCTAAGCCTTAGGTCGGGTCGGGTCGGGGCGACCCTTTGGGCCTGGATCCTGGTCTACTATAGTTTTGCCACTCGAAAATGGATTTGGCCCAGATTTAAGTGATTGTTGGAATGTTTGAAGAGCCCAATGAATCTGGACATTGTACGTGTCCAAACTGTTGTTCCCCTGTAGGTGTTGGATGTGTTGCCTATTTATAGGCTTAGCTAGGCATTGCAGAAATTACACAGAACATTTCAGCATTCTTACTCCACAAAGTTATATATTTTTCTGCATTTCTGCATTTGAGTCCAACTGTCAATTAGTTCTAAACACTTTCCTGTTCAAATGAGCTTTTGTGTTAGTGATGCTACTATACAAAAGACTTAAGTCATTTCATCTTTGGAAGTAATACATCAGACCGTGAGCACTAGCCAGGACGTAATTGCTTTGAGGACAAAGACATAGTCTCGACTCGGCTATTCTATTTCAGAAAGTTGTAATAGCTAGTTCCTTTTTCTGTAATTTTTTTGTCTATTTTTTGTCATTTTGAAGACATTCCTGATTCTATACTACGGTAAACAACATGTATTTTTAACAACTTTGGTTATATATGCTGAACATCAAATTGAATCAAATGATGTAAAATGATTATATATTTGTATCTAATATTTGTCCGTTATATCCCACCAAACTCTAATGTTTTTTTTTTGCCAAGAGAAATAATTTCATTAATCAATTCAAACTAGTAGTATATCGATAGAAGACAAAAACAAATCCATTAAAAGTCATTAAAGACAAAACTATGAAAACACTCATTGCATCTAGGTTAATAACAAAAATCGGCTTAAAACTTACAATTTTGAAAATCCTATAGTGGCTAGAATACATGTGATTCCAGATTTGCAATATGTTGAAGACCATAATCTGATTTGTTATCTCTGTCCGCCGAATCGAAAGCTTGCTTGTCCGAATCGCCCACACAAAAACACACGCACCAAGATGGTGATAAACCAAGTACCGCACCAAACAACGAAATCAAAAACAAACAAACAAACAACTCTTTTAGCCTAAGGTTTCCAGGATCTGAAGGTAGCAGTCATTAGGTAATATCCTTCTAAAGTTGGGAATCATAAATACATTGCTAATGACAGCTTTCACAACCCATTACATATGTCAATTTACCTTAAAAAACACAATGACCTCACTTAATATTAATTTCATATATAATCATGATTAGGACCACACAGCTGTACTGTCTTGAGGTTTAGGTCTCTTACAAATTCTGACTATGGTGATGGATTAGTTTCTAAGAGATTAGAACAAGTAAATCTATAGGGATTTGAGGTTGTCTGAAGACCAAATCACTTAACTTGGGTTATAGAGAATACAAAGATTACCAAATCTCATAGTCCACATGCCAAAATATTATTCTTGAGGGTTCTTTTAATTTGGGGAGTTACGGATTTTGTAAATCAGAATGTCAATATTTTTTCATAAGTCCTACTTAAAAAATTCAAAAACAAGAACCACTTAAAGATTGAATCTGTATATGAACATTGAACATCATGTATAATATTCATAAGCTTTGGATTGTGTCATGGTATTGAGACTGTCTAAAAGATCACATATTTTTTGGGTCAGAAGTATTTTTGAAGTGGGATGGATCCGATCCATTTCAAAATAGTATGTTATTGTGAATTTCGACAGTATTATTACACGTCAAGTGTATTAAATGATGGGAATCGAATAATGACTGGGTGGTATGAGGTTCGATTCTCATCACTCTTCTCCTCCCTCCTCCCAATTGAATGACATATATCAATGGACCCGTGACAAATGTATTGATATTATTGAAATAAAAGATCAAACTTAGGATGTCAAATAGAAAATTCGATCGAATTGCCCAATTTTTGTCATAGTGGTATTTTTTAAGTTATTCATTGTTGCCACCATAGCATATATAGCTATAATATGTCCAAAGTCTTTTACAAGTACGTGGTTAATTTTCTCGTTTTGATTTTTGATTTTCCTACATGCATTATGATTTAAAAATATTAAACAATTAAGAATATGTGACATGAATATAAATGGTGGAATCTGATGTGAAGTATAATATGTCATGAAATATAAATAGTAGAAATCTTGTAATGACATTTTTTCTTTTGAACTATTGTAATGACATATTTAAATTAATAAATATATTCAGCATAAAAAATTGAGCATCAAGTCGTTTTAAGGGTTGATCAAAAGAGGCATCTTTCAAGGTGATACCACAAAAATTTTAGGCAAAAATTTGTATGAGACGGTTGTTGTTTGGGTGGTATACTGTTTTCAAGAAATGGCTAAGTATTTAGGATATTTAGACTAAGTCAAGACATGTATTCTATACAGGTCTCCGCAAGACGAAACCGCCCCGTATTTGAAGTGCTTACGGTTCCGGCACTCGTCCCTAAGATACAACGACTTTACTGTTTCGACTTAGCAACACTTGCAAAAGCCGAAACTACAGTAGAACTAAAGTGTTTGAAACTTCAAGCTTTGAAGGAAGTGAAAACAATATGCTGATGTAAATGACTCATTTTTTAGGCTTCATTTTAGTGTTCGATTTCATCTGCAGGGGGTTCATATATATAAGCATCAAGGTGCACGATGAAAAGGACATGTCTTTTGGCTCGAAAAGACATGTCTACAGCCAAAAATGCACCTGGTTGCTCGAACATGTGCAACGGTTCAGACGTGCGTGTCCGCGCATACCTGTGTGCGCGTACAATTATCCTCGGTGCGCGGCACGCACTGGTGCGCGTGCATGCACGCTGTCTTCTTAAAGCGCATACGTGCGCCACAAGACTCCTCGATTAGAATTTTAATTAATTAAAAATAATTAATTAATTTTAAAGGGTTTTAAACAAATTTGGTCCAAAAAATATAAGGGCCTTGAAGCCCAAGCTCAGGCCCACGACCCTAAGGCGCGGCGGCGGCGTGTATGTTTTTGAACCAAACCAATAAGCATGTAGGTCCTCACTCCTTTAAAAACTTTGGTGCCCCAAGGGCCCAAACCCAATTGTCCAACTTGGGATTTATTAATTGAGCAAACTTTGACATTAATTTAGCCGGAGGACTATCAAAAGCATTAAACTTTCTAAGTATGCTTTTGACATAATGGGATTGTGACAAGACAATTCCATCTAAAATTCTAGAGATTGTAATCCTTAATATAACATCGATAATCCAATATCTTTCATGTCAAAGTTCTTCTTTAACATGTTCTAAGTATTCATGATTAAATCATGACTACCTATAATCAACATATCATCTACATAAAGGCATACTATGACGTAATCATTTGCAATACATTTAATGTAGACACACTTGTCACATTCATTGATCTTGAAACCGTTTACTTCATAGTCAAGTCAAACTTTTCATGCGATTGCGTAGGTGCTTGTTTTACTCCATAAAGTGACTAAACAAGTTTACACACCTTTTGCTCTTAATCGGTGCAACCAACCCCTCGGGTTGTTCGATATAAATCTCCTCTTCAAGTTCACCATTCAAGAAGGCAGTCTTAACGTCCATTTGATGTATTTCAAGGTTATGCAAAGCTGCGATAGCAATGAGAACACGAATGGATGTAATCCCCGTAACATGAAAATATGTATCGAAAAAATCATATCCCTCTTTTATTTAAACCCTTTAGCTACCAAACGGGCTTTGTACTTATCTATAGATCCATCTGTTTTATACTTCCTTTTAAGAATCCACTTGCATCCCAAAGGTTTGCAACCCGGTGGGAGATCAATCAACTCCCAAGTGTTATTTTGCATGATGGAATCTATTTCATTATGATAGCTTCTTTACAGAGAGGAGCTTCTGGACTAGAAAAAGTTTCTTGAACAGTTCTTGGTTCATTTTCTAACATATAAATTAGAAAATCATAAAATCATGACCAAAAGACTTAGCTACTTTTGTCATTTTACTGCATCTTGGTTCTTCTTCATCATCACTTTGAGGTAATCTTGCAATTTCATAAGTTCGTTTATTCGAACTTTCTTATTTCATTTCTTTATTTGGAAAGATATTCTCAATTAATACAACATTCATTGATTCAATGATCATACCTTCATTTATATCAGGAATAGCTGACTTGTGCACTAAAAAGCGATATGCACTACTACTGTTAGCATATCCAATGAAAATGCAATCGATCGTCTTCAGACCGATTCTAACTTTTTTAGGCTTAGGTACTTCGACTTTAGCCAAACACCCCACACTTTGAGGTATTTGTATGATGGTTTACGTCCTTTCCATAACTCATATGGAGTTTCATTTTACCTTTGTGTGGAATCTTATTAAGAATGTAGTTTGCAGAAAGTGTGGCTTCCCTCCACAAGTTTTGGGGTAAGCCAGAGCTTATCAACATCGCATTCATCATCTCCTTAAGAGTACGATCTTTGCGTTCTGCTACACCATTTGATTGAGGTGGGTAGAGAGCTGTCATTTGATGGATTATACCTGTTTACAAGCAGAATTCTTCAAACGGAGCAACATACTCTTCCCCTCTATCACTTCGAATCATCTTAATTTTTAAATTAAGCTGATTTTGAACTTTATTCTTATAAGTTTTAAAAGCTATTAAAGCTTCATCTTTGCTTTTCAAAAGACATACATAGCAATATCTTGTGCGATCATCAATAAACGATAAAATACTTTTTGCCACCTCAAGTTTGCACAAGTTTTAAATCACACACATCTGTATGAATTAACTTGAGTGGTTTGGTACTTCTAGTTACCGAATGAAACAGTGCTTTGGCCAATTTTACTTCAATACAAATTTCGCATTTGTCTTGTGAATCAGTTCTAAACGTAGGTATTAATTCCAGATTCACTAACTTTTTAATTGTGTTGAAATTTACGTGTCTTGATCTATCATGCCATAAATTAGAATAATCCAACAAGTAAACAGAAATAATAGTATTATTCTTCACCTCTTGGCGAAACAGACATTACATATATCTTAAAGAGCCTTTTATCAAGGTAGCCCTTACAAAGAAACTGACCATTCTTGGTCATTACAAACTTTTTGAACTCAAACACTTCTAAACCCGGCTTTACTAAGCAAAGAACTGGAAACTAAATTCTTATGGATATCCGAGACATGCAAAGACATCCACAAACATGAGCTCATTTCCTAAGTCATCTTGAGCACAACCTTCCCAAGTCCCACGATGTTGGAAGTCGAAGTGTTTCCTATAAAAAGTTTCCTTCCATTTATTGGAGTGTAGGAGGAGAATATCTCATTGTCGGCACAAATATAACGAGTAGCCCCAGTATCTATCCACCACTCCCTTGGATTATCCATCATATTGGCTTAAAACACAACGGTGGTGAGATCGAGCTCTGACATGTCTATTGGTTTGTCGATTGCCACTTTAATTGCCATTTTTTGGGTGTCGAAAATCCTTGGCCATGTGATTCTGTTTGCCACAGTTGTAGCAATTTCCCTTGAATTTCTTGGCCTTCCCCTTGTCTTTTCCGGAATGCTTCTGTTTCTTGATAGTGTTCGATTCAGCAAGATTGACCTTGGCCTCCATTCCAGACTTATTGGACTTCACTTCGGATTTTCGGTTGTCTTTCTCAATTCGAAGCCGAACTATTAGATCCTCAAGTCCCATATCTTTCCGCTTGTGCTTGAGGTAGTTCTTAAAATCTTTCAATAATGGTGGTAATTTTTCGATTATTGCAGCCACTTGGAAAGACTCGTTCAGAATTATCTCTTGCACACTAAGTCGTGAAGTATGATCGAATCTCTTGGACTTGGTGATCACCGGTTTGGTGTCAACCGTCTTATAATCTAAAAAATTGTCGACAACAAATTTCTTTATCTAAGCATCTTCTACATTTTGTACTTTTTCTCCAAAGAGTCCCACAACTCTTTGGATATTTTGAACGAACTATAGACGTTATAAAGGGTTTGTCTAGTCCATTCAAAATATAATTCTAACACAGAAATCGTTATGCCAAGCATCCATAACGATGTAATCTGTTGGTTGTCGGATTCTTCATCGCCAACGGTAGGGGGTCCTCCTTCAAGAAACGGGATAAACCAAGGTTGTCGGGTAGAACAACATCTTTTGTTGTGAACATTTAAAGTCAACGCCGGTGAGTAAGCGACATCAATGGAGTGAATGAAGCGGACGCCATCGTCTTGAAAACATAAAAGAAAATTTTGTCTTGCGATTATTGTTTGGGTAGTTTACTCTTTTCGAGAAATGGTAAGTGTTTAGAATATTTAGGCTAAGTCGAGGCTTGTATTCTATACGATCTCCGCAAGATTAAATCACCCCATATTCGAAGTGCTTACGGTTCCAACGCTCATCCCTAAGATACAACGACTTTCTTGTTTCGACTTAGAAGACTTGCAAAAGTCAAAACTACAACGAACTAAACTGTTTAAGACTTTCAAGCTTTAAGGGAAGTGAAATCAATATCTTTGATGCAAATGACTCATTTTTAGGCTTAATTTTTGTGTTCGATTTCATCCGCAAGGATTCGTATATATAGGCATCAAAGACATGTCTTTTGGCTCGAAAAAGACATGTCTCTGACCAAAAAATGCACCTGGTTACTTGAACACGTGCAGCTTGATTGAGGCGTGCGCATCCGCGCACACTGCTGTGTGGCAGCGTACAATTATGCTCACGTTGCTCCTCGGTGCGTGCGTGCGCGCACGCCTGCTTTTTTTGATGTGTGCTCGCAAGCATTCTCTCGATTAGTATTTTAATTAATTAAAAATAATTAATTAATTTTAAAGGGTTTTAAAATATAAGAGCCCAAGCCCACGGCCTAAGACCCGAGGCGAGCCGAGCGGGGCTGCGGCGTGCGTGTTTTATATCAAACCCAAAAAGTATGTAGGTTCTCACATCTTTAAAAACTTTGGTGCCCCAAGGGCCCAAACCCAATTGTCCGACTTGAGATTTATTAATTGAGTAAACTTTGGTATTTCCTCCTATGTGAGATGGAGCTTTTCTCCTTCCCCATATTTTCCATACCATTTTCTAATTTTTAAGTGACTAACTTCTAGCATTAATTTCTCATTCACTGGAATTGGTTTTGAGAAATTCAAAATGTCAATCTCATTCTTGACTTAGTAGAATTTTTTTTTTTTTTTGAAAACACTTAGTAGAATTTTTTTAAAGAAAAATTAATTTTATTTTACACTAATGGAAACCACTTAAATATTTGGTCAAAATTGGGTCAACACCAACCAAATTCCAACGGTCTCATGGGCATTGTTCGTGAGACGGATCATACATGTAGCTAGAATTTTAACCCAAACTCATAAAAAAGACCCATATTTTTTTTTTTTGTTGGATCCGTCTTATTAATTTAAGTCCATGAGACCATCTCTCGTAAGACTACCTCAAAATTTTATTGGATGAGAATTTTGGGGTGTGCCCAATGGCGGAGGAGGAAATTTGGGCGATCTGGGCGGGGCCCACCCACTTTTTAAAAATTAGACCTAATGTTAAAAAAAAAAAAATTTAATAACAGCCCAATAGATTTTTAAATCGGCCCGAGTGTACATCATTATCCGCCCAGTGCTTATTAAACTTAAAAAAGTTGCCCACATTAAATGTTAAACAACCCACTAAAAACTAATTAAAATAAAAAAGAAAAAAAGCCCAAAGCCCAATTGTCCCACATTTCTTCCGACCTTCCAGGTTCTTTGCAACTCACGGCAATTTTACAAATTAACCTAAAACTCAATCTCGAAAGGATTAAGGGAAGGGAGCGTGGGGATTAAAGGAGCGGCAGCAGCGAAATTGGGTTTCTTCTTCAATCTTCTTCAGTTTTTCAGCAGCGAATAGGTAATGTATTCTAGCCCGGAGAGCCCCCTAATTTATTATCAATGCATATTAGGTATGAATATGATTGTTTGATGTTTGAATTGAAAAAAAAAATTGTTTGAATTGGGAAATTTGTGTATGAACTGAAAGCTTGATTTAAAAATTGAATAGTTGATTTAGTTAGGTTGGATGGATTGAAATGACTTGAATTAATTTTATGGATTTGCCCCCTAATTTGTGTAGCTTAAAACATATTTAATAGTTAATTTATGTATTTTTTTAGATGAACTAATTTATGTAATTTGAATGTTGAAATTTTCTTGAGAAATTTATAAATATGGTTTGTGGTCCTGTGGATGAACAACAAAATGATAAATTGATAAATTTTTAAATATGGTTTGGTTGTATTTATTTACTGTAGTTTGGAATTATATACCATTGGAATTAGATACAGTTAGGACTTAGGCATCGTTAAGAAGATAATAAGAAATAATTGATGATTTTTATTTTTTTAAATACTGCGAGTTTTTCTTGATCAAGTATTTTATACTTTGATAGTCATGGCTACACAACAACCTCCTGGCAAGAAAGGCAAAACTACATTACATTCATTCTTTAGGCCTGTAATTAATACACAAAATGAGGAATCAAATAACCATCAAGACACTCCTTTAATTGGAAATCAACAATCTTCTCCTTCAATTGGAAATCAACAATCTGCTCCAAGTTCATCATTTGAAATTGAGCGGGATCCCGAGAAAAAGGAGGAGAATATCGATTGGCCTCTTGAGAAACGGGATGAAATTAGACGGTTTTATTTAAATCTTTGGGCCATACCAACCAAAACTTCAATTGTATAAAGGTCGAAAATATAAAGATAAAACTCGTCATTTTCGGTCAAGTTGGTTTCATGAATTTAATTGGTTGGAGTATTCGTCTTCTTCTACACACAAGGCCTATTGTTTTCCGTGCTTTCTTTTTGAGAGGATATTCACACCTCTTCCACTTCGGCTCTAGTGAGTGATGGATTTGATAATTGGAAGAGAGTTCATCAAGGCAAGGAATGCGTTTTTCTTATTCATATTGGTTCATCATCTTCATCTCCTCACAATAAGTGTGTAGCATGTGCTAGCTCTTTGATGATCCCATCTCAACATATTGATAAAGTGATTGAGAGAATTAGCAAAGAAGAAGTTATGAAAAATCGATTGCGCTTAAAAACAACTATCATGACCGTTCAGTGGCTAGCGTTGCAAGGTTGTGCTTTTAGAGGCCATGATGAGTCTGAAAAATCTTTTAACCGCGGAAATGTGATTGAAATGATTAATTATACCGCGAAGTGGAACACAGATGTGAGAGATGTTGTACTGAGTAACGCCCCTAAAAATGCCAAATATACTTCTCCGGACATTCAAAAAGAAATTTTGGCAATTATAGCTAATAGAGTTCGTTGTATGATACGCGAGGAAATTATGGATGCTTGTTTTTCTCTTCTTGTTGATGAAGCTAAAGATGAATCAGATCGAGAACAAATGGCTATTATCTTAAGGTTTGTGAACAATGCGGGTATCTTAACAGAACGCTTCTTTGCAATTAGAGGTGTTTCTGAGACCTCTTCAGAAACACTTAAGCAAGAGATATCAAATGTTCTTTCTCAGTACAATCTTCAAGTTTCTAAATTACGGGGCCAGGGATATGATGGTGCTAGTAATATGCGTGGACAATGGAATGGATTGCAAGCATTACTTCTTAATGATTGTCCATATGCATATTACGTTCATTGTTTTTGAAGATCAAGTTGCGATTGACATTGGTTGCTTCAAAGAAAGCAATGTGATCCAATCTGGAAATTCTTTTCTATATTGGATAATGTCATTAACATTGTCAAATCTTCTGCTAAGCGCAACACTGAGTTACATGTTTCCCATAGAACAGAGATTGAGAATATGTTGGCTAGTGGGGAGCGTGAATCTGGACGAGGAGCTAATCAAATGTCATCTTTACACCGTTCAGGTACTACTCGTTGGAGTTCTCACTATGATTCTGTTATGAGTATGATAGAAATGTACGCTGCAACTTGCAATGTACTTGAGCGCATCACTTGTGGTGGTCCAAATTCCAAAGCTCGAAATGAAGCTGAGGGTGCTTTCACAAGTATTAAGAGTTTTAATTTTGTGTTTGGGTTGCACTTAATGAGGGCAGTTATGCGGATCACTGATTTTCTTTGTCAAGCTTTTCAAAGGGAATCTATTGATATTTTATCTGCACTTGGTTATGTCTCAACTACAAAAACTCTTCTTCAAGAGTTGAGGGATAAAGGGTGGGTGAAACTGCTTCAGGAAGTAGAAGGTTTTTGCTTAAAACATGAAATCACTATACCCGATATGAACAACAACATGGGTCGTGGGCGGAGACACATGAGTGTTGAGCATTATTATCACTTTGAATTTTTCAACCAATGCATAGATTTTCAATTGGCAGAGTTGAACTCGAGATTTAATGAGACATCAGTTAGACTACTTGAGTTGAGTGTTGCATTGGATCTAAGAAATTCCTTTGAATCATTTAATGCAGATAATATCTATAAGTTGGTTGTGGAATTTTATCCGGATGATTTTGAGCAGCGTGAGATGAATGCTTTGATGAGTGAATTGCAATTTTACCATGCTCATGTAGTTCGCAATCCTCAATTTCAAGTGTCTACTCTTGCAAATTTGTGTGAAAAGTTGGTGGAAACAAGAAAGGCGGAGGACTACAAAATGATAACAAGATTGATTCGTCTCGTGTTAACATTGCCTGTTTCTACAGCCACGACCGAGAGAGCATTCTCGGCAATGAAACATGTGAAGACTGCGATTCGCAACAAGATGAATGATGATTTTCTTGCTGATAGTTTGACAATTTTTATTGAAAGAGAACTTGTTAGCACGATAGATATAGACTCTCTTATTGATGAATTTGCTAAAGTAAAAAATCGTCGAGTCCAATTAACTTTTTAGTCTAATATATTAAATTTTGAGTATATTCAAGCTTTGTAATACACTTGAGTTGAGTTTGCTTACTGTTTTGAAAATTTAGAGCTTATATGATTATTTTTCGTGTTTTGGGTCCGCCCACCCCACTTTTAGTGTCTTGGCTCCGCCCTTGGGTGTGCCACAAAGTTTTAGGGCAGAAACTAGTGTTGAACAATTTGAGTAATTTGTATACTTGGAAGTTGGAACAATAAACTGATCAGTTCAGATATCAAATCAATAACGATTAGCAGTTTGGCAGTAATGCAAAATATTCTCTCATACATATTAATTAAGTAAATTTGCATGGCAAGCTTGGACGTGGCCCTACATATATTTACAATCTAATAATCTTTTCAATACTTTTTTTTCTTATTTTATGGCAATTACATGGCTTTAATATGTAATATCTCTTAGTCCATCTATCTATGTAACGACCGCGGGCTATCCATAAAAGTGAGTTTCATGTCTTACCGGCCACATACTCGAACTCATGACCTTCGGACTAATTACATAGTTTTAGCGTGTGTTTGCCACCGTTTCAGCCCACTCTTACAACTTAGTACTTATCCCTGGAGGTCCGAGTTGAGTGTGATGGAAGACATAAAATCCACTTTCGAGGGGTGTGAAGTCATGAATCTACGCAGATGAAAAGTCCAAGAAAAAGCCAATGGAAAAAGCCTATTGGGAAAGCCCAAGGAATAGTCCTGGTCATTATAATCTATCCTTTTTTTCCATTAAATTTTAGAGAAGTAAGAAATAAGGGAATTAGAAAATTACTAATTTTTAGTATCTATTACTCGAATTACATATTTGATTTGATTTAAATGTAAAATCCGAATTAGGTGTTTTAAATTTGAGGCGCAACCACAGAACCAATTACAATGTGCTGGCTTCCGACACACTGTTCCCATAATGACTGTTTTTGCCTTGTCCGCATCATCTAATATTTCTTGACACTCCTTTACCACTTCTCGAATCCTACTTAATTAATTTAACTAATTATTTTTATATTATCATCCCTTCAATCCCAATTCACTTTTTCTTTAATTTTTTCACCACAAGAATCCATATATAATTATACTCCATGTGTATGTACATATATATTATTTCATGTTTACTTTAATTAGCACATTTTCCTATGCAGATCCCTCAAACAAACTAGACCATGTTCATCCCCCAAATTTCCCAAACGTAATCACTAGTCAACTTAACTACTTTGTATAAATATTCAAATTCTTAATGCATATTTTCAATCAAGGGTCCAGCTCCATTCATTTGTGAGCTTTTTTTCCCAAGGAAATACACTTTTTTTTCTCTTCAATATTCGAAAAATGGCCGAGTTCTTGAAACAACAATTGATCAAGAATAATATCAATGGAGTATATGCCTCGTCGAAAAAATCAAAGAGCAATATTGGATTCACAAGAAAATGCGCTTCTTTGGTTAAAGAACAACGAGCTCGCATTTACATTCTACGACGTTGCGCCACCATGTTGCTGTGCTGGTACATTCAAGGAGATGATCAATGACCTAAAATTAACCCTTCATAATTTATTTTTATTTTTCGCCAAAATCATAGCCTATATATCTCTATTAATTATAGCACCTATTTTATCTCCAAATATTTCCCTTTTTCTAATACATCGAGCCCTAATTTTATACTAGCCTCTCCCACGCACTGTTATGAAAATCTTGGCTTAGTCCCAATTAATTCTCGCCAAGGCACTAGGCTTCCATTATTACGCCTATTTTTTTCTTCGATTAGTCTCTCGGTGGCGGTGGCTCGCCTCATTGCCTGCTAGCGCCTAACATTTTTAGACACTTTTAGAACACTGCTCGCACGTCAAAATTCCAAGAAAATTGCAAAAAGAAAAGATATCTTCCTCATCAGCTAGATAGATCCGGGAGGGCCCTGGATTGTTTTGTTTTTACACCAAATTGCTTCTTTTGTGGTACTCCAATTTTAATATATATGACTATCTCCTCAAACTGCCACCTTTTTGAAACCAAAATGGTGAATCTCCATTAAGGTTTTTTTTGGCAAAGGAGAGACTTACATATATACTATTTAAAGCATTTTTAAAAACAAACAGGGGCATTTTCAAGAGCTTATGAGGATAAAGAAATGATGGGATTTGGATTGGGAAATTGCAGTGATTGAAGGAGGCTAAAGACTGGAAAATGTGATGTAAAGGGCTTTAATACATATATTATTGTGTGTGCATATTAGTGCACAAAGTTACTCTTTGGTGCAATAATAATTTTCCCCTCCTCAGCTTTAAAGTGTGTGCAGAAATAAGGTGCAATATTGTTGATTGCTAGTGTATGAAAATAAATTGGAGGGTTTAGGAATTACATGTTGGTTTAGTAGTATGTATTGGAATAATAATGTTAAATATTTCTATGTACTTGAAATGCTACATAGGTAGCTATGTTTAATGTATGATGTGTTTAATTAGTTACTTGATGTAAAAAATAATGTGGGGCTTTTGTTGTATTATTTTATTTCATTCCCTAATTATGAGGTCATTATTGAACTGATATTATGATTTTATATTTTGTTTCACTATTTTGCGTCTAATGTCCAATTAATTGGATTTTTGTCTCAAAAAAGAAAATAAAGTTAATTGGATTTTTGTGGCTAACATAGAAGGGGTAGAAAGAAAAAGGATCAGAGAGGGAACAAAAGAAAAATGAAGAAGAAAATATTAAAAAAAGACCGCTATCTTTGGATCTAAGATTTAATTTAATAAAAGAATTGAAAGGAAATAGCAAAATGAGATGACACATGTTATTTTTTTTCCATTTATAATTATTCCTGTTTCTTCAAAAATATGCAAGTATAATAAAATCCCTTGAAAAAGGTGCAACGACACTTTCTTACCTTATAAATTGAGTTGAACACTTTCCTGCCTCAGAAATAAAAATTATAAAAAAAAATTAAACCATGCTACTCCGTGGTTTTAGTAAGTGGTTTTAGGCGGGGAGCAATCGGTGATAGGCGGGGATTTTTAGAACCGTGGTTTTAGCTAGTACTTTTCTATCTCAAAGATTGAAGTGGGAATGTTATTAATTCTTGATTTAGAAAATTTAACAAGTAACTAACTTATCATGATTATTCAACTTTTGCTTTCTTATTTTCTCCAAAACAAGAGGGAAAAAATCCCCACTTCAATTCAATTCAAGATCAATGGAAACGTAAACAGAGAATGTAGAACACAAGTACAGGAAAAGAATCACTCTTAGAGTACTCAATATTATTTTATATCAAACTAGTAAAATAATTGTATCCGCATCTTGTCTAGTATGTAAGCAATTGATTTGGTTTAAGTCTTGGCCCATCCATTCAGGAATAAGTAAAAAAAAGTTTACCCCTATAAATAAAATAATAATAACAAGGGATATATACAAAAAGCCCCTAATGTTTGAGCTAATTACAAAAAAAAAAAAAAAAAAACCAAGAGGTTTTTAAAAATTACAAAAAAAAAAAAAACCAAGAGGTTTCATTGTGCCTTAAGTTAAAAAGGGTAACTGCAATATTGATAAACATAAGGAAGCTTTTGAAATGTTTTTTTGCATATGGAGGAAAAAGTAAGACAGATCTAACCTAAAGGGTTTTTTTGTAATTTCCAAAAATCTATTGGTTTTTTTTGTAATTAGCCCAAACCTGGGGGGGGTTGTAATTATGCTAATAATAATAATAATAATAATAATAATAATAATAATAATAATAATAATAATAATAATAATAATAATAATAATAATAATAATAATATAATAACAAAGGAATTCTGGGTGGGCATGAAAGGATAAACAAATTTGGATTTTACAAATGTATTAGATTTAGTGATCATTAGTAACAAACTAAACTTTTAGACAAGGTAATAACAAGTAAGAACTGTCTATGTGCATATTCAATACAGACTGCCAAATTATTACATTAAGAAAGGCAGCCATTGCTTGCTTCAAATACCTTCTTTCAAATTGGTGATCAGAGATGCCATCTCACAAGCCTATATATAGATCAGATCAGTCAGTGCTTCAAAAATTCAACATGGAAACTAATTCATTTATCAATCCAATCTTTGAACACTAGCAACACATAAAGTGGGAAATTGAAGGCAGCAATGATGATTAGTGCTCGTAACGCTCTCAATAATCTCCCGATTATTATTTTTGCTTTCGATCTGTTTGTTCTAGCTGACCCGATATGTATACTCACATCTGCGGCCGACGTAGCGTCTATATCTGGTGTCATCTGTTTTCGAACTTTTGATCGCATTACAGCATTGCCCCTGCAAATGAACATATGAATTATTAGCCGAAAAAAACAAATTAGAATGTTTTCTTACATGATGATCGATCCTATACCTCTCGACCGAGCTGCTCTCATTTAAGGATGTTGACGAAACCTTTTTGGTTTTCTTGATAAGGTGCATCGATCCTTCAGCATCCCAAATCTCTTCGTACTCGCAATTTTCATCTTCATTTTTTTCTTTCACACGATTGCTAAAGCTGTTATACAGATGTTTGATATAACCCATTAGATCGCCAAGCTTTCGGAAAATGAGGACTTCATTTGCTGGCCAAAGGAGGACAATAACAAGGGTCATTGCAAACAGAGATAAATACCTGACACATCCATCAAATTGAATTTCAGAATATAAGTTTTCTACATTAAACAAAAATAAATAAATAAAAAATGGGATCACTACCCCAAAAAAAATCCTGATGTTTGGGCTAATTACAAAATAATCCAGAGATGTTTCAAATAAAAAAAGCCCCCTCAGGTTTGATTGTCTTAAATTTAATGGGGTAACTGTAATACTTTTATGAAAGGCGAAAATGTACGATGAAATCAAACCTCAAGGGTTTTTTGCAATTTTCAAAAACCTCTGAATTCCTTTTGTTATTAGCCCGAACCTCAGGGTTTTTTTTTAAAATTATCCCTAACAAAATAGAACACCGACATTCCAAGAGAAAAGAACAACAAATAGAAGCCCCTATGCTAATTAAATACCATAGGTAGATATGTGTTTGCATGGGAAGAAAGCATAGCTGAGTGGATATGTCATCTTCCGGGGTGGATCCATCGGATATGGTGGAATTACTGACAGATAGTAGCATGAAAGAAGGATACAAGTTTCCCTGCTGCCAGCTTACAGTTCCTACAGTATGCTGCATAATTTCATGAATCAACTGCAAACCCCATCATATCATCGATTATACAAAGGTAAACAAAACTGAGTTTACCTCAGTTACTGATCCATGCTTAGACATGTGGGTAACCGTGCATTGATCATGATCATGACCGGAGAGGACTAGTGCCTAAAGAAACACAAGTTAGAACTTGGCTTTTTCGGTTATTGTTTCAGCATATATTGATGAATAAAGGTAATACGTACGGGTCTGATTAGGTCCAATAGGGCATTTGTTGAGTTTTTAGTGATATAATTCTGATACCTGCACCAGAAGATAAATGAATAAGATTAAGGGTTAATTACACACACACAAAAAACAAAATTTAACTTTCAAAATTACCAAAAATACCCCTGAGGTTTTATTTTGTCTAACATTTACCCCCTTCATAAGAAAAAAACATTTCAAAATCCACCCTCATATTTATAAAAATATTACAGTTTACCCCTTAATTTTAACATTGAATCAAACCCCAGGGTACTTTTTGTAATTTTGAAAGTTGGCTAGTTTTTTTTTTTGTAATTAGGTCAAACCTCAAGGGTACATTTTGTAATTACCCTAAGATTAATAAATATTACTATATTTGAGGTAGATAACACAATCCAAATAGTGCCAGTACCGAAAGAAGAAAAGTAGCTTACACAATTTCTAGATCACGATCGGCATGGTATATTCGCTGGCGTATAAAACAGGCATGCACATATTACACAGTTACATTGTAAAATTGAAGAGCAAAGGAAAGTAATATAGTGAAATTAAGACACAAGTGAGGACATATGGTTGACTCTTAGCATTACCTGATTGATAACTGGTGAAAAACGATTAGGGCCACAAGGAGTCCAATCGGACCGATATAAAGGGATGTGAGTCAATAAAACCCTTGGAGTAGAAGAAATATCTGACAAATTTAAAGAATGTCAGTCAAGCGCATCATATTCTCCGAACTAGACAATGTCTATGACTTGAACTCAGTGTCATGCACCTTGAGAAACATTTTTGACAAAGTCCCAGGTATCTGATGTGAAGTTGCTTCGTGGATGACCTGTGGATGAAACATCGAGCTGTTACGTTCTAGTGAGTGCATTATGAACTGAATTATAAATAGGGATACAGTATTAGAGACATTAGCTGTTACCATCCAAAGTTTGTGCATCAACTGCAATGAAGTCCACTTTTCCAAGTTTAACTTTAAAGTTCCTTGCACCAAATTCTCTCTCATAGCGTTTGACAATCTGCATTACAAACATTTGAAGGACATAAAAGATTATACGCTACATATAGAAGAGCAACTGCAAGTTTAAAGCAGACAGTTATGTTTGACGGGGAAAATCCCATAAAATAAACTGAAAACAGCATCAAGGGAAAAATACAGATAATCACGCGAAGAGTAGAGTTCATATGTTCCTCAAAAATGACATCTCGTAAACGAGGGTATTCTGAATATTGATTTGTGTGTGTCGGAATAGCTATAAGACAGAATAAAGCGTGCTCAGTAGAGTCCATCAAAAATCTGGAATTGCAGGCCAGAGTAGAAGCAAAGCCTAGAAAAGTTTGGTTTTATATTGGCAACTCATGTATGCGTAACTGAAACATATTTCATGGATCACCACCATCAGATATTGAATCACTACAAAACATTTGAGTAGCACATGGCATACCTCTGGCTTTCGCGAGATGAAAGCTGAGTATCCAGTGTCATGGTTTCCAGAAAGGTAGTATACTTTTATGTCTGAAGATTTTTGAAGCATATTCAGGTTGAAAATATGCCTAAAATGGCCTAAAGATTCCTGCCATCTATCACTAAAACAAATCAAAAACTGCCATAGACAGGAGTTAGGATAAATATTAAATCAACTGTAAAACGAATTGGATAGCCAGAACCATATATCATATAAGGAAAATATGACGGTCCAATTGATTGAGATACCAAGTTTCAGGTTATACAGGTAAATTTCAGGTTTTCTACGAAACTTCATTCAAAAATCACAGCATACCTAGCAACCTCAGACTCGGATGATCATTTTTATGAAATGCATTTTAATAAGATAATGGTGAATCTGATGTGCTCTGTGTCGTGAGCTTTACTTTGTGAAAACTCATTCATCATAACTTTCAGAATATCTAAGTGGATAATCTACTTTTTAAAATTCCAAAAAAAAAAAAATTGCACTCACTCGTCATCTGTTAGCTCATCACCCCCATCAAAGTAATCACCGAGAAACAAAACAACATCAGGATTGAAGGGTAAGACAGATGAGAGGAACGCCCTGCGCATGTATAAATCTGTGTAGAACTGAGCAATCTCCAGAGCAAGTGATTTTGGAGCAAGAGGAAGAGAAGTTCTATCCATGAGCTATCAATAACAAATCCATATTAAATTGGTTAGACAATCTGATTCAGTTTAGGGTATTAATATGCACAGAAACAATATCAAGACCACAATCCTTTTTCTCAAAAAGATTACCTGAGGGTCCGTAACAACAGCGATTTTCACATAATTACTCGAATAATCAACTCCATTCACCTAATATTTTCAGAAACGAGACCGTTAGAATGTGTGGATTCCCATTTTCATACAAGACAAGCATATAAACACAAAATATATTTGAAATGCACATTTCACTATTAACCATTTCAGTAAAGAAACTTAATTAAGGGAATCCTAATTATATATAAGCCAACAAAGACACATTTGACCATGAGTAATTACTTGAGAATTGCTCGCCTATTAGGGAAATGAAACTTCTAACATTATTCTACAACAACGCCTCAGCATAACAACATTAGCAATCATAAATCTCATCAGTAACTCGATCCATATTACTGGTCTATACAAAGATATTCCAACAGACAAATACTGGTGTTTCTTCCCCCTTCAAGTGGTTCAAAATGAATCCTTCTCTTGACATAAATATGATGAAATAAAATGAAGGAAATCCTATCCGCCCACACAATTTCCCCCATTCCCCACCCCCATCTAAAAGAAAAGGGATAAATTAAAACAAAACTAGGTGCGAAATATAAACTAAATCAAAGATGGTTACGACTTCAAATTGAATGAGGAATTATCATATTGCTCCATCGGAACACAAGATCCAGACTTTATCCACAGACCAAACGTTATATACAGAGCTAGATAATTCAGCCAACTCTAACAAAAAGAATACCGATCGATAGTGTTAGACGTAAAAATGACAAGAACAATAAAATAAAAATAAAAAAAGCGAAAAATTTCAACTTGTTAATGGGTTTTACCAAAGAAGACGATGGGCGTTGAAGATGAGGCCAAGAACAGGTCCATAGTGAAGGCACCAAATATGCGAACCACTCTCCATAAAGTAAATTTAGAGCCCATATTAAGCTCAGAAACACAGTCAAATTCCACATCTTGTTTTGCCTTTTCCCCTGCTGTGGATTAGTTATTCCGCTTCCTCCGTTCTTTCATTGTTATATATACTCGACTCATATTGTAGACTCCAGCCTATGTTAATCGTTTTCCTTTATTGTCTTTTCTTTTTTTCAGACATTGTTTTATCTACATATGTATTGTGTATATCATTGAATTGTATAGTAGTGAATCACTGAATTTTCTTTTTTTGGACATGGTCACTTGGATGTGATAGTTTGTTACAAATTACAATTTCCTTGTTTTCTTTTAACTCAGTTTCCATTGCTTGTGCCTGAGGCAATAACTCGAGAGACCTCATTTCATTCTTCTTAAGCTTTAAAGCGGGATGTCACGCGTTGACCAATGTTATGGTAGGTTTTTTGATGTACAAACATATCCTCTCATGTAGTTAGTTAACAACAATTATGTTTGACCCCCCAAAATCTAATAATAGTATATCTCTCCCGAACCGAACCCACACGGATGATATTTAGTATGAGTTTAAAGAAATCTTCACCAGCTCGCATATGCCCCGAGGAAGCAATTTGATGGAGAAGGATTTGAACCCCTCACATCACGCCACAAAGAGACATTAAGTCTTGTGATGGTCAAAGTGGACTAAGCCCCGATTGTTACACTTTTAAAATTAGGGGTGGCATCATGGCAATATTTGGATTTGTGTATCGTGTCGAGAAAAAATGTTATTAGTATCAAAATTTTCAATCCTTACTCGGCATATTTAATTATTCGTGTCAGATTTCTCAAAAGCCTGTTTATTATTTGATCTTTGCTTATTTAAGGCAGATCACTCAAGTCAACTGGGTTGACCAAAATTCTCTTCCCGAGAGGGAAGTCTTCACACTAGTCTTTTTCCGAGGGTGGAAGTCTTTCTTCTTCTTCTTCCGAAGGAAAGTCTTCTCGCCTTCTTCTCCTCGAAATGGAAAATTCTTCGATTGGGAACTTGTCACACACAAAGCGCAAACGTTAGAGGCCCCGAGGTTGTCCCAGGGAGGCCTCTCCAATGCTCAAGCCAGCACAATGAACGATAGAAATAACAGTAAATGAATACTGTAAAGTAATGCGTAGGAGAATAATGAATTAATTAACTTACGATAATAGGATGGACCTTTTTATACCAGGAGATGGGTCAAGTGGGCCGTGTAGAGAATTCGGCACATGGGCGATCCACGTAGGAGAAGACGATCGATGGATCAAACCCGGACCCCTTTAGGCAGTTTAATTATTAAGAGTTCATTAGACAATTAATATTAAATAAACATATATAAAATGAATTACATATTTAAATAATGAAATACCAATTTTGTCCTAACATTATTCATGTTATTCGTCAACTCTAAAATGAATCGTATATCTTATAAAACTACATAACTCATCTATTACACACGTATAACAATCGAGGAAAATAGAGGGAAACCCCAGATGCTATCTTCTCCCTTCTCCCAAACCCTAGGGCCGTGCCTTCATGACTTTTCCGCGGCTTCCCCGGCGTTGGGATACAAGCCCCGTTGGTTATGATGTTTGCTCCTTTGCTACATCTTGTTCTCCGTTGGTTTTCTCTACGAGTTCTCCCATGTCTTATGTGGATTTTGCGGCAAGGGTTTATTCTATGGATCCATCGAATCTCTTACTTGGGATCGCCATGAACTCATCAAAGTGGTCCCCTCGCAGAGTCCCCCTCTTAAGGTGGTTTCAATCGTGGTCCCTCCGAGGGTGGTTACAACAAATGGTCCCTCCTCTCCTTCAAAGGTCAATACTCAGCAACAAATGGTCCCCTCCCCAAAGTATTCTCGCTATACGGGGGTGATGACCCTTGAGGCCGCCGTCGCCATCCGCATGGAATCCCATCCACAGCCCCCCCCAAAGAGTGTTTCCAAAGATGCTCCTCGATTCTTTGGAATCTCTCCCCAATAACATCCGATTATGAATCGAACCCGCGAGATTCAACTCATATCATAATACAAGTGCTCAATCCCATTTTGGCCATTCTTTTGCTAAAATTGTTTGGTACTCACCACGATATGGATTTGGCGACGTGGGCCCAAGGTAATTTTACAACATTTTCGCATGCGGTTGCTGGTAAATCCCATTCTATCCCTAAACCTGTTAGAAAGGGAGATTATTATTCAGTTACGATTGATGAAAACGTTTACCAACAACGCCTCGCCAAATTTTCTTATTCATTGATTGGAAGGGTGATTTTGGGCAAGGGTAACAAACCATGGGCGACTATGCTTCTGCATAAATGCCTATCAGATTTATGGGGAATTAAAAATGATTGGAAACTAATCCCCCTAGGTAAGGGATTTTTTTTGTCAAGTTTTTGAATGCGCAGGATAGAGCTCGAGCCCAAACACGTATTAATTGGGCACTTAATCCAGGAACTATTAGACTCTCTCCATGGGTCCCAGATTTCAATCCGTACAAGGTACACACGTCGGTGGAAAGTGTTTGGGTCTGAATCTTCGAGCTTGGTTTGGAGTAATGGGATCCTAATACCATCTTGGGGATCGCCAGTGCGATTGGAAATCCGATACAGATTGATCAACGATCGCTTGACGGCTATCTAGGGCATTTCATTCGGGTATTAGTGGATATTGATCTGTCGAAACCATTGGAAGAGCACACCATGATAGAACGGGTTGGCCAGTGTTCCTTTGTATCAGTTACTTATGAGAAATTACCGGAATTTTGTTCTAAATGCAGGGTAACTGGACATTCAACGGTTTCTTGCCGTATTACTCCCACAGGGAACTCAACCACTGAAAGACGCGCCTCTCCTGACCAGGGACGTCCCAGGACATCAGCGGCACATCCGAATTCTATGAAATGGGGTCATTCGAGGGTCCGTAAAGTTTACCGTCCAGTGTAGCAGGACAAGGGCAAGACCGTTGATGACTCCATGGAACATGCGGGTCATCAAGGTCATGTTAAGGATGGTGAACCTTCTTCTTCACGTATTCACACTAAGAATTCTTTTGATGTTCTGGGTGTTGATTCCGATGATGTGGCATGTGATAATACGAATTTGGAGCAAAAATCTGATAATGAGAATCGGATTATGGCTTCGGAATATAATACTAGCAACACAGACAGAGCCATGGTTCCCTATCAACCGCTGGCAATAAATTTGGATGAACATGGACAGGCTAATTTGCAACGTGGAATGAAAATAGTTTCAAATAGCCTTCCTTTTAATGATTATGTCCTTAGCTCCAATGATCCTTCTGAGGGGTTCAAGGCTATGGCCGTTGCTGCCCGAGAAACATTGGTCAGATATGGCGGATGAAGACGATCAAGATGATGCAGACAAATTGGAAGCTTTAAAGATCAAGTTAGGCGACTCTTCAACTGCTCCGATTGTCATTCACTCAAGTGATTCGTCAGAAGCTATGAACGCTATGGCAATTGTGGCTGGAGGATCCTGGGCCGATATTCCACAGGATACATCAGACCATCAGGAGGATACTCAAGCACGTGCAACACAAACACAGGCCAATGTCCTTCGAAAATCCTCTAGAAATAAACGTCCATCATTTCGATTGAGATTTTAAGTTATTTCTGTTGTTTCTTTTATGGGGTACTCTTTTTCCTATCAAAGGTTTTTCCCAATGGGTTTTACTTTGATAGGTTTTAACGAGACCCCCTTTTTAAAGCTAGTTGCTTGGCTTGTAAGTAGTATACTATATTTTCTTTTTAATAATATTTTGTATTTATTCAAAAAAAAAAAAAACACGTATAACAATAATTTTTTCTGAATTCTTCTCTCATTTCTTTCTTTTTTTTCTCTCAAACCCTAGTCGTGTTTACTCTTTCATCTTCTCCTCTTTTTTTTCCACCATCTTCAATAGGTAGCTTTACTTGTCCCCAATAAGTGGCTTTATTTGTCTCCAATAGGTGGGTTTTCTTTTCAGTAAATAAAATTGTCCCATTTTTGTGGAATTTTTTTTAGAAAATTCAGATGAGCGATTACCTGACGATATGCAACAGAAGCGAGATCAAGTTCTTTGGTACATGTTTTGTTCAGTGGCTTCGTTGCAAAGTATGGATCAATTAGATATGTTTAGTTTTTTTTGTTTTAGATCTGTATATGTCTATGATCTGTAGGGATTGCAATTGTTTTACATTTGATGTTGTGATCAGTTGTAAGTTTTTTCTGTTAAATGAATGAAATTCATTTAGATCCTAAAAAAAATTAACTCATCTATTTACATTATTTATGTGTTGTATGAATAAATTTTAATCAAATTATATTTACATACTTTAATAATTTTTTAAATTCAATATATTTAGAAATATTGCCAAAAACAACATAATATCATCACAAATCGTGTCAATTCAAGTTAACTTTAACTCGATATGTTTATTATTCATGTTATTCGGACCCAACATAATTCTTATCCTAGCCCACTATACCTCAATCATAACCTCTTGTAACGTGTTAGTTCATATCGATCGGAAATTGTCCTTATTAAAATTTTGAACAAAAGAAATAACTATCGAGGCAATATTTTCAACAACAACCAAAAAAAAAAACCTATCATGCAACACACCCAACCCAATACATGCAAAACGGCCCCCATGCACAACCCTAAAAACCTATTAACCATATCGACCCACAAATGAAACAAACCCCAATCACTAATACCCTGACTTAATCGCCATACCCACCCAACCTAATACCAAGCCTACAAACGTGTGGACCGATTCAAATAGCGTACACCTTCAAAAAAAAAACTACACCCAATACACCTCGAAAAAGAACATTTCCTTTAGAAACTGACAACATTTCCAAGGTTATAGCGGAGAGTAACAAAAAATTGAAGGAGTTTGGTCTGTTTGATGTTCAATGCAATTTTGTTATATCGGCGGAGGTTGCGAAGACGCAACTCCACCGGGAACAATGAGTTGCCTAAGTTGGAACTATCGTGGGCTTGGGAACCTACGAAAAGTTAATGTGTTGAAATGATACATTAAGAATAAAGAGCCCGAATTTGTTTTCCTTATGGAAACCAAATTAATTCACTCAGAAATTCAGGTGGTTACAAATAAATGGTGTTTACGGGAGTCCACACGGTGGACTGTGATCGATCAAATGGTGGTAGGAGGGGTGGCCTTTGTCTGTTCCGGAAAGAAAAATATGGCTTTCGGTTATCATCAAGCTCTCTACATCACATTGATGGGATAATTATGGATGGCGAAACCGAATTGAGGTTTCAGGATTTACGGTTGGCAGGAAGAAGACACAAAATATCATACTTGGGACCTTATTTGAGTCCTGACGCTAGGAAGTGATTGAAATTGGTCGTGCCTTGGTGACTTTAATGAAATTCTCTACAATTATGAAAAGATGGGTGGACGAATCGAGACGAGGAAAAGATGAAGGCTTTTCATCATGCGATCCAAGATGCAAATTTAGATGATCTAGGTTTCAACGGATTTTCTTTCACATGGATGATTGGTCAAGAAGGGGAGGCGAATATCCAAGAACGCTTAGATAGGTGTCTCAAGTGTAGGGTGGGTTACTCGATACCCTAACTACAATATCGAACACTTACCTAGACGTAGTCGGACCATTGCCCGATTTTTTATTGTGTGGGGACGAAATCGATTGGCCAAAAAGAATCTTGCTAAGGCTCGTAAGAGAATATTCGGTTCAAGCAATGTGGCTAGATGATGAGTCTTGTGTACGAGTGGTTAAGGATGCATGGGAGAAAATGGGGCGGGCAACCGAAATGCGAGACTTGGATCAAAAACTAAAGGCTTGTGGGGAAAGTCTCAAAGGGTGGGAAAAAAATCACTTTGGGCATATTGGTCATCGACACGTAGCATAGAAGGCCAACTACAATACCTCAACTTATTAGCTAGTCGACAGCACATATTCGGGATAGGACTAAACTCGAAGGTAATTTACGAGCCCTATATAAAAAAAAGGAAACGATGTGGCATCAAAGGGCGCGGGCGAATTGAATCAAAGCCGGAGACAAAAACACGGGTTTTTCACATAAACTTGTGAATGGGCGTCGCATGAGCAACTCGATTGATAGAATTAAATATAAAGATGGGGTGTGGTGCGAGGAGCCGGTGGAAATCACTAGAACTTTCGAGGAGTATTTCCAAGATCTATTTTTCTTTGGGACTCAATTGAATATGGGTCGCGCGCCCTCGACGTAGTAGACCGGAGGAAGCGACTACGGAGATGAATGACCTATTAACCCGATCTTTTGTAGTGGAAGAGGTTGTGGCCACTCTTTCTCGGATGCACCCGACCAAATCTCCTGGCCCGGACGGTATGTCCGCTTTGTTTTTTCAAAAATTCTGGTCTCTCGGTTAAAAATGATGTCCTTTTTATTATTCTTGGTATTCTTAACGGAAACATTAACCCCAGGATATTAATATGACTTTCATTGTTTTAATCCCAAAAAAAGATGCCCGAGGGAGTCACGGATTTTAGGTCTATTAGCTTATGCACCGTTATTTTCAAAATTATTACCAAGACGATAGCTAATAGACTAAAATTGGTGCTCCCTTATCTCATCCACCATATCGAATCGACTTTTGTCTGGCAAAGCTAATCACCGATAATGCCATGCTCGCTTTGGAAACTTTCCACCACATGAATCATAATTTGGCTAAAAAGAGGGGTGCGTTCACATTCAAACTAGATATGTCGAAAGCTTATGACAGGTTGAATGGTGTTTTTAAAAAAAGTAACGCTCAAAATGGGAATTGAGTCCTCATTCGTTTCACTCATCATGAAATGTGTGACTTGTTTCTTTCTCTATTCTCTTAAATGGGCTTCCGGTGATATTTTCTTACCTTCCCGTGGACTTCGTCAAGAGACCCGCGTTCCGTTTTTTTTTTTCTTTTGTGCATAGACTTTCGGCTTTGATCGGATGGGGCGAGAATATACGGGAGCTTACATGGAATCAAAGTGACACGTCAGCGCTGGAAACCTCGCACCTCTTCTTTTCCGACGATAGTATTATTTTTGGACGGTCGAAGCAAGAGAGAGATTGAAACAACTAAGGAAATTATTGCAATCTATGAAGAGCGTCGGGCAAAAAAATCAATTTGGAGAAATTGGAAATCTTGTTTAATAAGGGACTATCTCAAGAGAGGCGTCAATTATTGGCCGCCCAATATTTGGGTGTGTCACTTATGGAAAAGCATTCGATCTACTTGGGAATTCCGGCGGTGGTGGGTCGTTCAAAAAAGGAGATTTTTACGGTTATTGTGGGCGAGAATCGAGAAAGAAGTCAAGAATTGGAAAAGCAGAGATATCTATTTGCGGCGGGGAAAATTGTACTCATTAAATCATTGCTCGGCTATCCCGTCGTATATCATGAGTTGTTTCGCTTTGCCATCTAGTACGTGCTCCACCATTAATTCTCTAATTAGAAATTTTTGGTGGGGGCAAGGAAGAAAGGAGAATTCATTGGCGAGCATGGATCACTCTTTGTCGTTCGAAAAATGAGGAGGTTTGGGCTTCGAGACACTGAGTGTTTGATTTGGAGATGTTGGCCAAACAGGTTGGCCGACGACAGTGTTCTAAAAATCCCCCAGCGGCCGCCAAAGGGCCTAGCGCTAGCGGCCACCAGCGCCCGGATTTTTTTTTGCGACCAGCGACCAGGCGGTCCAGTCCTAGGCGGCGCCAGCGCCCTAAGCGCCTCCTAGGCGGGCTAGGCGGGCTAGGCGGGGCCAAAGCGGTCCAGCGCCCTATATGTTTTTTTCCAAATGCTAGCAAAACGACTCCAACTAGTGAAAGTAGCACCGACAACTCCAAAAATTGGTTTAAGTGAAATTGAATATATATAATTTTCTTAATAAAAAACGAAACAAAATTTTAGTGGTCCTGGAAATCTTTCCATTGATAATTTGATATTATATAAATCAATGCAATATTTGTTAATGTATTGTATTTTAGATGATTTATAGTTTTATTAGATTATTGGTGTTGAATTACTTTAAACTTTAAAGCTTAAATATTAGATATGTTCAAAAACAATTTAAATATCATTTATAGACTTTCTGATTATGTAGTATGGGAATTATTCATAAAATTGTATATATATTTAAGGCTCCGCCTAGTCCCCGCCTAGGCCTTCTAGGCGCTAGGCCCCGTCCCGCCCGACTAGCGCCTAGCGCTTTTTAGAACATCAAGGCGTCGATTAGAAACGAGAGCTCCTTTCTTTCCAAAGTATTCCAAGCTAAGTACTTTTTTGAAATCTACAATAGGTCATAATCCATCCTATATATGGACAAGAGTTGTTGAGAGCAAACGGGTTTTGTGTAGCGGTATTAAGTGGAATATTGGGGACGGTTTGAAAAGTAATGCATGGCTTGACCCTTGGATTTCTGAAAATCCAACCTTCAAGCCGAAAACCCATATCCATGAGGTTTTTGCTAATTTACAAGTGAGCAACCTGCTTGAACATGGCAATAGGAGGTGGAATGAGGACCTCATCCATGACATTTTTGAACCTGATGATGCTAAAGCTATCATTTCGATCCCTCTAACCGTTTGTCAGATGGAGGATAAGATGGTGTGGCACTATACCAAGGATGGGAGATATATGGTTAAGTCGGGTTACGGGCTGACGAGAATGGAAATGGAAAATCGAGAATGTTCATCTTCCTCTTCGTGGTCGAATAATAATTTTTGGAAGTGGTTATGGAGTCTAAATATCCCACCAAAAATTCAAGTCTTTGCTTGGAAGTGCGCATACGGAATTGTGCTGTAGAAACCCGAACTCGAAAGAGAGGATCTCTTTTAGACTCGATGTGCCCAAGATGTGACGAAGGAGAGGAGACAATCGAACATGCGCTTTAGGATTGCGAATGGACTAAATTCTTCCGGCAGACCTCACCTCTTCGATTGCAAATGAATCGATGGGATAACTTTAACATAAAAATATGCCTCACTTTCCGAAAGCGGGAAGAACCCAATCCAACGCTCTCTCTCTCTAGGCTAGGCCGACTTTCATGATTACCTTTTCTTTCTTCCTCGATCGTCTTCTTCCCGAAATGCCTCTTAGTGCCTTCTTTCGGTTCGTGTTCCGCTTCCAAAAAGTCACTGTCGTCTTTGCCCAGTGTGAACTGCAGACGACTCTCCAAAGTGGTTCCATTCCTTCTTACGCGCTTCCCGGGTCAACCTAACCCGGATCTTTACAAAAGGCTTTATAAAGCTTTCGTCTCAATTCATATTTAGCCGCGAGCAATCTACGTTTGTGATCTCGTATATTTCGCTTCTCCGACATCTTCGAGTTTCCCCTCATCTTTTTGCAAAAAGCCGCTCCACGGTGGTAAAGTCCTCCCGGAAATGGGGTTCTATCTTTGATTGGATGCAACACGAACACAAGGCGTGCGGAGGGGCATGGTTAATTCATAACACTACATGGGTTCTTTGGGTTGCACGTAATAAGCTAATTTTCAAGGAAAGGGATGAACCGAATCGGATTCACCATTTGGCTATCACTAGGTTGGTGAGCACACAACACAATTGAAAGGCATCGATGGTGTGCCCACTAGTGCCGCACCATCTTCTTAGAACCCACCTGGAGGGATGTCTCAAATTAAACACGGATGCATCGACCGGGAAGGTCACGGGATAGGACTAGAAACATCCTTCAAAACCATCGGGAAAGTTCTTCAATCGTTGGCTAAGCTCATTACGATCGCTGAATCGATCAAGTCACGAAGCCGTGGCGTGTCGAGAAGGTTTGGAGATCGCCGCCAAATGAACGTTAGGAGATTAATTATGGAGTCCGACAATATCACACGGTCTATAAATTACGGTACCGCTCGGAAGACCTATCTTGCCTTAGTATCATCATAGATGACTTTTTTCTTCTTTTGATTTGGTTAGTCCTAATTTTGTTAGACGTTCGGGCAATTCTTTGGCCCAAAGCTTAGCGCGTTTTGCTTTTAATTTTCATTGTAATGAGCTAGTAATCGGGAACCTCCCGATCAATTGGTAGATATTGCCGCTTAGGAGATGATCTCCTAATATATTGCTTGATTTTTCCCTATAAAAAAAAGCACTATCGAGGCAATTACAAATTATTTTCGATTTTTAAAATGCAAACTTCACTTTGGATTTCGTATCGATAAAGAGAGACAGATGGTCATTGTAATAAATTGGGATTTCTCAATTGATATTATCATTTAAACTGAATGGTAGGTAAATAATTTCTCGATTGATTATTATCGAAAAGAAGAAGTGTAGAATCTAAAAGAATTGAAGTGTATAATTCTTAAACAATGCGGTGTGATGTGAAATATATTTCCAATACCAAAGTGTAACACAATTTCACAAATGAGAATATAAAAATGAGATAAAGTAAACAAACACAAGAAGATTGAAAACTGTGTACAAATATTAAAATACATGTACGATGTCCTTAGCACAAAAATTAATAGATGAAATATTGTTACAAAGCACAAAATACAATAAGACTTAAGATACTCCCTTTTAAGTCTTGCAATGTAGATAACACCCGAAGACAGATGCACACATCCTATTATGGGGCACGTGCCTCCATAAATTTTTTTCATTTTTCTTTTGTTTACTATTTTTATTATATTAAAAAGTTGTATGTTAATTAGATTATAAGAAAAGTATTCCCATTGATTGTTGATGTATTTTTATATTTAATACTTATTTTTAAAATCATACATTAATTAAGTATTTAGGTGGAAAAAAATAATGTATGCTCTCACTAATTGTTTTGAATGTAGTTTATAACTAAAGTGAAAATGAACTAAAACTATTCGATACGCAATCCGAGATCGATTGTTAAAGCTTGTTTGAGTTCAAAAGATAAGATGTAAAGCTCGGAAACTAGACTTGGTTAGTAAAACAAGAATAAAATATGTAAAAATATAAAGTTATTCGAGCTCGATTGGTGTTCATTTTGACTAAAGCTCGTTCGATCTCGATTTGATTAATAATCATACAATCTTAAACACAATTATTTGTGAATCTCGATTAAAAGTCAAACAAGCTCTAACAATACTATGTTGGCTCGACTCAACTTGTTTATGTCACTATTTATTAATTTTGTGCCCCGTTATAGAAAGTTTTGAACTGCCCCCGACAACACCTCATTAAAAAGCGAGAAGAACCTTCAAGACACTCATTTATACATCTCATATATACCTAAGATCACTTAGAAAGAACAAACTAATAAACCCAAGGAATATGAAGTCCGGAATGTCACAACACTTCCGACAACTAGGGGTGATCACGGTGCGGTTTTGCGGTTTTTAAAAAAAAATTCAAACCGAATTTCCTAATGTGGTTTTCATAAAATATAATTTCAAATCGCGGTTTTAACATGTAAAATCAAAGGTGCGGTTTTTGGCGGCGTGGGCGGTTGCGGGCGGTTTGGCGGTTTTTAGTAAATAAAAATATTATAAGATTGATGAAATTATAATATAACTATTTTAATTGATTTGGAGCTAAGTTGGATTATAACATTAAGTTGTCTAACATATATCACAATAATTAAAAAAAAACATATATCTAAGAGAATACCGAATTCAAGCAACTCGGAGAGAATAAAAAAAGAGGGTAGCGTGACTACTCACTAGTTGTGTAACAAAACTTCTTATGGTAAAATACTTAGGTTACACAAAATAGGAGAATTTTTGTTGTGTCAATTTTGTTTACATTTCATCAATCATTAGATAGATTAACTACTAATCCAACTCAACATGACTTAACAAGACAAATATGAATTAACTACTAATTTGAAGTGATCACATGTTCTCATTAATAAGGAACCATTATTTGTTTTTACATTTCCAGATATTTTTCATTAAGATATTTACTTTCTATTTCTATTTGATAAGTAATTTATTATTCACCAACCTAGTTTTTAATTTATTGATTGTCTAATTATTCAACTGTAGAGATATGAGATTTTACCCTTAAACATGTATAAGGGATACGGTTTTGGCGGTGCGATTTTATTCCAAAATCATAACCGAACCAACAAGGCGGTGCGATTTTCATTCAATATTCAAAATCGCGGTTATAAGCGAAAAATCACAATAAACGGTGCGGTGTGGTGTGCGTGCGGGCGGTTTTTGAAAAATTTATGATCACCCCTACTAACAACACTATCTTCCAAAAACTTCTTGTGATCAAGTGTATCTCTCTCGATTCTTATCAACTGATCGAATTCACTCCAAAATCCGTGACTTTTCTGCAGGTTGGATTGACTTTAAATAGAGCTATGTGTAACCTCTCCAAGGTGTAACTTCCACTCCTAAAACCACCTGCAAAAAACAAGGAAAAAAAGAAACCTACCTACAACATCTAGAAACTGTTATTAGTAAAAGAAACTGCAGTTAATAATCTGTAAAAATAATTGTCCTACAAAACTAACTAGTATTAAGTTTTTATCCAGAATTTGCAAAACAACGAAATGAAAAATGTGACTTGAAAAAGTCAACATTAACATAATCATCATACAACCAAAACTCTAATACTAAGTAATTTAAAGAAAAAAAGGATAAAAATCCATCCCAAGTCCCAACCAAAAAAAAAGAAAAAAAACAAAAATTAACAGAATATATACATATTTTTTTCAAAAGTAATAACAATAAAACTACACACGCTGCCACGCATACTAGAAACTTCAAAACTGAAAAGAGGTACTCATTCATCTTGTATTCCACAATCTACAGAAATAGATGGATTAAGTGAAAATTAATAAGGCCAATCCAAGGTGAAAATCATTAATCATGCAACTCAAAATCAATCTTGTAAAGTCAGAAACTTTGTGGTCATATTATCTTGAACGGTTGGATTAGATTTGGAAAGAGGACATTTTCTATGGGAAATTAGGAAAATACCCCCAATAAGGCGGTATTAAGGAAAAATACCCCCACTTTATTAACTAATAAAATATACATCTTTTCCTCCCCTAAAATGTTTACTTTACCCCTAACTTAAAAAAATAAAAAAAAGGAAAAACGTTCAACTTGGGCGGAGATTACTTTTCAGCTAGCGAGAGATTACTTTTCACCATTACAAACCCTAGTTTCACCATTACAAGCCAATAAAGAATCATAAACAAGATTTTCGAGCAAGAGAGCAAGATTTACGATTTCTTCTTGAAAGTACGAACCCTAGTAGAGGCGACGCGTTCGAAGGAGGCAAAATTGAGGGGCGTTTGAAATTGAGGGATGAAAGGACCCTGGGTTCGACAATAAATCTTATTTCTTGCATCAAAATATGGATAAAGGTTAGTTTTGATTGTTCTTCCGTGTAATTGCAAAGTGATTTTCATTTTCGCAAAATGGTTCGATTAACCAATTTTTCACGATTTTTGGAATGGGTATAATTTGAAGAGTTTCGATTTTTCGCAAGTTGTATCGGTGGGCAAACATGTGGGCATAAACGAGCGATTGGGTGAGCTTGATTATGTTAAAAATCAAAAATTGTGGGTGGACAAGTGAATCGAACCGGAGGAGGTGGGCACTTGGGTGGGTATTTGCGTGGGCAATTGTGTGGTTAGTTACGTTCAATGTCAAATTTTGTGGGTGGACAAGTGAATCGAACCGGAGGTGGGCACTTGGGTGGGTATTTGCGTAGGCAATTGTGTGGGTGTTTCAATAACCTGATCGGGAATCAAGGCCTCGGCAATCCCCACGAAGGACGCAAGTGATGATATGGGTCGCCGACCCCATTGTATTTACTAAACTTCGGTATCTTGAAGCCTTAAGCAGAGCTACATCCGGATGTCGGCAAAAATCCTGGAATAGTTGTGTACTTCCGTATTGGTCCTCTTCATGCAGCTTGTATCATTGCCTCAATCTCTATCTTTCCGAGAGGCTTCTCCATGGGGACCACAGAGCGTTTATAACTCTTCAATAGGAGATTTATGTTTAATCGCTTTCGAGTCCTCTCGGATTGACCATTCATGAAATAAGCGCGAGAAGTTCTTTGCATCAGAGAGGAGGCTCATCCATGATTGGGAATTGGAATGTGGTGACCGGATGCCCCTCCATTGATCTTCGCTTGCTTCATTGCATTCATGAATTCTTTGTTTGATTCTTCGGGCTTCTTCCGATCCGCTTGCCATCAATCATTTCCTGCAGCCTAAGTTGGTATGGAAGAAGCTTTGCTTGCCGGGAAATCCTTCTCTATACAAGTTCTCGGACGAGGTTTTGAACGAGAACCGATAGGCGAGAGGTGTAAGCACGCGAGGTGTGAAGCGATCTCGTACTAAACGAAACGACTTTCAACTCTTATGGGGTCTCGAAGACCGAATGTAGTGCCAACCCTAGTCGAGAAAAGTCGAAATGAAAAATTTCTACTTTTTCGAATAATAAGGTAAGCCCCAACCGGGGTCCTTTTACGTTCAATGTCAAATTTTTTGGGTGGGACAAGTGAATCGAACCGATAGTGGGCAATCGGGTGGGTATTTGCGTGGGCACTTGGGTGGCGATTACATTGAATGTCAAATATTATGGGTGGACAAGGAAACCGATCTTTTATATCTATTTATTTCTGCAGGGTTCATATATGTTTCTTATGGGATGGAGTTTGGGATTGTGACATAAGTACATCCCGATGGAGGTATACAGGAAGCAATCCAAAATCGTTCTCTTCCCTCCGCAGTTCACGACGCTGAATTGTTGTGAAAAGCTTATATTTTGTCTAAATTCAATCCATATTAGGGTGAAATAGAGTTGACCAGTTGGTTTGGCTATGAACATGTTGATCCCTTGCACTATGTCCAGTCACCGATGATGACAATGTCAGGCTACTTGTTCGCATGAATAGCGAGAAGCCTTTGTCTATTCCGGTTTGTCTGATTAGAAGGGAAAAGAAGAAAAAAAAGCACTTTTTGGAGTTAGCTAGTAGCAATCAGGAGATGTTGCCAATCAAAAAAGAACCTATCGTTGAAGAGTTTCTGCCACGTCCCGTGCGTACGACCAATAAGCGTAAGACCAATAGATGCAAAAGGGTTGCAAAAATAAAATCTCATATACTTCCATATTTTGGTATGACTATGGAAGACCTTAAGAATCACCCTATGTTTTGGGAGGATGTAGATATGTCAAGTGGCGATGATTGACCTATTATTTCTGAAGGAAATAATGATAGTGGTGTTGAAAAAGAAACTATCGTTCAAGATGATCTACCACGCCCGAGCATAACACCGATAAAGGCAAAGGGGTTGTCAAAGAAACATCCGGTTTTGAAGAATATTTAGGTATGACTATTGAAGACCTTGAGAATGACCTCTGTTTTGGGAGGATGTAGATAGGTCAAGTGACGAAGATGGTGGTGGTGGTGGTGGTTATGGTGGTGGTGTTGAGGAAAGCAATGGGGAATCTTTGCTAAACTCGGGGTGGGCACAAAAGTCGTCTAGAGAGTAGGCATGAACATCAACCTAAATCGCCATGATGATGGGCGAGGAAGATGGTGGGCGGGAGTTCGTGCAAGATGGTTGGCGGGAAAGTGGGCATAAGAATGGTGGGGGGGAGTTCGAGGCAAGATGGTGGACAGGAAAGTGGGCATAGGAATTGTGAGCGGAAAGTAGGCATGAAGGTGGGCATACCGGGCATGATAGTCAATCATGCAAAAGGAATTATGTCGAAACTTCGATGCAGTGGTATGGGGCCTATGAGCAATCAAACAAGCGAGTTGTAACTCTATCTCAAGAGATGATGATTTACTGAGTTGGTCAAGTTTTTAAACGAAAAGAAGAATTTAGTCGGCGACTTGCAATAATTTGTATCTTGAAAAATAGACAACACATTGTTAAAAAGTCGGACAAAGTTAGATTTGTTGCCGTTGTGTGGATAAAAATTGTGGATAGATGATACGCGTGACTAAGCGGCGATGTGGGCATCTATGGGTTGTTGTTAAATATAAAAATTGTCATGAGTGTTCGATTGAAATGAACAACCATGAGCATCGGCGAGGTAGGAGTAAGGTGTTGGGTGAGGCGTTATGTACGATATAAACAACCCACACATTCATACCCACCTCTAGCTATTATTCTTTGAAATAAAAGATAAATTCAATGTGGACATAAGTTATGACAAAACATGGAGAGCAAAGGAAGAATCAATTAAATTGGTTAGAGGTTCTACGAAGATTCGTTCAAACAACTTCCCGCTTACTTGGAGCATGTCAATAAGTCAATCGCGTGATCTTGTGACCGAGATTGAGGTGATGAAGGTGGTTTTTCAAATATTGTTTTATGGCTTTAGGTGTGTGTATATGTTCACTTGGTTTTATACCATTGATTTGGGCTTCCGATACTAGAGTTTTGTGTTGTTTTTGAGTATTTTGAGTCATTTTTGTTATATCTCATAGGTTAGGCATTAATTTCCATTGTTTCGAGTCATTTGAGGGGTCAAGCCATATTGAGAGCTAATTATATTGAGTTTATAGTCATATTAATGAATCGTGTATCAAAAGAAGTACGAATGAGCAAACAACGAGAGATTGATTTGAAGAAAAGTCCAAATGCGTCTTGAATTTCTAAAGATCTGGCAGGATTTCGTATTTTGGTCATAACTATCTCTACAAAATTGATATTGAGCTGATTCAAGTGGCTATAAAAAGCTAAGATATAGGGCTACAATCGTGATGAAGGACGGAAAACCAAATTCGGACATTTGGGGCGCAAAAAAGGCGGGCGCGCAAAGACTGGCGCACTAAACCGCGGCGGCTGCGAAAGCTCAAACAGCAGGACGAATTGTGGTGGACGGATGGGGGCTGCAGCGCGCCGGCGACTATGTTGCACTTAATTTCAGCGCAAGCGCCCCGGGGAGGATTTTCCTATGCTAAGCCTACCTTTTTCTTGGATCTTTGTGGGGTTATAAATAGAGACATGAGGGCGTGAATTGGGGGATCTTGGACCATTTTGGAAGACAACAAAACAATAAGAAGACAAGGGAGAAGAATAGAAACATCTTGGGACAAGCTTGGAGAAGAAGATTGAAGACTCTTATCATCTAGAAATAGAGAAGATCCCTCAACTCTTGTTCTTATTTTGTTACTTTCTACATATTTTGTAAGATGTATTGTTGTATTCTTATGGATTCATTTTCTTTAATCATGAGCTAAACTCTATAATTCTAGAGGGATGATGTAATCTATGTTTGAACTTATGTTTTGAAATTGTGGTTTGTCAATCTAGATCTATCAATTTATTTGTGCTATTTGGATCTATTACTTCTAAATTACTTGATCAATAATTTAGAGTGTTTGGTGTATTTGATTTGACACTTGAGAGAGGTAATTGAATACATGACCTTGGAATAGCATAACCTAAGATTTCATAGAATTGAGAGATTTGTGAATCCTTTGAAGTCATTTATCAAGATTCATAGCTTTTATTGAGATTTCAATTGGTGATTTTTATAGGGATATTGATTTCCCAATTAGATCTAAAACCATTTGTCACTCGAGAGAGGAAATGATTATTGTAGAAATCTTAACTTATAAATTGATAATTGATGATTGATAAACCATATTGATAACATAAGGGATAACTAGATTCATCATACCTCTAGAATTCATTTAATCATTTGGATAAACTCATTGATATTTTTCATATTCTTGATTTATTTTTGGTATTTTTAGTATAATCAACTCCATCAAATATTGAATTTCTAAATAAAGTTAGACTACTATATTATAGTACTTAGCAATAATTCGATAATTATTCCCGTGGATACGACAACCTTACTTTCACTATATTAAAACTTGACACCGTAGACTTGCGGTTAGAAAAATATCTAACAAGTTTTGGCGCCGTTTCGGGAATAATTCATCTTATTTGCGCTAATATTATTATTAGTAGTTTTACTTTAATTTAGATTGGTTCTTGTTACAATAGGTTTATGCGTTTTTGCGTTTTCTTGTTGATACGAAGAAATAAAAGTGCTAAGTTAATCTTATTTGATCCGAATTTGAAAGAACACTTGAAAGATTAGAGCCGCACGAAGAATCAAATTTGCAAAAATGGCAGAAAGCGGTAATGATGAAAACCGCATACCTGTTATTGCACCACCGAAGAGGGCCATTTGTGACTATTTTAGACCAACCACCAACAAAAATTATTCAGGCATTGTTCGCCAACCAATCAACGCGAACAATTTTGAATTAAAGCCGCCTTGATCAACATGGTACAACAAAACCAGTTTGGGGAAAGTCTTTGTGGATGATCCTAACGCTCATTTGGTGATTTTTCTTGAGATATGTGACACTATCAAAATGAATGGGGTTCCGATGAAGCTATTCGGTTGAGGTTATTTCTATTTTCACTTCGTGATAAAGTTAGACAATGGCTTCAAATCTTTCCACCCCGGAAGTATCACTAGTTGGGATGATCTCACCGAAAAATTTATGGCAAAATTCTTTCCACCTAGCAAGACACTTCAATCGAAAGAGTGAGATTGCTCAATTTCAACATATTGACTTTGAACCACTCCATGAAGCTTGGGAGCGATTCAAGGAATTATTGAGGAGGTGTCCACAACACAGTACGCAGATTAGCGAGAAAGTTCAATATTTTTATAATGGTATGAATGGTCATTCGAGAACTATTATAGATGATGCGGCGGGGAGGTACATTGATGGCTAAAACTCCAAGTGAAGCCATGCTTTTGATAGAAGAAATGGCTGCCAATAGTTACCAATGGCTTTCTCGAGAGATCCATGCCAAGGAAAGTCATAGGTGTTCTTGAACTTGATAATATGTCCACTTTGGCCTCTCAAATTTCCGCCTTGTCAAAGCAACTTGCCACCCTCAATTCTAGTGGAATACAAAGAAAGGAAGTCATTATGGAAATAAGTCAAGAGATGATGAGGCCCGACATGGAACGAGTCAATTATGTGAACAATCGGGGTTCAACAATAAAGGGAATCGTTGCCAACACATTATCATCTAGGACTTGAAATCATGAAAATTTCTCATATAGCAATACGAGAAATGTGTTGCAACCACCTGCGGGATTTCAAACTCGGGCAAGTGCGAGTACACATGTGGGAGAAAACAAGTCGTCCTTGGAAGAATTACTTGGCACATTTATTGTAGAAACCCAAGCTTGGATGAACAAGAGTGATGCTAACATGGACAAGCTCGACTTGAGAGTTACAACAATAGAAGGTCACATCAACTCCTTGGTGAAGTAGGGGCGATTAGCAACAACGGTGAATTCATTCGGTGAGAGAGGAAATTTCCGAGTGATACAGAGGTTAATCAAGGAGCATTGCAATGCAATTTATGTAAGAACGGAGGCGTAAATTCACTTGCAGACCAACAATCACCCATTTATGCGAAACCAGTGGAATCCAAGAAAACAAAGTTGGAAGAGTTTGAGACTGTCTATTTGACAGAGGAATGTAGTGCAATAGTCCAAGTAAACTACCTCCAGAAAATGAAGGATCCAGGGAGTTTCACTATTCCTTGTACTATTGGAGGAGTTTTCTTTGAGAAACCACTTTGTGATCTTGGGTCCAGTGTGAATCTTATATCTCTTTCTGATGTGACGAAGTTTGGGCTCGGGGAGGTGAAGCCATCTAATATCACTTTGCAATTTGCTGATCGGTCCATCGCCTATCCATGGGGAATCATTGAAGATGTATTGGTAAGAATTAATAAATTTATTTTTCCTGTGGATTTTGTAGTGTTGGATGCGAATGAGGACAAGAAAATACCTATCATCTTTGGGCGACCATTTTTAGCTACATCACGGGCTTTGATCGATGTAGAAATGGGGGAGCTAACTCTGCGGGTAAATCAGGAGAAAGTTGTATTCACCATCCATCCAACCAACATGCTAAAATTTGAATTAAATGATGGTAAGCAGATGGTTGGGAATATAGCTGAAGACATTGGAGGTTGGGGAGTTTCTAAGGGCAATGTGGATAACATGCCTATTGGATCTCCAACTTGAGGAGAATCTGACAAAGTCGGGTCAAGATCAGTAAACTTAGCTTCTGGGAGGCAACCCAAGCCCCTTTTATTGCTTTCTTAGTTTTAATTTAGTTTAGTAGTTGTTTTTGTTTTTTCTGAGTTTTTGCATTATTAGGAGTAGTAAGTTGCATCACATCCCACCCCTCTTATTTGTGCAAATCCCACATATCTCAGTCCATCGTCACAACGGAGCACTTTAACACCACACACACCATCTTCATCTCATTCACTCATTATTTGGTAAGTTTGCAACTTCCAAAACCCACCCCATGGTTTTCCCCATCTTGTGATTTTTGGTGTGATTGGATTGTAGAAGTGCTAGGATAATTGTGTTGATGTATGGATTGTGGATTGGTTGATCATGCTAGACTTAGGTTTGGTGTTGAATTTTGGGATTGAATTGAGTTATCCATTGCATTTACTATCTTTGCCCAAATTCATGCATATGAGGTGTTTGATGAAATGCCCCAATGACAGTTTCACATTGTTTAGTGCTATTTTGCATCTCCATGCTTATCTTTTGACAGGCACTATATTTTCTACTTGGGTGCATTATGTATGTCTTTGTGATTTTCGATTTCTCACCCATAACCGAGTTCCTTGGTTCCACGAGTTTTGTTTTCCGTCTATCTTGCTAGGTTGCAAAGATGCGAAGCCAAAAAGGGGTTGGGCCAAGGGGAAAGGGAAGAATAAGACCACACCTCGGAGCATACAATACCCACGGGCTTGTGCGCTAGGATGCATTGTGAGCTTATACGAGACACCTCATACACGTAGTAGTATCACATGACTTAATGAGCCTTCGCTCCTCGGCTACCAGGAAAGTCTTTTTCCCACCTCTCCATTGGGGACAACGTCGTTTTAAGTTTGGGGGGTGCAGTCTGTTTTTATTCATCGAGTCGGGTCTTGAGTAAAAAAAATGAAAAAAAAAGTCTAGAGTTGAGTCGGGGCATTTGTAAAACTGTGAAACTGCATGACTAAGTGAATTTGTTGAATATGAGTTGAACGGTCAAAAGAGCATGTGTTTGAACGTGATTTAATCTTCTTTCCATTAATTCCATCTATGTGCTTAAACTCACGATTTATTTAGGGATGATTTATGCAATTGAGTGGTTCCTTTATGATCCCACCGATGCTTTAGAACTTGTATGATCACTAGTCGAGGCGAAATCCTAGGCGAAATAACCATGAGGAAGTGATTTAGGCCATCTTTGAACAAGCTAGAGCCTAAAATGCCTACCTTTGTATTATATTTTCCCTAGTGTCCCCCTTTGAGCCTTATAAACCCATTTCTTTGGCAACCAATCGAATACCCAAAGCCTAAATGTGAAAATTCTAATTACCCATCACTCATACGTACACACATAATATAGAAAATATTGAAGGTTGAGGAGGGGATGATGAGAAGGGTATGTGGTTAATTGAATGAAGTTGCACGAGAAAAAGAAAAGATGAAACCCCATGTACGCAAAAGAATAAGTTTGAGGGTTAGAAAAAAATGTGAAAAAAAAATCAACGGGATTGAAAGTTCATAAACATTGGGGTTGTCAAAAAAAAAAAAAAAAAAAAAAGTGAAGGGTAGTGCCTATTGATAGTTTGAAATGTTAATTGTGTGTTTAGGTGATTTGAGCCACTTATTCCTATATTTTCCTACCTTACCCTAAGCCCACATTACAAGCTTTAAAAGTCCTATTGATCCTTGTGTTACATTAGCCTACATTAGTGGAGATTAGTGTGAAAGACAAGCCTATGGAGTCCGGTAAATATCTCATCTCTATATTCAAAAAGTGGATCATCTTGAAAACACTTGATTGCGTGAATCTATCTAGATAATGAAAACGGGGTTGGCATGAACATTCCACCATCATGATCACATTGTGAAAATACGCGCTTGATTGATAGTGAAACGAAATTTGACGAATGAGTTTGGTTGTAAAGTTTTGCAGTTTGTTTGTATTGTTCTGTCTTGTATTTTTCATTTTAGAGTTGTAATTGCTTGAGGACAAGCAATATTCTAAGTTTGGGGGTATTTGTTCACTTGGTTTTATACCATTGATTTGGGCTTCCGATACTAGAGTTTTGTGTTGTTTTTGAGTATTTTGAGTCATTTTTGTTATATCTCATAGGTTAGGCATTAATTTCCATTGTTTCGAGTCATTTGAGGGGTCAAGCCATGTTGAGAGCCAATTATATTGAGTTTATAGTCATATTAATGAATCGTGTATCAAAAGAAGTACGAACGAGCAAACAACGAGAGATTGATTTGAAGAAAAGTCCAAATGCGTCCGGAATTTCTAAAGACTGGCAGTGGTTTCATATTTTGGTCATACCTCTCTATACAAAATTGATATTTAGCTGATTCAAGTGGCTATAGAAAGCTAAGAGATAGGGATACAACTTTGATGAAGGACGTAAAACCAAATTCGGACATTTGGTGGGCGAAAAAAACCAGGCGGGCGCCGCAGAAGACTCGTCCATAGGAGCTGCAATACCGAAAAACAAGCGGCATTTAATTGTGGTGGACGAATGGAGCGCTGCAGCCCGGCGACTATGTTGCACTTAATTGCTTTGGCGCGCAGCAGTTGCCCGCGGCGGATTTTCCTATGCTAAGCCTACCTTTTTCTTGGATCTTTGTGGGGTTATAAATAGAGACATGAGGGCGTGAATTGGGGGATCTTGGACCATTTTGGAAGACAACAAAACAACAAGAAGACAAGGGAGAAGAATAGAAACATCTTGGGACAAGCTTGGAGAAGAAGATTGAAGGCTCTTATCATCTAGAAATAGAGAAGATCCCTCAATCTTGTTCTTATTTTGTTACTTTCTCCATATTTTGTAAGATGTATTGTTGTATTATTATGGATTCATTTTCTTTAATCATGAGCTAAACTCTATAATTCTAGAGGGATGATGTAATCTATGTTTGAACTTATGTTTTGAAATTGTTGTTGGGAAATTTATTGTTTAGATTTTGATGAATGCCATGTAAAACTTAGAATAGGAAGTTGGCACCCCATTTTCGTTGTAAACCGCATTGTAATAAATAAATTTGGTCAAGTCGAGTTAAGTCGCCTATGCCTAAACATGCAAGAAGACAACCGAGACTAGAAGGAAGACTCGCAAGGACAAAGTGAGTATGGCAAAGAAGAGAAGACGGAACTCGATCAAGGAGCAATCGAGATGTGAGTAGAGTATTAGTCAAGTCAACTCAAGATAGCCAAGTCTCAAGTTGAAGTGACAAGAGTCATCCATGATTGGAAGTCGACTCTAAGTCACCTGGGGAAAGCAAGGAAATGCAGTCAAGTCGAGATAATGGAAGAGATCCGTTGCACGTAAATCAAGGGAATTACTTAAACAAGTAATACCTCCATACTACCTTTCTCGAAGTGCTCGGTCTCGAAGCGTGCAAAAGGAATAAACCAATGGGAAGCACTGCACCATGTCGAACTCAAAAGTCAAGAACAATTCATACGAGGAAGTGGCAATTCCAAGGATCGCAACAAGACAAGCCAACGACCACAAGTGTCTTTTTGAGAATAAGCCTATCTCTTCAACGGGCAAATTTTTAAAAGAACACTATAAAAGGCCGAGGAGTTTATTTGAGAGAATGTTGGTTACCTTGACAATTGAAAACAAATACGAGCAAGAAAAGCTATATCTCAGAACCAAAAAATATTCTCAAATCATTCAAGATTAATCCTCAAGCTTACATTACGAAGAAAATCAATCCAACACTCACTGTGAAAGAAAGATAACTTCAATCGGTTGAAGAGGAAATTGTTGAAGAATCAAGGGGTCTACATTCCACGGAGGATTGTAGGAAGGTTCAAGGTCGAACAGTCTCAAGTTTTTGGAGGGCTTCGTGATCAAATCCAAAGAGCTTGAGCAAGTGGGTATGTAGTAGCAAGACAGTGCCATGTGAAGAAGTTCGAGTCATTCGAGAAGCGGTGCGTGACCAAGGCATCTCCGATCGAGTCCCAAAGGATCAAGTCACCGTCTCGATCAAGACTTGTATCCGGATACATTACCACTCAGTGATATCGATCAATACTTAGTGGATTCCTCCCGGAGTTGGAGAAGAGAGAGTAGAAGAATTACCCCATCTTCGAACCTCTATAAAAACTTATCGTGTCATTTACATTTCAAAGACTTTAATTCTTGCACCTTATTTATTTAACTCACGATAAATTTGCTATCCACTTGATAATCTCTAAGTACTAAAACCAAGTATTAAATCAAACTAAACCAAATTTAAGGGTGTAAAGTCTTCCACTAAAAACAAATCACAATCGAGTTAAGTCTTTAGTCAAAACAAGTGAGTTATTCTATCACGGCTCGATCGAGTCCGCTGAGTGACTAACTCTGACGATTAACTAACTTAGTGGTCCATCAAGGACTCAATTTGTGAAGTATTAACTCGAATATTTAAAAGGACTAAATCGAAAAGTTGGTAAGGTTTATTCAACCCCTCTTCTAAACCTTACACTCACACCCCTTGGGACCTACAAGTGGTATCGGAGCGGTTGGTTCATTGAGCCTTCCGCACCGGTTCCGAACTAGATCTCCAAATTTTTCAAAGTCTGTTTTAGTACTTAAGTTTTTAAAACTCTTTTTATCATCAAAAGTTATTATCATGGAAGCAAATTTGACATGCATCCCTATGTTCACAATTGAAGAATTTGATGATTGGAAAATTCGTATGTGCTCATCTATCAAAGATTACATGATGAGATGTGGATAGTGATAGAGGATGGGCCACCGCAAATTTTAAAAGTGAACACAATCAGAAAGAGAGTGCAAATTGAAGGTGAAGAGGATGTTGCTCTAAACCATCATGGTTGAAAACCAAGAGTCGAATGGACAAATGATGACGAGAAAAAGATATAACCTCGACAATGTGGCCAAGGACATTCTTTACAAAACCTCGACAAAGCCATATTCAATAAAGTCAAATCATGCAAAACGGCTAAAGAAATGGGGACAAGCTAACATTGATTTGTGAAGGCTCGTGAGCAAATCAAGGAAAATAAATTATCGTGGTGTACGAAATTTGAAAATTTCAAAATGATCGCAGGAGAGACCCCGGATCAACCGGATGCTCGGTTCACGTAAAATTACCAATGAGCTATCTCGCACTTGGAAAAGAATATACACAGAGGGAAATGTGTATGAAGATTCTAAGAAGTCTCCCAACCGAGTGGGATATGAAAGTCATGGCCATGAGACACTCCATGGACCTATCCAAGACATCCAACCATGAGCTATTCTCATATCTCAAAGCCTACTAATTTGAGCCGAGAAGAAAAAACCAGGAAGAGACAGTTGTACCCAAAACAATTTGCTCTAATTGTTAAGGATGGCAAGAGAGCCGAGGTCAAAGAAGTCATTGACCAAGAGGAAATAGCCCGATGGTTAAAAGGTTTAACAAGTTCTTCAATAAGAACTACAAGAGAGGCAAGGGTGAATCCTCCGAAGACACTCGGCTCCTCCAAGTCAAGGGAAGATAGGCCAACCAAGAGAAAGAGCATCAAAAAGTCGAATATCAAAGGTCGACAATCCAAGAATGGAAAGAGTCGATCAAAAGGTTGAAAATCTATTTGAACCGTAGGCAACCAGGTCACTATGCCATCGATTGCCCATATCCCGTAGTCAACAAATACAGGAATGAAGAAGAATGAAAGGTCTTGAGAGAAAGAAGACAAGAAAAGAAAAAGGCAATGTTGGTCGCAGAGATCACGAGACAAACCAAGTCAAGAGACACGGTGATTCAGAGAGTAGTGGAGCCGACTACTCAAGTGACTCGAAGAAGAAGAAGCCTTGATCCGCTTTGATGGCCAAGGAACAAGACCAACCCGACCAAGAAGATGAGGTACACTCTAACTCATCACACTCGATTCTAGTAATAGTGATGATGTGACACACACACTTCATCACCCACTCGATCTTTATGATTCATTAGGCAAAATGATGAAAGATTTTGAACACATTAAATCCTCACACACACTACTAAATGAGGAAAACAGCCTACTAAAAGCCAAAACTCACGGTGACTAAGGAGCCGAGTACTCTAAGTCAAATAGCTAATGAGAATGAAAGTTTAAAGATCGAAAATGCTAAGCTAATAGCGTAAATAGCCGCTTATAGAAAAGAGGGAAAATGACCTCAAAATGTGATTGCCTCATTCACTAAGGCATCTAAATCATTGGATGATCTTATTATGAGTCAAAGAGAATGTGGAGACAAGACAGCTTAGATTTAATTCCTCTCGTGCTATGTCAAGCTCCAAAAGTGATTTTGGAAAAAGGATCTTCTAGCAATGAAGTATCTCAAAAATCCAAAACTCCAAATGGTGCACACACATTTATCCCAAAGCACAATTACAAACAAAGCGGCCTTGGTTATAAAGGAAAAGGAAAGCGGCCGATTGAGTGTCTTTGAGAGGACAACTCGTGAAGAAATCCAAATGAGTTCCTCGGCAAACTCCAAACAGAAATACTTTGTAAAGAAGAAACAGAGCTACCAAAAACCCCGTAAGTTCTATAAAAGAAATACATATGAAGGGAATGATAGAAAATACCAAGCCAAGTCGATTGGAATAATGTGAACTATCAAGCAAATACCTATGGAATATAAGCCAAAATGGCAAAGGCCTAGAACTCAAAGAAAGGCCATTCCAAAGGTATAAGAGCTTTCATCAAAGACACATATGCACCTAGGCACTACACTCAGAGATATCACAACTACCCAAAGAAAGCAATTGCTAAAACACATATACAGCATACAGACAAAAGAGACAGTTGTATGAACTTAGAATCCCCAAGCAATTTGCCAAAATTAATTATGATTATGGCATCGATAGATGGCAACCCCTTAGAGTCAAACCATTTGGCTATAGGTTGGTTGGATCATCTTACAATACTAACCCCTCAGACCGGACAAGTATGGGTACCTAAAACTTAATTTCCTTATTTGCAGTTCAAGGAGTAAGTGAGTGCCAAGGAACCTGGTACATGGATAGTGGCTGTTCCAGACATATGACAGGAAACAAGAAAAATCTGTCAAAATTCAAGGAAGTCAGAGGTGCAAAAGTCATATTTGGAGGAAATGAAGCTCCAGGAGAAATAAGAGGCATTGGATCCATCAAAAAATGGATTAAAAATCACAGATGTTGCATATGTTGAAGGACTCAACTTCAACTTGCTAAGCATCACCAACTCGTGACAAGGGTTATAATGTTGGATTTAACATAGGTATATGCCAAATCAAGGATACTGAATCAAATGAAGTTGTGTTGCAAGGATGCGACAAAAGAACATGTATGTCGTGGATTGGTCAACCGCAACACCCATCACCTGTCTATTAGCAAAAGAGCACAAATTGAATCAAGTTAGCCGCGGGCACAAGAAGCTCGAGTCACTGAATTTCAAAACGATTAACAAGCTTGCGGAGAATCAATCTCGTGGAAGGACTTCCGGACTCAGATATAAGAAGGAGAGTATATGTGATGCATGCCGGAAGGGAAAACAAATCAAATCATCATTCAAAGATAAGACATGTCCATCTTCAACAAGAATATTGCATCTCTGCATATGGATCTATTTGGTCCAGTTGAACCAGCTAGCATAAGTGGGAAGAAATACACCTTGGTGGTAGTAGATGACTACTCAAGATATACATGGACAATATTCATGTGTAAGAAGAAAGAAACTCTACGTAAAACTACCACGGTGATGAAGAGGATTCAAAATGAGAAGAGCCAAACCATTATCAAAATAAGATCCGACAGAGGAACCGAGTTTGTCAATGGTATAATAACTCAATATTGTATAGAAAATGGTATTGGTCATGAATTGTGCAGCAAGGACTCCACAAATGTGAATGGAGTTGCATAAAGAAGGAATAGAACTCTCAAAGAAGCAGCAAGGACCATGTTAGTCAAGTAGGGCTACCTAAAAGATTTTGGGTCAAGCAATAAACACAACATGCTACACTCAAAATAGATGCATGATAACAGACACGGTGACAAAGACTCCTATGAGATTTGGACAGGAGAAAACCAAATGTTGCATATTTTAGAATATTTGGATGTAAATGCTTCATCCATAACAATGGCAAAGATAATTTGAAGGCTTTTGATGCTAAAGCTGATGAAGGTATCTTCTTGGGATACTCAGCTGAAAGCAAAGCCTACAGAGTACTCAACAAGAGGACTATGGTTACAGAGGAATCCATTCATGTGGTGTTTGATGAGCCAAATGTAAATGGAGAAGACATTGAAGAGTCGGTGATAAGCTAAATCAACCAACCATGCGTAAGAGTCCCTATCTGTCAAGCGGAAGTGGAATTATAAACCCGGATGAAGATGAGATAGCCGAGTCTCAAAAACACCGGAACATCGCAGCTAAGTGATGACGAGAGAGCGATCAAAGCAACATACCGCAAGACGATCGAATCCGGCTAACTTACTCCAACTCGATGTAAGATGGCCGAGAGACCATCCACCGTAACTAGTCATTGGAGATATAAGAGAAGGTGTCAAAATAAGATCCGTAACTCAACAAGAAGCTATGTTCACATGCTTTATCTCACAAATAGAGCTCAAAGATGTGTCACAAGCATTGGATGACACACATTGGATTCAAGCTATGCAAGAAAAGTCAATCAGTTTGAAAGAAATAAAGTATGGGAATTAGTACAAAGACCCACCCATCAAAATGTTATTGGCACTAAATGGGTGTTCTTAATCAAGATGAACGAGGAAGGTTACGTGGGTAAGAAACAAAGCAAGATTAGTAGCCAAAGGATATTGCCAAGAAGAAGGGATAGATTTTGATGAAACATTTGCCCTCGTAGCAAGATTGGAAGCTATAAGGATGTTTCTTGCCTATGTAGCTCACAAGAATTTTATTGTATATCGATGGATGTAAAGAGTGCATTCCTTAATGGTTTATTGGAAGAAGAAGTGTATGTTGAACAACTTCCAGGATTTGAGCGTAAGACTCTTGGAGATAAGGTATACAAACTCAAGAAAGCTCTATATGGATTGAAACAGGCACCCAGAGCATGGTATGATACTTTGTCACAATTCCCGATCGAGAACGGATTCACAAAAGGCAAAGTGGATAGAACACTCTTCGTAATTCAAGATGCGAAGAGTATATTGCTTGTTCAAATATATGTGGATGACATTATTTTTGGATCCACAAACAAATAGTGTGTGATAAATTTTCAAACCTCATGCAAAGCAAATTCGAATGAGCATGATGGGAGAGCCGACATTCTTCCTTGGACTCAAGTGAAACAGTGAAGGATGGAACCTTCATAAGTCGACAAAATACACCAGAGATTTAATGAAGAAATTTGGTATGGAAGAGAAGTCTTTCGTGAAAATACCAATGAATACATCATCAAAATGGATATGGATGCGGATGGCAGCTCGTAGATCAAACAAGATACAAAGCACTTATGGATCATTGCTCTATCTCACAAAGAAGCAGCCGGACATCACCTTTGTAGGTGTATGTGCAAGATTTCAATCTGCTCCAAAAGAATGCCACATGATCGCAAAACGCCCAAGAGAATCTTGAGATATTTGAAAGGAAGCCAAGAAGTTGGCTTATGGTATCCAAAGGAAGGTGGATTCAAGCTAATTGGCTATTCAAACTCGACTATCTTTGGATGTAGAGTTGTGAAGAAGAGCACCTCGAGGCACATGTCAAATGCTTGGAAACAAAGCTAATTTCCTGGTTTAGCAAAAAGCAAAATTCAATAGCCACCTCTACAAAGGAGAATACATAGGCTGGCAAACACTGCAGCCAAGTCCTATGGATGAGGCGGTGAGAGACTATGAAGTTGAAGAAAAGGAAATTCCAATCATGTGTGATAACACAAGTGCAATTGCAATCACTCAAAATCGTGTTGCACTCAAGAACAAAGCATATCGATGTCGATATCACTTCATAAGAGATCATGTTGAAAAGAAGGACATCACCTTGGAATATATTTCAACCGATAAACAGGTTGGTGACATATTCACAAAACCATTATGTGAGTCAAGATTTGAAGAACTCAAGCATGAGTTAGGGTTAATTGGTGAGCCGACACTCGAAGACTCAAAGAAAAGAAATGAAACACGAAAAGGGAAAAAGAGTGAACTCTCAAATCGCCTAAGTGAATCACCATATCGGAAAGCGGTTATGCATTGTACCGAGTTAGGCGACAGTGAGTCACTAGGAGAATCGTGAGAAGAAGAGTTAAATCGGCTAAGGGATAAGTTCGAGTCATTTATGAACAAAGGGACAAAAACGCAATCGTTTTTACTAAGCGGGAATGTTTTTAAGAATGACGTTAGCATAATTATGACGTGTACAGCAAAAAAGCGCACACCAAGCTTATGATTGGATATAAATGCTGCCACATTAAATACGAGACATTAAATGCTAATCGGCGTGCAAAATCTAAGCCGTTGATTTCGATCACATTTTAAAAACCACCCGCACGCCCTTTCAGAACCATACTTAAACCATTTTCGTCCGTTTCTCTCACACATTACCAAAAACTGTTCACTTCTCTCTCTCAAAAGCAAAGGCAAAAACTCTCTCAAAAACCCTATCAATCTTCAAATCACTTTCTAAGTTTCATTCGGTGAAATACTTTGAAAAATGGCATCCACTCATGATTTTGTCAAGCTAGGAAAGCAAATCCACACCGGGTCTCTTTGTGGATTTCGAGGGTATGTTCAAATAGGGGTCCGATGACGCCTCATAAAGAAGATCATTTGAAAAACTCGAAACGACCGGGCCAAAACCATTTTCGACGATGGACTTTCCGATGACCTATGTGGAATAGGTCGCACGATTCTACGTGAATGTTGAGATTCACAATGAGGGATCAAATCCTCTGCTCACGGAAGGAGTTCATCATCACCGCCAAGGATTTGGCGTAACACCGCCGTTGCACGTGGAAGGAGCACGTAAATCAATAAAGCCGATGTTAACTTGGCTGCCGCTTGGAAGGAAGTAGCCAAGATCGACTATCTTTGAAAAGATAGTCTACACAAACTAACAAGAGGTCTTGAAGGAGGACTACCACAAATTGTTGGACATCGTTGCCAAATGCATAGACATCAAATTTGGCAGCTTTGACCAACCGTCTAAAGCGAAATTGATCGTAATGGCTGCGATCATTGAAGAAAAGAATGTGAATCGGGCTGAGTTTGTCTATAGCGGACTCTGCTAGAATGTAGGGAACAAATCCTTCAAGGAGAATGGAGCATTTGGAGGATCCCCGGGATACGGTCCAGTGATTGGCCGGTGATGGAGGTAAAGAGTCCCTCTTCGACATGGAAAGGCGTTCCATGTAAACAAGAGGATGTTCAGATCAAACCTCTTTGGCGCACGTGAGAAGAGAGCCTACGCTAAGAGAGTCGACATCACGAGTGAGGGGAATCGGTGACCCAAGATACAACTGTTTCCTCTCCACCAAAGAAGAAGGCCCCTGCGTTTTGCTAAGAGAATCACGCCCCTGCAAAGAAAGAAAAACAAATCGCTCCCCCTGCGCAGCCGAAGTCACCCGCCCCGCAGCCCGTGTCTCCCGCCGCGCAGCCATGATGGAGAAGGAACCATTAATCCCTTCTCCGGTGATCAAGAAGAAGAGGATCGCCACAACAAGGAAACTGACTACCTTAAGATATCTCTGCGAAGGCATTCACCTTCAATGAACCGAGGAGGAAGTGGAGCGTAAATCCCTTTGGTTAAAACAAAGAGAAGAAGAAGACTTTCCAAACTCTCTCGATCTTGAAAAGACAAACAGTCGTCACTCGATTGGAGAAGATACCGAGACCGGGCCGGAGAAGTAGAGTCTCAGTGATTGATGAAACGGCCAAGTCTGCTTGAGGTTGATCAAAGAGAGGCAACTTGAAGACCCCAGTGTAGTCGGAAATGGCTTAGGAACAAAGAATGGCCGAGACAACCTAGTCACCGTTGGATGTGGTTGTTTCTCCACCGTACGCAGGTCGCTTTGAAGGTGTCGGAGCAAACAAGTCTCGCTACCTTCAATACCTGGAAACGAGGGCGTAAGAAGAGGATGATGAAGACGATTTAATCATGCACTCTCCATTGTATCCAGACATCCAAAATGGAAATGCACGAGTGGAGAAAATGGAAGCTAAGCCTATCCAGTGCGATTTCAATATCCGAGTTCATTCTTTGAGGAAGAAGAACTCTTGATTTCTTGAGGTGGACAGTCTTGCAAGCCCTTGACGAGGATAATTGCATAAATATATCGAAATTCGAAAAAGAAAATGAACGGGCTAAAGCGGTGAGGACGCAGAGGCACGTGAGAAGGCCAAAGATCCGCCCTATCACCGGCACTACGAACATACACATCCTCACTTTGACGTCATATCGTAGAAAGTGATGAGGATCTCGACCGCCGCCGCTACGGAAGAATTGCAAACGCAGCAAGCAATGCGAGAATCCGAATCCTTCATGAGCAAAGGATGATGGAGGGACTAGGAGAGTCCTCCAAAACACAAACTAGAGATAGACCCAATGGAGTGGTGCAACATATTGCCACCGTTGTTCCGCCACCACTTCCCCGGCTCACTCGGGAAGAAGGAACTAAGGAAGCTGGCGATGAAATCGGGATAGTGGGGACCCCAATCGAGCCAACCCCTAATGAAGGTGTATTACCACCGCCCCAACGGCTGAATACTCAATGGGAAAAAGTGAGTCCGAGACGAGTGACCCCAATCAGTCACTCACCGGTGGTGTGAGGGGGAAACTCCCTCCACGGCTGCAGCAAGGTCCGAGGATCTGCGGTGACTCCACAATGAATCTAGGAGGTGAAGTGGAGAAGGAACAAACACAAAGTACACAAAGCAAGTTGTCATCGACGAGGCTCGATGCGATTGAGACTGCGTCTCACCGAGCCGCTAACCGCTTCTAAAGGCTAAATGACGCGTCGATGATTGAGGCATAGGAAGGAATGTACGGGAGTTAACACTGGCGACGAAAGTGCAATCCATGGAGTTGAGACTCCAATAGATGCCACCGCAGAAGACCCTAAGACAGTGACAACGTCGAAAGGGATGTCCAAGGCCTCGCTGTAGTTGAGATCGCAGGAGATAATGAAGGCCAACGGGAGGTTGAGACTTCCGGGGTAAGAAAAGAAGTCAAGTAGAACATCCCTCCCGCTATCATTGATCCATCGTAAAAAGGAGATAAGTGCGCTTCACGATTCCCAGGATAATCCTCATGTAACCTCTCGGGATCGGAAGAAGACGATGAAGCCGAGTCATCCCCGGTGATCGATCCAAAAGACCCAGTGAGGGTGTTCCAACAACGAGTAAGTCGACCTCAAGACTACTCGTCAAACTTTCAACTTTGATGAGCCACCCATGGAAATCTCATCATCGCCTCGATGACGCTCGATAAGGCCGAGGACCAGTCAACTCACGTGGAAAAACTAGCCGAGACCAACGAAGCCGTTGAGACAGATGAGGCTCAAGAAGTCGGGTCACCTTCACAATGAGACCCGGTGAAATAGAGTCCATCGCGCAGCTTCCCAAGCGCGAAGGTTCGACTCCACAAGGAACTTCACGAGCACCACTCTTCATTGAACAAATTCCATTTGCTCGTGATGATCCCTTTGTAGAATCATTTCCTTCTCTCGGGAGGTACCCAACCTCCTGAAGAGTCGAAGAGATCTCGAGCACTTCCACGCACTGAGATCCTCGTCATTCCATCGATACCATCGTTCGGTGACTATGATTTTGACGATGCTTGGCCGTCACCGCAAATGAGGGAACAACTCGAAGTTCGGGAGGTGTTCAAAGCATTATTTTGAAATTGAACGGATGAAGAGGCACCAAGCCTCGATGGACATGAGACTGGATAACAGAGATGCCAACCTACCGGGCCGACTTGAGAGGCATAATAGTCGAATCCGGAGTGGTGGCAACAAAGAAGAAACAATCGTGTGGAACAAGCTAGATATTTGTAACATTGTTCAACAAGTTGTTGGTCTCGACGAGCCGAGAATGCCGATGCAAAGACAAAATTGAGAGAACACATTGAGCACATGCATGAATCTCACACTCGCCGAGATAAAGTCTGCTGCGTGAGCAAAATAAGAATGAGCTCCTGCGTATGGAAGAAAACATGGATCGAAAATTGGCCTTCTCATGGCCGAGATGAAGTTAATTAAAGTTGAATCCAACGCTACTCGCTCTAAGTTTCGCGATGCATACTCCACAGACTCAAAGCGAACTTGGCTATCGCCAGACTCGACTTCCGCCGCTAGTTTGTTTCTGGGGTTCTCTCTCCTTTGATGATGCCAAAAAGGGGGAAGAGGAATACCTAAAAGCACCGAAGGGATCTCAAGTTGAGAAGGAGGAGCTTTTTGTGAAGGGAAAGACAGTGAGGAAGTTTCAAGAGAAAAGAAAGGGAAGTCTCTGCTGTTGGGGAAGGATCGAGAGATGTAACCTTGATGATTGCAAAACCCCCAACAAGGTCTTGTCACGATTGATATTATCAAGAAACTCCAATGACTCCGCCACTCCAACAACAACTTTGTACCTTTGGCCGACAAGAGAAAGACGATTGAAGCGAGGATGGAGGAAGTGGAAGGAAGGATGAATGCCCGAGTTATGGATATTCTCAAACAACATAGAGGCATTCCAAAGAGACAGAGACACTTATGCCATCTCGGATGCCGGAATCGAGCCAAGATCGTTGATGAATTTAAAACGCCGCATCTCCGAAGGATACTTCGCAAATATGTCCATGGCTCAAGCCGGGACTTTATCTTGGGAAAAGGGTCTCACACTATGTGAAGAAGCCGACAGCAAACAGACCATCGCGATCACTCCGCTAGTCACTCACTCGGGAAGAAGAAGACCCCAAAGACAATACACGCCCGAGAGGAAGAGGTAGAGGAAGAAGCGTGTGGTGGAGGAAGAGGTTTGGACTAGACCTCTTCCCAAAAACATTGAGTACATAGATCCGGCAAAAGAGGAGGGATCTCTTGGGTGGTTTTGACGAAGTAGCCAATGCAAGTGGCTAAGAACAATGTTGAGTATGTGAAAAGAATTGAAGAAGAAAATAAAAGACAAACTCGGCTATGGGAGGAGAGACAAGAGAGAATAAGAAGAGATGAAGCGCCGGAAAGCGTATGAAAAGAAGAAGAAACAAGATGAGAAAAAGAAAAGAAGACCGAGAAGATGACAGAGAAGAAGAAGAAAAGAAGGAGGAAGCGAAGGAGATGAAGTGTTGTTGTCCACCCTTCATGTATTTTACTATGTAAATACATTTTATGTAAGTCTTTCTCGTAATAAATCAGAATTCTCTATTTTTGCGTAGACATAGATGTATGCTCGATACACTTTGTAAACAATGATTGTGTAAAGGACAAGAATGTTATGATCAATAAAAGGATTGATTCTACGCATACATTCTCTCGTGAATGCACTATCTGTATGTATCTTTGCTATTTACATTTTCAATGTTTTAAGTTTTGGCATCATCAAAAAGGGGAAATTATTGGGAAATTTATTGTTTAGATTTTGATGAATGCCATGTAAAACTTAGAATAGGAAGTTGGCACCCCATTTTCGTTGTAAACCGCATTGTAATAAAATAATTCGGGTCAAGCCGAGTTAAGTCACTATGCCTAAACATACAAGAAGACAACCGGAGACTAGAAGGAAGACTCACCGCAAGACAATTTGAGTATGGCAAAGAAGAGAAGACGGAACTCGACTAAAGGAGCACGGTGAGATGCGGTGAGTAGAGTATCATCAAGTCAACTCAAGATAGCCAAGTCTCAAGTTGAAGTGACAGAAGAGTCATCCATGATTGGAAGTCGACTCTAAGTCACCTCGGGGAAAGCAAGGAAATGCAATCAAGTCGAGATAATCGAAGAGATCCGTTGCACAAAAATCAAGGGAATTACTTAAACAAGTAATACCTCCATACTACCTTTCTCGAAGTGCTCGGTCTCGAAGCGTGCAAAAAGAATAAACCTATGGGAAGATCGCACCATGTCGAACTCAAAAGTCAAGAACAATTCATACGAAGAAGTGGCAATTCCAAGGATCGCAACAAGACAAGCCAACGACCACAAGTGTCTTTTGAGAATAAGCCTATCTCTTCAACGGGCAAATTTTCAAAAGAACACTATAAAAGGCTGAGGAGTTTATTTGAGAGAATGTTGGTTACCTTGACAATTGAAAACAAATACAAGCAAGAAAAGCTATATCTCAGTAACCAAAAATATTCTCAAATCATTCAAGATTAATCCTCAAGCCTACATTACGAAGAAAATCAATCCAACACTCACCTTGAAGGAAAGACTTCAATCGAGTTGAAGAGGAAATTGTTGAAGAATCAAGGGTCTACATTCCACGGAGGATTGTAGGAAGGTTCAAGGTCGAACCAGTCTCAAGTTTTTGGAGGGCTTCGTGATCAAATCCAAAGAGCTTGAGCAAGTGGGTGTAGTAGCAAAGCAAGTTGCCCTGTGAATAAGCCGAGTCGCACGAGAAGCCACCGGTGCGTGACCAAGGCATCTCGGGATCGAGTCCCAAAGGATCAAGTCACTGTGTGATCAAGACTTGTATCTCGGACCGCCACCACAGTATACCGATCAATACTTAGTGGATTCCTCCCGGAGTTGGAGAAGAGAGGAGTAGAAGAATTACCCCATCTTCGAACCTCTATAAAAACTTATCGTGTCATTTACATTTCAAAGACTTTAATTCCTCGCACCTTATTTATTTAACTCTACTAATAAATTTGCTATCCACTTGATAATCTCTAAGTACTAAAACCAAGTATTAAATCAAACTAAACCAAATTAAGGGTGTAAAGTCTTTCCAATGAAAACAAATCACAATCGAGTTAAGTCTTTAGTCAAAACAATTGAGTTATTCTATCAACGGCTCGGTCAGTCCATTGAGTAACTAACTCGTTGATTAACTAACTTAGTTGTCTATCAAGGACTGTTTGTGAAGTATTAACTTTGAATATTTAAAAGGACTAAATCGAAAAGTTGGTAAGGTTTATTCAACCCTCCCCTTCTAAACCTTACACTCACACCCCTTGGGACCTACAATTGTGGTTTGTCAATCTAGATCTATTAATTTATTTGTGCTATTTGGATCTATTGCTTCTAAATTACTTGATCAATAATTTAAAGTGTTTGGTGTATTTGATTTGACACTTGAGAGAGGTAATTGAATACATGACCTTGGAATAGCATAACCAGATTTCATAGAATTGAGAGATTTGTGAATCATTTGAAGTCATTTATCAATATTCATAGGTTTTATTGAGATTTCAATTGGTGATTTTTATAGAGATATTGATTTCCCAATTAGATCTAAAATCATTTGTCACTCGAGAGAGGAAATGATTATTGTAGAAATCTTGACTTATAAATTGATGATTGATAAACCATATTGATAACATAAGGGATAACTAGATTCATCATACCTCTAGAATTCATTTAATCATTTGGATAAACTCATTGATATTTTTCATATTCTTAATTTATTTTTGGTATTTTTAGTATAATCAACTCCATCAAATATTGAATTTCTAAATAAAGTTAGACTACTATATTATAGTACTTAGCAATAATTCGATAATTATTCCTTGTGGATACGACAACCTTACTTTCACTATATTAAAACTTGACACCGTAGACTTGCGGTTAGAAAAATATCTAACAAGATATCGTGGATTTTGGACATGTATTCGACTGTATTGGCCGTGGATGGTACGTATATAAAGGAAAAGTACCGAGGTATGTTATTAGTGGCTACCTGGTATGGACGGTAACAACCAAATTTACCATTTAGCATTTGCCATTGTCGACTCGGAGAATGATGCTTGGGAAATGGTTTCTTGAAAAGATAAATGGCTTGTTGGTGAAGAAGAAGGATTTGGTTATTATCTCGATCGCCATCGCCTATTGCTAATACCGTTAAGGAAGTTTTCCCTGATGCACACCATGGAATTTGCATCTACCATCTAAGACAAAATGTTGTTGCCAAATTTAAGGATGTGGATGTATCGGCTCTACTCTATTGTGCCGCTAAGACATATAATGAATCAATTTCGACATATCATGAACGAGATATATTTTGTATCTAGTGATATATATAACTACGACGATCGAAAATATTCGAAGGAGCAATGGGCTCGTGTGTTTTTTAGGGTAGACGGTATAGTATCATGACTACCAACATCGCGGAGAGTCTTAATGTCATGCTCGGGAATGCTAGGGAATACCCTCCGGTGGCCCTTTTGGATGCAATCTTAATGATGTTGATGAGGTGGTATGCGTAACGGCGTAATGTGACCGTGAAGATGAAATATCTATGATTGGGCTGAAATGAGAAAATTGTTCGAGAGAGGATAAAAAGAGTAGGAGGATGGATGTCCAAACATCGCATTACTACACCTACTATGTACTTGATGGTGATAGAAATGCCGAGGTCGATTTGAATGCAAGAAAGTGCACATGTAATGTATTCGGTGGATCAATTACCATGTGCACATGCACTAGCAAAAATAGACTAGGAAAGTTGGAATGCCAAGGTATGAACTTGCCTCTCAATTTTACACAATCAAGCACTAATAGTTGTATATACAGAGACCATCTTCCTGTAGGCCACGTGGACTTCGGAATACCCCCCAGGAAGTATCCCGATTGAATGTGTTGCCTCCAATCATGCGTCCTCCTAGCGGTAGGTCACAAAAACGAGGATATTGTCCGGGCGAGCAAAAAATGAAAAGGAAGTGTGGGCGATGTAAAGGCACCGGTCATAATCGCAAAACATGCAAGAAACCCATCCGGTGAGAAGTAACATCAAATCTTAGAAAATGTGGATTGATGAACATTGGTTGTTTCTAATTTGGTGTATTACATTGTAATATGGTAGGCATTTGGGTAGGCAAATATTTGTGTAATGTACTATATTGATGGTAAAGCGATTCCGCACCATTTTTTTCAGCAAGTATTGAGATTTTTACATTGTTTAGGTACAATTCTTGTATTCGGTTGATTATGTTGTCTTCTTTGGGCATGTTAAAGTGTTTGATGTTTTTATATATGTCTTATACTAATTTTGAAATAGCGGGCGTCTGCGTGAGGCGGGATTGTGGGCACGTTAAAGGGTTTAATGTTTTTAGATCTGTCTTTTAATAATTTTGAAATTGTAGGCGAGTTTAGTGGGCATGCCTATTTTTAGATCCGTGTCCTATACTAATTTTGAAATAGTTCATGGTACGTGCTTTGTCTAACGTTTTTATTGTGATTTTTCGATTCTACGGATTAGTAAGATATGTCTAGGTTTAAAATTTTGTTAGATCTATATAAGTTTATGTTTAGCAAGTCTTGCAACTATTTCTTACTCGATGTTATAATCGGTTGTAAGATTCTTTTAATAAATGATACTCATTTTGACGCTTAAAAAAATAACATTAAGACATACTCGGAAAATATATATAAAACTTTGAAATTATACTTCCTTACGCAGATTTTGTGAGAGTTGGATGTAAATGTTATTAATGTGATTTAATATATACGTGTTTTTCCATATACCTTGCGCATATTTTATTTTTTCATAACCCTTGATTTTGAATCTTAAGTTTGACTATGTTTGTAGATAGATAACAACTCTGGCATAAGAGTGACTACGGTTCCGGAATACGCCGTTTTTGGTTCCAAAACTGGCGGTTCCGATTACAAAACCACCGGTTCTGGTTTCCCAAAATGAGGAACCAAAATCGAATAAAACCTAAGGTGGTTTCGGTTCCAAATTGTAACTTGTTAAATCGGAACTTGGTTTAACCGAAACTGTTTTTTTTTTTACTTTTTATATTTTGATATTTTTTTAAAATAATTTATCATTTTCGATTACTAAAAAAAGGAAAAATAAAGACTTGGACTTAACATTCATAATAATATTAAGTTCTGTACTTAATATTAATAATAATATTAGGTTTGGGCATTTGCATAGGCATATGCATAAGGCGGGATTGTGGGCATGGTAAAGGGTTTAATATTTTTAGATCGTGTCTTTTACTAATTTTGAAATTGTGGGCAAGTTCGTAGGAATGCCTATTTTTATATATGTGGGCATTTGCATTGTGGGCATTTGCGTTGTGGGCATTTGCGTGGCGGGATTGTGGGCATGTCAAAGGGTTTAATATTATATATTAGATATGTCTTTTAATAATTTTGAAATTGTAGGCAAGTTCGTGGGAATGCCTATTTTTAGATCGTGTCTTATACTAATTTTGAAATAGTGGGCATTTGCGTAGCGGGATTGTGGGTATGGTAAAGGGTTTAGTGTTTTGAGATTTTTATATTCTTTAGGTACAACTCTTGTATTCGGTTGATTATGTTGCCTTCTTTGGGCATGTTAAAGTGTTTAATGTTTTTATATCTGCATCTTATACTAATTTTGAAATGGTGGGCAATTGCGTAGGCAGGATCATGGGCATGTTAAAGGGTTAATGTTTTTATGTCTTATACTAATTTTGAATTGGTATAGGCATCTGCGTAAGCGGCAGCGTGGGCATGCCTATTTTTCGGAATAACCTCATACATAATTATGAAGTTTAACGTCATACATAATATACAAGTACTATACCATTAACATCTAATATAGGGAACACAAATGAAAGTTTAATCCACACAATATACTTACAAATTAACATCTAATATTGCTTCTTGGAATAGTGCGCAAATTATGAGCCTGAATTCATTGCACCTCTTGGCGTTGATTTTCACCACGCCACGCCCGTCACCAAGGACTCCACCATTTTCATGCACATTATCCCCATGGATAAGCATTAAAAGCTTCTAAATCATCCATAAGGTGAATATACTCGTCCACAATTCTTTTGGTTTTTCGGTCTCTCACAAGAAGAATACCGTAGAGGAAACATAGCAAGGCCAACTTCGTGGTCATATCTCCGTCCCCTTTTTCTTTCTTGGACCATTTTTCCAAGGCATTTTCCACGTGTATCGACAAAGCGATTAAACCACCTAAAGCATTTCTTGAAAATCCCCGACGACGATGGAATAGTACACTTGGACCCAATACCAAGTCCGTGATCAATGCGAATTCGGTTATTCCAAAGTTTGCCTCTTTGTTGTTCACGTGGAATGTTATCTTCTCCAATGACATTGACTTGTCTTGTTGATGAGAATCCATGGACAAAAGACCCGATGATACCAATTGGTCGGTAATGAGGGCGAGGGCAAAGAAGTTCAAGGATGCACTAAATGGGCTGATTCAAGTCATTAAGAATGAGGCCGAGAGTGCATTATCAAGGAGGTCCAGAACTCAGCCGATGATGGACCCTACGCCGCAAACACGACCTGGCCGTGCTTCGGGCACGGCCGTGGGAAGGAGAGCTCGTGGGTTCGTGGAAAGCACGGTCTAGCCGTGCTTGGGAATACGACCATGTTCGAAAATCTTTGCGAACACGGCCTGGTTGTCTTCCTAAAGACAAGTGTGGGGGCTGGGATCCGGCGATGTCTGGAAACACACTGGCCAGGCTTCTCCGGCACGGGCGTGCTTTTTAGGATTTTCGAAATTTTCATGTTTTTATTTCCTTTTCGTTTTAAAGTTATTTTCTTGGTAGGTTAGGGTTTGGACCCTTTATAAGGGTGAACACTTGTTATTTTTCGAGGCAATTATCAATACAATTAATCTTTTACTCTCAAATTGAGTGTTTCTCCAAGTCTTCAAGATTTATGTTTCTTGTTGCAATTATCGGCTTATCGGCAATAATCCATAATTTCTTGTGGCGTCTTCGCATACCGAGGTTATTACTTTGCTAAGCAACGGGTCGAAGTTTCCACCAAATTAACCAAATTAGTGAAGATCTTGGGTTAACAACATATTATTGTTGGGTCGTATGCATATTTGTTGATGCGGTTCACATCGGTTGGTAATCGAGCCATCTAGCAAGGTTAAGTCTATCCTTGTTCTTTAATTTTTGTTATTTTCGAGAATTTCTCATAAACCCTAGTTCTTGAAGGGTACAAAAAAAAACGAATAGCACAAAAAATCAGTAGGTAAAGAATCGTAAACCGCGTGCAAAAAAAACGAAAGTTGGGAAATTCGAAAATTTAAACCCTAGTCTTCAATTCCATCTTTACGATCTGTTGATTGGCTTGGTAATTTTCTTGGTGTGTTGAGGCGTACTTATGATGCCTCGATTGGTTTATAATCGCGACAAGTGCGGGTACTTGGGGATTGTGAGTGAGTGATACAAGAGTGTATACACGTGAGGGAGTGATTTAATCATGATCGAGGAAAACGACAACCAGCAGATTTAGGTAACAAGTTAGATATGGAGGTGATTGCAGGACATGTTAAAGAAATTAATGTTGGAGACATACGTGAATCCCAAAGAGGCACCGTGAATCGAGGAGCCTGCTACTAGGGTACGGAGGCCTAGGAGGTTCGAATTAGAAGAGTGGGCGGACAAGATTGATGATTTTGATTCGAAAGAGAGCAAAATTATAATCCGGTAGAGGCCGGCGCTTATATATGGGTGATCGGGGACGTGAGGATAGCGATTTGAGTAACATCAAAATACAAATCCCCTCGTTCCAAGGAAAGAGTGATATGGGACGCCTATTTGTATTGGGAGAGGAAAATCGAGAATGTGTTCGATTTGGTAAAATTATTCGAATTGAAAAAGGTAAAATTGGCATCAACTGAGTTCTCGGATTACGCAAGTGTGTGGTGGGACCAACTAATGGTCTCGGAGGAGAAACAACGAGCGGCCGGTTTCTACATGGGAGGAGATGAGACGTCGTTTGGTTCCAAATCACTATTATAGAGGCGTCTATCAAAGGTTGCGAGAGGTTGACTCGGGGTTTGAAGAGTGTGGAGGACTACCACAAGGAGATGGAGATGCTTATGGCAAGGGCGAATATCGAGGAGGACCGGAGGTGACTATGGCCAGGTTCATCGCGGGTTTGAACACGCCCATTGCGGATGCCGTCGACCACGTCACTATGTCGATCTCGAGGAGATGGTGCATATGGCGGTGAAAGTGGAGCAACGGCTCAAGAGGAGAGGTTTCAACCGGCAAGTACCAAACTCTAACTTCAATGCATGGAATTCAAACACCAACAAAAAGGAGGAGCAGAGTTCGAAGGTGGCGAGATCAAAGGGAGGGCGCCCGAGCCTAAACCCGCAGTAAATCGAACCCTACTACTACTCGCACAAGGGATATTAAATGTTTCAAATGTCATGGGTTTGGGCATATAGCTAGTCAATGTCCAAATAAGAGGGTGTTGGTGTTGCGTGAGAATAGGGAGATAGAGTCGGAGAGTGAGGGAGAGCAGGATTATAGTGATATGCCGAGTTGGGGATATTAGAAGATGATAGAGGCGGCGAAGGGGGATGCGTTATCCTTGGTGTCTCGGAGGGCGCTGAGGATTTAACCTAAGTCAGATGAGGAAGTCCAGCGAGAAAACATCTTTCATACAAGATGTTTTGTCAATGGAAAGGTGTGTAGTGTCATCATAGATGGGGGGGAGTTGCACTAACGTAGCAAGTGCAAAGATGGTGGATAGGTTAGGAATCCCAACGATAAAACACCCACAACCGTATAAGATTGCCGTGGTTGAGCGACCTGTGGGGAGATGCGGATAAGTAGGCGGCGAATGTAGCATTTCAAATAGGGGATATAAGGATGAGGTGTTGTGCGATGTGGTGCCGATGCAGGCCGGGCACATCCTGTTGGGAAGGCTGTGGCAGTTTGATAGGAGGGTTCAACATGACGGCTACACTAACCAATATACTCTTGTTTATAATCAGAGGCGTATTGTACTTCTTTTTCTTTAACTCCAAAAGAAATCTATGAGGATCAAGTGAAATCGAGAGAGAGAGAGAGAGAGAGAGAGGTAAGAGAAAATGAGAGTTTGGCTAGTGAGCATAAAAATCAAAATAAAGCCGAGAAAAAAGAGAGTTTAAGAGAAAACAAGAGTGAGGGTCCTAAGGGTAGAAGTGAGGTTCGAGAGATAGCCGGGAAAAAGGAGAGCAATAATTTTGAGAGGGCCGGAAAACAAAAAGGGGGGGGACGGCCATGAGGTAAGAAACGAGGGAAAAATAAATTTGATGGCAAAAATGAGTGACCTTAGGAAAGCCACCACGAGTGGTTGTTCGATGATACTCTTGGTTTACAAGGGCACTTATTTATCTACTTGTGATTTAACCCCGATTTGCCTAGTTCTATCTTGTCTTTGTTGCGGGAGTTCGAGGATGTATTTCCGCACGAGTCTTTGCCGGACTGATTACTACCTATTTGAGGATTGAGCATTAGATTGATTTCATTCGGGTGCATCACCGCCTAATTAGGCGGCATGACAGAACTAATCCGGAGGAGACAAAAGAGTTTGGCGGAGTTGATGAGTTGCTAAGTAAGAAACTCATTCAGAAAGCATGACTCCTTGTGCGCGGATCCGGTGTTACTAGTTCCAAAGAAGGATGGGTCTTGGAGGATGTGTGTGGATTGTCGGGCTATTAATAACATCACTATCAAGTACCGGCACCCCATACCTCACTTGGATGATATGTTAGAGCGAACTCCATGGTTCTAGCATCTTCTCCAAGATCGATTTGAGGAGCGGGTACCACGGATTCGGATGCGGGAAGGGGATGAGTGGAAAGCGGCTTTTAAGACGAATCATGGTTTGTATGAGTGGTTAGTCATGCCATTTGGGCTAACCAACGTGCTAGCACGTTCATGAGACTTATGAACCATGTTTTGAGAGCTTTCATTGGTAAGTTTGTCGTGGTTTACTTTGATGATATTCTCATTTATAGTAAATCATTGTACGAACACTGGATCACTTGAGGGCCGTCTTGGAGGTGTTGAGGAAGGAAAAGTTGTATGAAAACGTCAAGAAGTGCACCTTTTGTTCTAAGCAGTTGATATTCTTGGGGTTTTTAGTGAGCTCGAGGGAATTACAATGGATGAGGAGAAGATTAAAGCTATCCAGGACTAGCCTAAATCCACATCGGCCACCCAATTGCATAGCTTTCATGGCCTTGCGAGCTTTTATCGAGGTTCGTGCGGGATTTCAGACTATCGCAACACCATTGATGGAAACTATTAAAAAGAGTGTTGCATTTCGGTGGGCGAGGCCCAAGACAAGGCATTTGAGTTGTTGAAGGAAAGGCTAACACATGCGCTTTGCTAGCACTACCGGATTTTACCAAGTCTTTGAGATCGAGTGTGATGCGTCGGGGTTGGGATCAACACCGTGCTAATGCAAGAGGGGCAGCCGATCGCGTTCTACAACGAACAAGCGAGTGGTGCGACCTTGAACTACCCGACATACGACAAGGAGTTGTATGCCTGTCCGGGCCTTAAAACGTGGCAAAGCACTATTTGTGGCCAAAGGAGTTCATAATCCACACCAATCACGAGTCCCTAACGTATCTCAGGGGGGCAAAAAAGTTGAACAAGCGACATGCACGGTGGCTCAAATTCATCGAGATATTTCCATATATCATCCTGGTGACGAGCAAGGTAAAACTAATGTTGTAACAGACGCACTGTCTTGGAGGTACACTCTTCTCTCTACTTTAGATGCTAAAATCCTTGGGTTTGAACATATTAAAGAGTTGTACTTGAATGAACTTGATTTTTCTGAGCCATTTGGTGCGTGCGAAAAGGGGGTCGAGGGTAAGTTTTATAGGCATGATGGTTTTCTATTTCGGGAGGATAAATTGTGCATTCTTGAATGTTCTTTGAGAGACTTACTAGTGAGAGAATTGCATGGTGGGGTCTTATGGGACATTTTGGAGTAGTTAAAACTTTAGCCGTCTTGCAAGAGCATTTTTATTGGCCACATATGAAGCGAGATGTTGAGCGATTTATAGTAGGTGCATTACTTGTAGGCAAGCTAAATCCGGGTTCAAAACCGGGGGACTTTACACGCCCTACCCATTCCAACGACACCGTGGGTTGATATTTCTATAGACTTTGTTTTAGGACTTCCAAGAACTAAACATGGGTCCAACTCTATATTTGTTGTCGTAGATTGTTTTTCAAAGATGGCACACTTCATTCCATGTCATAAAATTAATAATGCATCTTTGATTGCCGATTTATTCTTTAAAAAGTTGTGAGGTTGCATGGTATGCCTAAAACCATTGTGTCGGATAGAGACTCTAAGTTCTTAAGTTACTTTTGGAAGACCTTGTAGGGGAAGTTGGGAACTAAATTGTTATTTTCGACTACATGTCATCCCCAAACCGACGGTCAAATCAAGTAGTGAATAGAACATTGTCTATGTTGTTAAGGGCTATCATTAAAAAGAATATTAAAACTTGGGAAGATTGTTTACCGCATGTTGAGTTTGCTTATAATCGTCTTTGTGCATTCTGCATCAAAGTTTTCACCATTTGAACTTGTTTATGGTTTTAATCCACTAACCCCATTGGATTTATCACCTTTAATTGCTTTCGAGCATGTTAACTTAGATGGGCATAAGAAAGATGATTTTGTGAAACAGATTACATGAGAAAGAGAGACTCAACATCGAATGGCGGACGGAGAGCAATACATGGCACAAGCTAACAAACATTGCAAGAAGATGGTGTTCGAACTAGCGATCGGGTTTGGTACACATGCGGCCCGAACGATTTCCAAAGCAGGTCGAAAGTCCAAGTTGCGGCGCGGTGAGATGGTCCATTCAAGTGCTCGAGCGGATCAATGACAATGCTTACAAAATCGATTTACCGGGCGTACTATGGGGTCAGGTGCTTTTTCAATGTTGCGGATCTTAGTCCATTTGATGTCAATTGATTTGAGGACAAATCCTTCTCAAGAGGAGAGGAATGATGAGAATCCATGGACAAAACACCCAAAGAATTCCAATTGGTCCCAGAATGAGGCGAGGGCAAGGAAGTTCAAGGATGGACTAAATGGGCTGATTCAAGTCATTCGAACAAGGCCGAGAGTGCATTACCGAAGGAAGATGATCGGGTGGTCCGTTGATTAGCGTCATCAACGGTCCAGAGTCCACCTCGCATCGAGCAACTAAAGGATGCCAGAATACAAGCCACCTAGCTTCTTGAAGACCTCATAATCAAGTGATCGATGGTGTTGTATTCATTTATCATAAGTTAGTTGTAGTTTAGTTTTTATTTTGAGTCATGTTAGTGTTTTGAGGCCAAATAAACTTTTAAGGCCGCATTATGAGTTGTTATTTCAAGTCTAGGATGAGCAGGGGATAAAAGACTAAAGAAATCGAAGGAGGCAAAATTCGTGGAAAGCACGATTCGGCGTGAAAGAGCACGATCCTGGCCGTGCTTAAGTTACGGTCGTGTTCGGACCGTTCGCCGCGAACTACGGCCAGGTCGGGCTTTCCGGGCACGGCCGTGTGGGAAGGAGAGCTCGTGGGTTAAGGGAAAGCACGGTCTAGCCGTGCTTGGGAACATAGCCGTGTTCGGAAAATCTTTCGCGAACACACCTGGTCGTCTTCTGGCACGGCCGTGTAAGGGGCGATCCGGCAACGTGGCGAACACGGCCTGGCCGTGTTTCTCCGCACGGGCATGCTTTTACACGGATTTTCGAAATTTTCATGTTTTTGTTTCCTTTTCGTTTTTAAAGTTGTTTTCTTGGTAGGTTGGGGTTTAGACCCTTTATAAGGGTGTACACTTGTTATTTTTCGTGATTATCAATACAATTAATCTTTTACTCTCAAATTGAGTGTTTCTCCAAGTGCTTCAAGATTTACGTTTCTTGTTGCAATTATCGACTTATCGGCCATAATCCATAATTGCTTGTGGCGTCTTCGCATACCGAGGTTCTTGCTTTGCTAAGCAACGGTCGAGTTTTCCACCAAATTAACCAAACTAGTGAAGATCTTGGGTTAACAACATATTGTTCGTATGCACATTTGTTCTTGCGGTTCACATCACTTGTCTAAAGAGAAGGTGCAGATATAACTAGCCTTGAAACTTCAACTTTTGTACATCCAGGAAGTGTCCAAAGAAAGATTGCTCGAACCTTTCTCTATTCTCGATCGCTCAAAAAACCAATTATTTCGTTTAACTCCTCATTGAAATTGCAATGACCACTTAATCTCGCCTGCAAATTGATCTTTTTCGATTTGGGAACAAGTGCCATCTTTGTTGAATCGCACAATGAAAAGTAGTGTTAGAAACAAGTGGGCACACGGTGGGCACACTGCAGGCACATAGGTGGGCAAGATTAAAATTTCTCAAAAAAACCCAAGTCCATACATATTCCAACCTAAAAACACATTATAGGCTCCAGAAGATGATTATAAACTCCACAATACACATCACGGACTCCACAAAGTGGGAAAAGAAGTGGGCAAAGAAGTGGGCATTGAAGTGGGCAAAGCCGTGAGAAAATCATAGGGCAAATAAGTGGGCAACGAGAAAAAATGTTCGATTAAACCCAACCCAAGTACACACATATTCCAACCTAAACACATCATTAACTCCACAAAACATGAATTGTTTAACGTTAAATCTCGTTTTTCAGTCATATAAAGAAACCCTAAACTGTTTTTATTATTTTTTTCAAAACAAAACCCAAAATCATTCAACAGAACTAACTAAAATATACATAAAAAGAAGAAGATGAAAAACAAACCTTTTCAACCGAAGATTTTCGCGAATGACTTTTTATTTTCAAACCTCAGATGTCAAACAATCGCGAGTGACAGAGTGAATCTTTTATCGGAATAGGTGCTCGTCGGGTCGAAGAGAGAAGACTCAAAGGAGCATAAGTTGAGAGAGCAGAGGAGTCGGACGTGAGGTGGGTTCGGAAGATGAGAAGAATGGAAGAAGATCGGACGTAGTGATGAATGAACTGTTCGCTCTTCATGTACTTATTTCCTTTTTTTGTTTTTTTAAATAAAAGAGCATTTTAGACTTTTCAGGAGAAAAAAATAGGTATATTTCCTTGTTTAATAATGAAGGGGAATTTTTCCTTAATACCCCCCTTGTTGGGGGTATTTTCCTAATTTCCTTTTTCTATTTGAATTGATCGTCGAGTTCAGTATTTTCTTTCGGATGTCAATCACAGATCAAGTCTTAGTATATCTTTGCAAACGTAACATGTCTAAGAATTGAGCCAAGCTTTTTGAGAGTTTGAGTTTGGCTCATTTATTATCGAGTCAAACTCGAGCTTGAATTTCGAGTACATAGATAGCTCATGAACGTTTTGAGCTTAATCGAGCCTAAACAAGCTCAATAAATATTAATTATAAAGTACTTTATTCTTCAATTTAGTTACAAAAATAAATTATATATATCTAAAATGCATAATACATCTATTAAATGTATGATTTTATTCAAATAACTAAGTTCATTTTAAATATTTTTATATTTATCATAAGTAAAAGTATAAAATTTAAAATTAAAGTCAAACTATTAGTTTAATTTATACGAGCTTACTAACGAGCCTCCTCTCGAGCTTGCTCACGAGCTAACGAATAGAATATGTCTAAGTTTGAGTTTGGTTCATTTATCATAAAGAGCCTTATTAAACGAATTCATACGAGCTTTTATCGAGTCGAGGTCCGAGTAGCTCATGAGCGGCTTAATTCATTTGCGGCTCTATGTCCGATTATGAAGATTAGCGCTTTTTATCCTCTAATGCTTTTGCACTTTATGTGTCATGTGTGTATAATCCTTTTAATCATTTTACAAGCAATGTACATAGGGCTACAAATAAATCAAGTCGCTCGTGAGCTATTCGGAGCTCAACTTGATAAAAGCTCATTTGAGTTCATTTAATGATGCTCGTTAAAATTAATGAACAAAACTCAAACTTAGAGACATTCACTCGTTAGCTCGTGAGCAAATTTCGTTAATAAGCTCGTATAAATTAAACTAATAGTTTGACTTTAATTTTAATTTTTGTATTTTTACATAAAATGAATTTTAAAATATTTAAATAAAGTTATTTGTTTAAATAAAATCATAGGTTTAATAGATATATTATGCATTTAGAAATAAATAATTTTTATTTTTGTAATATATTGAAGAATAATTTAATTAATCGTCACAAAAATAATTTATCGTCACATCTAAAAAAGTTGATCTTCCTACATTATAGGTTGAGAAATTACATTAATACATCCAAACTTTTTCTTAGGTTAATCGTAATTTCGTTGGGATAATTGTATCCCATTACTATGATTGCATTTATCCCACCTTCATTTCTTTGTGATTTTACTAGATTGTTTATGTTGGAATCGCTTCTTTCTATTACCAACATTGAATCATTTGAATGTAACTTCATGTTGCAAAGAGGGATTTTTCGATTAGAATCGTTTTGACTAACGTTAAGATAATCAAATTGGTCGGGTGGATTTGGACTGCTATGGTTTGTGATAATAGTACAAAGAATCATCTCAACCAACCAACAAGCTACAACCACAAGTCGAGTTAATAGTCATATACACTTTGTTATATAGTTCATACGATTAGGATGTTAGTTAAGTCGTTACATTCTTAACTCACACTCTATAAATATGTACGAGTGATCAATGTTATCAAGTCAACACAAGATAATGAAATTCTTCTTCTTCATCAATCATACACTCTAACTGTCATGGTATCCGGAACCACAAAGGCTTAGCATCCATTTTTTCCGAGCTCTGTTAATGGCGGGAATCTCGATCTATCTAGTTCTACTTGATTGATATGGGCTGATACTCTACTACTCTTCCTTCCGACCTTCGTATTCTTCTTCAAAATATGAATTCCCGTCTTCATCTCAAGCTCAATTACAATAATTACAATCTATGGCGTGCTCAAATCTACTCAATACTCGATGCTCATGATCTTCTCGGTCATTTTCTCGATTCTTCTCATTCATAGATGCTATGTCCATTCCAAATCCATTGTTTGTTCGATGGCAACTTGTTGACAAGTATCATCGTAGTTGTCTATTTGCATCTATCTCTCCGACTGTGCTTCCTCATGTTATTTCTCTATCGACTACCTCATAAATTTGGCTTGCTTTGGAACAGAGGTATCATTCCTTTTCTAGAACTCATGTATACCAATTGAAGTTGCAACTCCTCAATCTCAGTAAAGGATCAAAATCGATGCAAACATATTTGGATGATGTTAAGGTGCTTAGTGACAATCTTGTTGCAGTTAACGAGTCTATAAAAATATGAAGATCTGATGTTATATATCCTCAGAGGATTACCTCCTGAATATGAATCTTTCAAGACCTCTTTTCGTCTGAATTTACATGTTTTCTTCACCCTTCATGATTTTGCTGGTCTCTTAATTGCTGAAGAACTCAATCTCCAGTTGAGTAAAACATCTCTCCTTGTTGAACCACCCACACTCCCTGAACCTCGCACAGTTCTCTACACAAATCATTGGGGGCGTAGTTCATATCATGGTCGAGGTTATGTTCGAGGTAATTTTCGTGGTGGATCCTCTGGAAGGTGTCATTTTTTTGGTAGAAATTCTCCTCCTATACAGGGTAATTTCTCACAATCTACTCCCGCCAATACTTCATTTGATTCTCGAATCGACCAAAGACCTAGTGTCAAATTTGTGTCAAGCCGTATCATCGAGCTATTGATTGTTGGTCTCGCAATGATTTTGTCAACTTTGCTAGCACCAATCCTCATAAAGGCAGGCAAGCTCTAACATTCAAACGTCTCTCCATCCCTCTCCAACTCCTCCCGATTCCCCTGGTTTTCGATATTGTGCCAGCGGTCATGTTACCAATAACCTATCTCATTTCTTTGAGTTTCGGCCTTTGATGATGTGTGTGATTCGTGGCGATTGGAAATGGTAATGCCATTAATATTACTCACACTCGATAATGGTAATATATCTACTCCTCATTCTTCGTTCAAACTCTCTAATATTCTTCATGTTCCTCATATCTCTACTAATTGACTCTTTGTCTATAAATTGACCAAAGATAACAATTATTCCTTGCTTTTTAATAAAAAGGAGGTCCGCATCCTCCGACAATCTTACCCACCATCTCAAATTTCACGGCCCTTGTAAGAATGGTCTCTCTCCTCTTCCACAAAATCTCCATCATGCTCCAAAGACTTCATCTCGTTTGGCCCTCAAAGACCACAACAAACACTTCTCAACTATGGCATCATCGTTTTGCTCATTCTTCCGCCTCAACTCGCAAGCTCCGGCCTCCGACATCGCTCGTTTCTACTTGTACTTCTTTTATTGTATCCATTGTTTCGTAGCTAAGGCACATCAATTGCCTTTTCATGTATCAATTCTATTACTAATAAACCCTTTGAACTTGTACATTCAAATGTGTGGGGACCCTCTCATATTCCATCTCACAACAATTATCGTTACTACATTTTATTCATTGATGATTTTACAAGATTCAGTTGGTTTATCCATTAAAATTCAAAAGTGATGCCTTTTTCTCGCTTTGTTGCCTTTAATAACATGGTTCATACTCAATTTCATACAAAAAATCAAAATATTCAGATCGATAATGGTAAGGAATATGTCAATAATAAATTTGGTTCATTTCTTCAAACTCTTCGCCCCATACACCAAACCACTTGCCCATATACCCCACAACAAAATGGGAAAAGTGAACGAAAAACATATGCATCTCATCGAAATTGTTCTTGCTCTCCTACACCAAGCCCATCTTCTTTTCTCATTTTGGCTTGGAGCTCTCTCCACCGCTAATTATGTTCTCAATCGCCTCCCTAAACACATTCTTGGTAACAAGTCACCCTATGAGTGTCTATATCACACTAAACCGGACTACTCTCATCTTTTGTCCTTTGGGTGCCTCTCTTTTTTCTTGGTTAAGGCCATATTGCAAACATAAATTGGAATATCGGTCTACTCCATGTATCTTCTTGAGTTATTCAGACACTTCCAAAGGCTACGGGTGTGTTTCATTAGATTCTCATCGCATTTATATTTCAGGATGTAATTTTCAAAGAATTGACTTTTCTCTCTCTAAATCCTCCATTGTCCCTTCCTCCTCAGCCTTCATCTTCTCTCCTACATCACATTCTTCCATTTTCTTCTTCCCTCTCTTCTCCTACTCCACTCATTTCAATCCTACTCATACCTCACCCAATCCTACTCCTATCCTTTGATCCCTCCTCCTATCCTACCCAATCCTATCTCCAATCCTCTTTCATCCTCTCATCCACTTGCTCCAATTCCCTATCCCCATCTCTGCTCCACTCTATTCCCCTAGCTCTATTGATCCATCTTTCGTTCACCAATGGGTACTCATTTTAAGATCGCCCTCTTAAACCACGAGTTTTTCGTGTCAATGGTGTTTCCTCGATCCTCTTCAATGTGAGCCTCTCACCTATAAAGCGATTGCTCATAATTCTTATTGGCTGTGAGCCATGGACGGCGAATTTTTCGCTTCTACTTAAGCAAAATACTTGGTCTTTGGTTTCTCTACACGATGATATGACTCCAATGGGTGCAAATGGGTTAAAAAAATGTTGATGGTATTGTTGCTCGTCTGAGGCTCGTTTGGTTGCAAGGGTATGATCAAACTCATGGCATTGATTATCGGCGACTTTTCTGTGGTGAAATCTCAAACAATTCGGATTGTTTTGTAATTAGATGCATTTCAACCGGTGTATAAGACAACTTGATGTCTCGAATGCTTTTGTTCATGGTCTTTTAGAGAAAGATGTTTATATGCTGTGACCTCAAAGATTTGTTGATAGTTGCAATCCCTCATTTTGTTTGCAAAATACATAAGTCCCTATACGGCCTTAGCAGGCGCATGGTACGTACTCTCTTATCCTCTTTTCTCTTCCAACAACAATTCATCTCCGATCAAGTTGATTCTTCTCTGTTTGTCCTTAAAACTTAGACCACTTTTTCTGGTTGTTCTTGTCTATATCGATAATATTATTATCATAGGTAATTCATCTCAGGTCCATCCAACAGCTTAATTAAGACTATGAGCTCCAAGTTTGCAATGAAGGATCTTGGCCCTTTTCACTATTTTCTTGGTATCGAGGTTGAAAATACTTATCTTTGATATGCTTCTTCATCAGTCAAAATATGTCTCAATTACTTCTTAAAGTCGGGGCATGGCACCGCAAGCCCCCTGTTCTTCTCCTACATCCAAAGTGTTTCCTCCGTTGACTCCGCTCCTATCTCCGATCCTACAACCTTCCGCAATCTCACCGGTGCACTCCAATACCTTACCACCACTCATCCGGACATCCAATTTGTTATGAATACTATTTGTCAACATATGCATCATCCCACTCAAGTTGCCTTTGATGCTCTCAAACAAATTCTTAGATACATTCAGTGTACTTGGGCCAGTGATCGGTTACTTGGCGTTCTACCACTGGTTTTACAATCTTTTTGGGCTCCAACCTTATCGGTTGGTGTTCCAAGAAGAGTCTATCGTATCTCGTTCGGCCCACAAAAGCGAGAATATCGTGTTATGGCCACATACCTGCCGCAGATCAACTATCGCCAAACCCTTCTTGTTCGCCATGTATCCTCGCGGATCAACTTGTTGATTTACTTACAAAGACTCTTTACTTTTTTCGCTTTCTTGCTCTTCGTCACAAACTTCCCCTTCGCTTCACTCGGCTTAGTTTAAAAGGGGGATACTAACAAAGACAAATGAGAATCATCTCAACCAACCAACAAACTACAACGTAAGTCGTTAATAGTCGATTTACACGATTATATTAGTTCATATAGTTAGCATGTTAGTTAAGTTGTTACATTCTTAACTTACACTCTATAAGTATGTACATTGATCAATGTAATCAATTCAACACAAAGATAATGAAATTCTTCTTCTTCTTCAATCATACTCTATATTCGTCAAAATGCAAGTAATGAGATGTTCCATTGAAAATTAGGCATGTTTACTCTTGGTAATTAGGATTCTTTTAGGATGTTAGGCATAGTAAGAATATGAAAACGAAGTGATGAATCCAAATTGCGATTGCGTATAGATGTTCACCAAATTTTTGTATATGCATTCCCATCTACACTATTGTAATTGTTCATACTCTGTGAATTATTTTCTAACGATGATGTTTTCGTGATCTTGAGCTCCATCTCCATGTGGTTAATGTATTTTTCTGTCTTATTTTGGTTGTTAGAGGTGACAAATTGTTGGCCTTTTTGCAAATCAAATTACGTACATAGCAATGGTTTTTATGAGAGATACGAACTAAGTATTTTTGGGTTCTTTGTTATGATATCATTGTGAACAAAGTTATGAGGTTAGACAAATGACCCAGTTGAATTTCCTTACATTGCGGCCGGGCGGGCGAGCTTAATACCGGACTACCCCAGCCCGACCAAAAATTGAGAAAACCTTTATATAATTATATTAACAAGAAAAAAATAGAACACAACATCAAGCACATTACGATAAAAATGTTCAACAATCCAAAATCTAGTGCAAAGCTAAAAAGTAAGTTGAACTCTCCAATTTATTACTTTAGCAAATTCATCAATAAGAGAATCTATATCTATTTTTCAAACAATTTCTCTTTCAATATAAATTGTCAAACTATCACCAAGAAACTCATCATCCATTTTGTTGTGAATTGCAGTCTTCACATACTTCATAGTTAAAAACGACCTCTCGTTTGTAGCCGTAGAAAATGGTAAAGTTAACACAAGGCGAATCAATCTAGTTATCATTTTATAGTAGTGCCGGCCTTCTTGTTTCCACTAGCTTCTCACACAATTTTACAAGGTAGGCACTTGAAATTCAGGATTTAGAATCACGTGAACTTTATAATATTGCAATTTACTCGTCAAAGTATGTCTTTCTTGTTGATCAAAATCATCGGGATAAAACTCCACAAATGCTTATAGATATAATCAACATTAAATGCTTCAAAAGAATTTTTGGATCGGCGTCATACTAAGCTCGAGCAATCTAATGATTTTTCATTAAACCTCGAGTTCAATCGCCATTGAAAATCTATGCACTCATTAAAAACTTCAAAATGGTAATGTCTTGCCAAAATGATAACAGATTTCTTTTTCCTCGGATCCCATTCAAATTGGTTATTTTCATTTGGAGAAGATTCTTGATTTTGATTGGAGGAATAGATTGTTAATTTTCGATTGGAGGAGTGAATTCTTGATTTTCAGTTGAAAGAGTAGATTCTTGATTGGAGGGACATGTTGTTGATCGAGAATGGCTTGAAGAAAGAATGCAAAGTTGTTTGTCTTTTTGCTAGATGGTTATTGTGAGCCCATAAGAAAATCTATACCTTGAAATAAGACATTAACATTAAGTTGCGAAAAACTACAATCTATATAATCAAGCATTAACAAGTATAATCAATCTATAACATGTATTATAATCACTCTGCCAAGAAATCAAAGCATAAAAATGAGTCCACTTGCATCATTCAGTTTTTTTAAGATTCTATGTGATTAATTAAACTTCAGTTTTTTCCCTAATTATTAAATCAGTTTTTTAAGATTCTTCTATTTTTAAGAAACATTAACATTTTTGCTATTAAAATTCAATTTTTACCCTAATTACTAAATCAGTTTCTTAATTAGTTAATGCTATTAAACTTCAGTTTTTGCCCTAATTAGCATGAATATATGGTTCTACAATCTCAAGTAATTTTTTTGCAAAAATAAGAAACAATAACTTTTTTGAAAAACAAATGAATCAGAAGGAATAAGGGATCACTTGCACACAACACACTTAAACTCGGTGCCACTGCCCGGTCTTTCTCTTGTTCGTGCGCTGCCGAAGTTCGCGCCGCCTGAAGGTCTTTCTCGGCTAAAGGTATTTCGATTTTTGATGGATGGATTTCTATTAGAGTTTGATTTAGAAATTTTTACAATTTCTCTCACCCTTCTCGTAAGTCCAAGCCGCTACGATAATCTAGGGGTGAATAGATTATCTCCATCTTTTCGATTTTACCTCTTTTTCGAACCGAATGCTCAAAGACAATAATAAAGGTGCAGAATGTAAACAACACACGTCAATTTATAGAGGTTCAACCCACCTAGGGCCTAATCCTCTACCACTCCAAAGATATCAGGGATGGATTTCAAAAAGAAAAAGATTTTATTAATTACCAAAATTAATACAACACCAACTTACAACAACACCTTGAAGAGCATCACACTCTTCTTCAACACCACCTTTGAGATTACCACAATCTCTCTTGAAGATTACCACAATCTCCAACGGCACCTTGTGAAGATTACCACAATATTCAACCTTGAAGAATACCAAATTCTTCAACACCTCGACAAGAAGATTACCACAATCTTCTTACACCTAACACCTAGATCACCCAAGTGTGTTCTTACCACAAGAACACTCACAAGGATATCTTGTGTTGAATGATTACCCAAAAATCCAAGATTACAACTCGATAATGATTATACAATCGAGTGCAAGTGTAATCAAGAATAGCCTTAGACCTCAAGGCGTCATGGAAAGTGATAAGCTAAGCAAATTACAACAAGAATAATAACAATGAAAGACCAAGTGTTTGCTTGAGTATATCTTGTTGTGTTGTGTTGTTCTCTCTAGTTGTTGTGCTTCAAATCTTCCTCTACTTATAGGAGATGATTGATACTTGATAGCTCCTCTTGGATCCGATATCTACAAAAAAATGCAATTAAAATCAAGATTATAGTTGTTAGAAATCAATCCCACAATTTAGGGAAAAGTTGTCTCATCGCACAACGGTTAGAATTTTGTCAAACTTGAGGGCGAACGGTCGCAAGACAAATAAGATTTGAAAAGAACGCAGAAAATTTCAACAAAGCTAACCTGGCCCTAGGGGTCGACCTGGCCGCCCTAGGGTGCGATCGGTCGCCCACCATGGTGACCGGTCACCCCGACCAATTTTAGGAGTTCGGGAGTTCTGATTCGTGAAATGCGTTCCTGTGTAATGGCCGCTTCTTTTTCGACGAATGGGCCGACTTCCTAAATGAAATGTTGTCCGATTTTTGTCGAAAATAAACCTCAAGAAATAATCCGAAAATTCGTAACAACATTTTAAACTGGTCGGGAGTATTTAGACAACATTAGAAATATAGTTTTGATGAAATAACATATTAACACAAAATCATCAAAAGTGTTGTCCGATATAAACTCCAATAAATACTCCGAAAAATAGTAAAACATTTTAGACCAATCGGGAGTATTAGACAACATTTAGAAACATAGTTTCAATGTAAAAACCTATTGACATAAAATTATTAAATGTGTTTTCCAATATTGTCGAAAATAAACTTGAGGAAATACTCCGAAAATATTAAAACCATTTTAAATCATTTAGAGTATTTGTTAGTCCAAGTGGCTACGATAATCTAGAGGAGGGGTGAATAGATTATGCCGATTTTTCGCAAATCACCCTCTAATTACAAGAATGTAAATGCGAAAATTAAACAACACTCGTTGATTTAAAGAGGTTCAACCCACCTAAGGCCTAATCCTCTACCACCCCAAAGATCTTCTTGGGATGGATTTCAAAAAGAAAATGGATTTTATTAATTACCACAATTAATACAACACCTTGAGGATCACCACAATCCTCTTACAACACCTTCAAGGAGATTACCACAATCTTCCTTCACCACCTTTGAAGAGTACCACACTCTTCAAACACCTATCATCTAGATCACCCAAGTGTATTCTTACCACAAGAATACTCACAAGGATGTCTTGTGTTGAATGATGGACAAAATTCAAGATTACAACTCTATGAAACCAATACAAAGATTGAGTGCAAGTGTAATCAAGAATCAAAAAGCCTAGACCTCAATGATGTGCAAGTGAAAGTACTTAGGCTATTACAACAAGAATATAAAAATGAAAGCTTCAACAATTTGCATTTCTTGTTGTGTGTTTTGCTTGTATATGTTGTAGTATATTGTGTCTTCAATTCATCCTCTATTTATAGGAGAGTCTTCACCAACATAGCCTCCCAACATAGGCTCCTCTATCTTCACTTTTGTCTACAAAAAGAAGATCACAAGATGTAGAAATATTGTACAAAAATCAAAAGTAAATCTTGTCATGTCAAAAATTTCAAATGAAGATAATTTTTTCTCACAAAATAGCATAGGGCGTAGGTTGCCCTATTGAAGATTTCGACCGCTTGAAAAAATTAGTGCGATCCAGTCTGAAGTCGTCGTGGGGGGTCGACCGGTCGACGGGGTGCGGACCGGTCGACTCACCTCGACCGGTCCCCTCCTTCATTTTTTTTCACGAGAATATGTTTTTCGCTTTCTTCTGTTTCATTTTTCAACTCTTCAAAATTTGGCCGACCTCCAATTTGAAATGTTGTCCGATTTTTATCAAAAATAAACTTCAAGAAATACTCCAAAAAATTAGTAAAAACATTTTAAATCACTGGGAGTATTTTGACAACATTTATAAACATAGTTTTGGTGTAAAAACCAATTTAAACAAAACCATCAAAAGTGTTGTCCATTTTTATCGAAAAATAAATTCTAAGAAATACTCCAAAAATTAGCAAAAACATTTTAAATCATTTAGGAGTATTTGGACAACATTTATTATCATTGTTTTGGTATAAAACTCATTTAAACATAATCATCAAAATCTTGATAAAAACATTTATCTAACAAAGATTTGGACAACCTTTAAAAACAATGTTTTGGTATAAAACAAAATCATCAAAATCATGATAAAACCATTTATCAAACAATCTCCCCTTTTTGATGATTACAAACCAAAATAATTTTAACGAGGTCAATTTTGAAAACAAAACATTTTTATCGGTTAAAAAGAACTATCCGTTGTGAGCAACAACATTCCACGCAATATAATCACAAGGATGGGAGTAAAGATATTCAAATACATATAGCAAAAGCTCCCCTATCAATATACACAACAAGAGTAATGTAAAGCAATCAACCACAAGCTAAAAGCTTAGCTATTATATATTGATCTAAGTTCAAGAGCTTATAAGCTCCCCTTGTCAACAAAACATCATTAGACAAGTATATGAGTCCATCATACAATAATTGGACTAAGTATAATGCACAACTTATGACTTTAGGAAGTTATAGCTTATAGCTTCTTTTGTTTAGCTTAACTTAGCTTTTATGAGCTAATGAGCTTATAACTGTTTCTCCCCCTTGGAATCATCAAAAGAATGTTAGCACGATAAAAACATCATATAATTATATCAAAGTGCTAACTAAACCAATGTATCGAGTTATTTGAACAATGAAGCTTATAGGCCAAATGGGAGGGAAAAGTCGAGCATACGACTTAGAAGCTTATGAAAACTCATTTGATTTGCAAAACATGATCTCTATAAATATATAAGACTTTTGAAATCGAGAGAATCATGTAGGTGATGAGTTTTTCATGTAAACGTTTTTATCGAACACTCGCGGGCGTCAAAAATAAAAACTATGTATATAGCCCTTGTAAATGTAATCAAGCCAAGTTTTTCATCACCAAAAGCAATTTTACAAATATCATCCAACAACAATCATTATTCACAACGTAAATATGCAAGAATTCCAACAAAAATCAATACATAGGCATTTTCTCAGGGTTCCGCCAATTGAGATAAATGAGTAGAATTCTTACCATTCAATCGGTAAAGACGAGCAATGATGATGATAATCGAGCTAGGTAATCCCCAAAATATGAATTTTATGCAACAAAACACATTTGAAGTGAATTGTGTGTGAAAATGTCAAAGGGGTCGAAATGGGAAGAAAAACATCAAAATGCCAAAATGTAAGAACGAGAGACGGTTTTAACCTAAAATTTCGCATGGCGACGGCCGAGCTAGTGGGCCACCGCCGGCCCCGCCCGGCAACACCGGTTCTCTTCTATTTTGAAAGTCCGAAATTTGATCCAAAATCCGATTTTTGCCCCTAAGTTTTGAAAACGTGCAAAATGCAAACGTAGACCTCATTCAATATACATTATGTCATAATCAAGCTCGAAATGAGGTAAAATACTCGGCGGTGAGCGATTAAAAAGTCTGCGAGTTATCCTTGAGACAGAATTAAACACATCTCAAGTTTTTGTTTAACATGCAATCCCTTTGAAAAATATCGAATCTCAATATGTTTAGTTCGATTATGATTTAACCATATTTTGAAAAATTATTATCAGGACTTGTTATCCCGAAAAATAATAAAGTTTTAAAACTTTGGAAGAACAAGTCATAAGAAGAAGTTTTACAAATATTTGAAAATTTCTTTTAACAAAGACTTTAATGAGATTCGTTGGGATTGTTTTAAGTCGAGCATATGACATAAGGTATATAAAATATCGAGTCTTAAGGAGTAATAGACGAAGATAAGCATACCTCAAATTTGTTTGTCAATCAACATGCCTACTTCAACCTTTTGTCAATTTTCGCATTTGTAGCCATATAGGTTGAAATGGTTCTTTCCTTTTCAATGCCTCATTTCTTCTTTTCTATACTTTGAGTGTGGAATATAACCACCTTCTTGGCATTGTTGAACTTGAATTTCAATGAAGAAATTGAGCTTCCCTCATCATGATCACCTTATGTTCACCTTGCATTGACTTGGAAAAAATGTCTTGCACAAATATTCATTAGTAGCACCAAAAATATCAACATAAATTTGCACAAGTAAACAATCTTGCCCTTTTCCAAAAAAAATGTAGTATCAACTTTACCTCTTGTAAAATCATTTTGCAAAAATAGCTAAGTCTATCAAACCATATAATGGATACTTGTATCAACCGTACAAGGCCTTTTATAAAAATCATTTGGCCTAAAATTTTAAACTCGATAGACTTTTATTTGAATAAAACCATTTAGAAAATTGGATTTAGCATCCATTTGGTAAAGCTTGAAATTTTCTCAAAACAAGAATGGGCAAGTAAAGTGCAAATAACTTCTAAATGTGCTATGAGTGCAAATATTACATCAAAAGTACCTTCTTCTTGACAATACCTTTGAATTACTAATCTTGCCTTGTTCATCAAACTTGTTACGAAATACCAAAAATTTCTGCAAAATCTCAACAAAGAATCTTGCACAAAAGCATAGTAATATCGAATAGTAGAGATACTATAGCAAGTAATACATACTATGCTTAAAGAAAATCATCAAGAATATAATACAACATGTAAGTTCAAATAAGCTTGTAGAAAGCTATATAAGGTCTCTTTTGAAATATGAAAATACGAGCACATAGTTGAGACCTCATTTACAAGAATCATATGAACAAAAGCTTTGACATAAGCATCCAAGAATAATGGCATTTATATGTGCAATAAAATGCATGACTTATTAAAATAAGCACCTAAGCATATGGCATAACATGTATCGAGTTTATGATATGAATAGCAATAATAAGCGTACTCGATAGTTCATATCTCTCTTGATATATTAAGTAGATAACCATTGAAAGAGATATGTAAATCATACACAATTCTTAAACCAAATTTGCACAAACATAATAATATATGTGTAGCTAAGCAATAAGAGATATCTTAAGCATGCTTGTGCTACATAACTACATAGGAGATAATAAACCACATAAGTCTAAGTAAATGCACAAGAGTTTTAGAAACATTATGAAGGTCTTCTTTTCAAAAATATTTTGAAACTTACAAATATATTGAAGACTTTAATTTTATTTTTTTAAAAATAAATATTTAAACTCATTTTGAAAAATCATTTTGCAATTTAGACACAAATAAAAATATGCAAGAAAATAAAATGCATATTTAAACAGGGAGATATGGTTTACCAATTTCGCCATTTCCACGGGTTGTGCCGTTCCCATTGTTGATGATATCTTCCTTTTGAAAATCTTCATGTTGATGATGGTTTCTCCAATTGCTCCATTTCCAAGCATTGTAGCCTTCCCATTTTTGAAAGTGTCTTTTCTTGAAAAATCATCTTGTTGATGATGTCTTTGCCATTTCAAGGATTTTGTTCATCCCATTTTTGATTATTTCCTCTTCTTGGAAAATGACTTTGTTGAAAATGTTTTCTCCTTTGATCAAATGAAATGGTAATTTGATGTTTTCTTGGCGGTATGAATTTTCTTCGATTATTATTATGTCGGGTACCTAAAATGACATTATTTTGTGGTACCCTCAAGTGCTTGGGTCCTTTGGGATTAGTCTTGAGACTTTTAGGTCTCCAACAATAATTAGAGCTATTTCTAGCCCGACAAGTATTTACCGTATGACCCTTCTTACCGCAATAAAAGCAAGTAACATCACTAATATGCATAGAAACTTGATTCCTTGTCATATGATTTATACCATTAGCTCATGATCAAGTTTACTATTCAAATTATCACAATCATAAACATTTACAACATTGGGCAATTTATTGGTACTCAAATCGATTTTGATAAATCATTTTTCATGCAATTAATATCCTCAACATGAGTATTATTTTGTTTTTCAAGGTTTCTAACCTTGTCAAGTGTGGTGGTGTGAGCACATGATAATGATTCATAGGAAGTAAATAAACTATCATTTTCATTTTTCAAAACACTGAATTCCTTTTTCAAAGTTTTGTACTTAACAAGTAAATTTTGAATTCATTTTGAAGATCATCAAAATCATTTTGCAAATCACTATAATCATTTTGAATAACAATGTCATAGGAAGTAGAGGGTTTAAGACATACCTTGTTTTCTTCTTTGATGCCTATAAAACATTGTTCGACTACTTCATAGTTGGAAGTTGTAAAAGGCTTGTTCCTTAGATTTGAACTTGTATCCCTTTGAGAAGTAGATGATTTTGTTTGACTCCTTTCATTTGCATATACTCCATAGATGGCTTCTAATTTTGCCATAATTCATGTGTCGATCGAATTCCTACAATATGTTCATATTCCAAATTAGTAAGTGAACAATGCAAAATATTGAGAGCTTTACCATTTAAGGAGATGATTTTCTTTTCTTCATCATTGAGCTCCTTGAGAGCTTTGGAGGTGTATGGTGTGTCTTTCATTAGAATGGATTCTCCATTGATGATGATGTTCCAAATATCGAACCCGCAACCTTGTAAATAACATTTCATTCTTTCTTTCCAAAATATAAAATTTTGGAATCAAATCGAGGTGGCTTGGTGGTGGAGGTGCTGGAAGGTGAGCTTCATTCGTAGCCGACGATCGTTCCTCTTCACTCGCGATGTGAAACGAGCTTGCCAAAAAGAGTTTGGCTCGATACCACTTGTAAGTCCAAGCGGCTACGATAATCTAGAGGGGGTGAATAAATTATCTCCATCTTTTTGATTTTACCCTCTTTTCGAACCGAATGCTCAAAGACAATAATAAAGGTGCGGAATGTAAACAACACACGCCGATTTATAGAGGTTCAACCCACCTAGGGCCTAATCCTCTACCATCCCAAAGATATCCTGGATGGATTTTAAAAAGAAAAAGATTTTATTAATTACCAAAATTAATACAACACCAACTTACAACAACACCTTGAAGAGCACCACACTCTTCTTCAACACCACCTTTGAGATTACCACAATCTCTTGAAGATTACCACAATCTCCAACGGCACCATGTGAAGATTACACAATCTTCAACCTTGAAGAATACCACAATCTTCAACCTTGAAGAATACAAAATTCTTCAACACCGACAAAGAGTTAAGATTACCACAATCTTCTTACACTTAACACCTAGATCACCCAAGTGTGTTCTTACCACAAAGAACACTCACAAGGATATCTTCAGGTTGAATGATTACCCAAAAATCCAAGATTACAACTATATAATGAATTATACAATCGAGTGCAAGTGTAATCAAGAATAGCCTAGACCTCAAGGATGTGAAAGTGATATTAGGCAAATTACAACAAGAATAATAACAATGAAAGACCAAGTGTTTGCTTGAGTATATCTTGTTGTGTTGTGTTGTTTTCTCTAGTTGTTGTGCTTCAAATCTTCCTCTATTTATAGGAGATGATTGATATTTGATAGCTCCTCTTGGAATCTGATATCTACAAAAAAATGCAATTAAAATCAAGATTATAGCTGTTAGAAATCAATCCCACAATTTAGGGAAAAGCTGTCTGCTGCACAAAGGTTAGAATTTTGCTGTCAAACTTGAGGGCGACCGGTCGCGCACAAATAAGATTTGAAAAGAACGCAGAAAATTTCAACAGGTGACGGCTCCTAAGGGGGGTCGATCGGCGTCGCTAGGGTGCGACTCGCCGCCCCACCATGGTGACCGGTCACCCCCGACCAATTTTAGGAGTTCGGGAGTTCTGCTTCGTGAAATGCGTTCCTGTACTGCCGCTCTTTCGTCGACCGATCGACCTTCTAAATGAAATGTTGTCCGATTTTTTGTCGAAAATAAACCTCAAGAAATACTAGAAAAATTGAAAAACATTTTAAACCGATCGAGTATTTAGGACAACATTAGAAATATAGTTTTGATGAAATAACACATTAACACAAAATCATCAAAAGTGTTGTCCGATATAAACTCCAATAAATACTCGAAAAATAGTAAAAATATTTTAGACCAATCGAGTATTAGGACAACATTTAGAAACATAGTTTCAATGTAAAAACCTATTGACATAAAAATCATTAAATGTGTTGTCCAATATTGTCGAAAAAAACTTGAGAAAATACTCCGAAAATATTAAAACCATTTTAAATCATTTAGGAGTATTTGACAACCTTTAAAAACATGTTTTGGTATAAAACAAAATCATCAAAATCATGATAAAACCATTTATCAAACATCTTCTTCAATCTCTCGTACTCTCGGTCCTGTTCCAAAAAGAAAGATAAAGACATGTTGTTGTTGTTGTTTTTGGAGGGCTAAGTATTTGGACTTTGAGTATTTTACCCTTAACCCAAGTCTCTATTTCCTAGCCCAAAGCCTTAAATATATAACAAAGAAAAAAATTCTCCTTAAAGCCCCAAGTTGGGGTGTGCTTGGGACCGGGAACCCCGCCCCTGATTGCAGCTGTTGGGCATTTCATTATTGCCGACCAAGTTAATATTCATCACCCAGATTGCACTAGGACCATTTTCTTGCCCATACAAGCATTCCAAGAACCACTCTTATTTGAGCTTCAAATTCTTTGTATCATTTGTTTTGTTTTAGTAGTCTGTATTCTATTTTTTAATGTATAATACATCTATAAGATAAAGATATACGGTCTGATTATTTTAAATTCAATTTATCTCATAAGTACGTATGATGAGTTTAAATCATAAATGCAATTAAATAAAATTTAAACAAAATTTTCAAATTAACATAATATAATGATTCATTGTTCCTTCTAACTGGGTCGACGTGTGAAGGTGGTTTATACCTGCCCATTTCCCAACAAAGTGACTGAGTCCTAAGAAATAGATGTTTTTGTTTACACTCAATCATACAAACTTAGCCAGTTTTGCATTTTAAGATATATTGACCACCCACAGTGGAATGTTCCCGAATATTTCATCATGTGTCATGTGCATGCAAGGGCAAAATCATATTTTCATTAAGTCTTTACTAAAGTTGTTTCATTTGTCATATGAATTTTGTATGATTTTTAACTTTGTCATCTAAACTTGCGCGATCTCAGTTTTGTCACTTAAGTTTAACAATTTAAGTAAAGATTTGATGGAAAGAAGGTTTTCTCTCGCATGCTTGGCACATGAGAAGATATTCCACGGTCGGTTGCCAATATATTGCAAAGTGCAAAACTTGTGGAACTTGTATGGTTAAGTGTAAAAGAAAGAAAAAAAGGTATGGTTAAGTTAAAAAAAGAAAAAGGTATGATTATGTGTAAAAAGACACATAGTTTGGACAAATTAGTGTGTTTCCTCAAAACATAGCAACGATCTCAAATGTAGTAAGTATATAAATATCTATTTTCCTACGAGTTTTCTCTATTTCTGATCTTTTTGTTTTATTTTCCTTGCAGTCTTATCTGGTGAAGTATACTATGTATGTACAACATAATAAGTTTGAGCATATATGTATGTACAGCATAATAAGTTTGTCTTTATGACAAATTTTACATTTTATTTTAATACGATTTTCTTTTATTTGTTATTGTTATTTTGGTATTATAACTTGAATTATAGGACCATAAAAATGCAAGTTTTGTTATGTATAAGAAGTCATTTTATGGCACGTGAGTAATATATACCTAATTAGGCATGATTAATCAATAATTCAAACATTAGACTTTTATCAGAATATGCAAACTCATCGAAGATTGTCTTTTTCAATTTTATCATCAGGTAAAGTTGATTCAATATATATTTTTAGTGTTTAAGATTTTACAATTTTTATGCTACATTTTCCACAAAGAAACGTGTGTAGATCAGTAGAAGATAAAAAAAAAAAAATATGACAATTAAATACTACCCAAAGGCCAGAATTTGTTGATAAAATAAAGAAGCATAAGAACATACAAAGTTGACATGTTACATTTTTTTCTATATTTCGTACAAATCAGAAGGATAATGATTTAAATGTATTTAGTAAGTATATTATATTGAATCAAGCTATTTCAATTTTTGAATTAGATTATTTGTTTTTTTCCTTAATTCAATACTTTATGAATATGCATGTTTAATTTGGAGATACATTAACTGAAAATGCACGATTACACACATAAGACATTATTGTGGTGCAGTAAGTTTTGAGTATGAGCTTGATCTCTTTTTATTGAGATAATGGAAAACTTAAACCTTTACCCACTGAAGTTCCAAATGAGTATTTTTGGTTATTAATTTTTAATCCTCATTGGATTTAATTCAGTGATAATTTCATTCAAGTTTTTTTGGTTCAAAATGTTTCACAGTGTTTCGCCTATTAAAATCTAGGTCATACAATGTAAAGGTTATACTTTAATCTTGCAGGTTTTATTTTCATATCAAATATATTTTACAATATGAAAAACATTTATAAATACATAAAAAATAATATTCAATATTAACTTCAAATAATTAAAATCACGTGCAATGCACGTGCACCTTACTAGTAACTTCTAAAATTATTAACAAATATAACACATAAATTTAACAAAATATGTATATATATGTTTTGTTATCCAATATATAAATTGAGAATTAAAAATATTATTTAAATCAATATTTATATCTATATATATCTATATCTATATCTATCTATATCTATATCTATATCTATATCTATACTATCTTAAAAGTGTGAATGTTTTTAATTTTGATTTGACAAAAATATCCATTTGACAGTAAAATTTAGGGGCAACTAAGTAATTGGATATTTATTTGGCTTTTATTTGTTCAATTATAAGACAAGTGACCTTTATATTCTACACATCAAAAGTATTATTCTTTCATCTATAACTCTTAAAATATTGCGAATATTGAAATAATATTAGTTTCATATTAAACTACATTTTAGAGCTTTCTAATCATATGTCATAAGCATATATAAGGATTTCACATGAGAAATTTTCAACCTTATAAAGTTCAAAGAATATGTAGAATTAAGAATTTATGTTTTCTTATAGTTTTGTTATTTATTTAAACTTTTCTAAAATGTTCATTTATACCATTTTTTTTTCTTTCAAAAATCAAAAATATATTTTCTTAATCATAACACTAAGAATACTTTAAATTTTTTATAAAATTATTTTCAAATTAAATTTGGTTTCAATAAATTGTCAACCATATGTTCCAAACATATATCGTTATAGAAGAGAATTTTAATTGTTTAATGTTTAGTATGATGAAAAATTGTATATTTCTTATATTTTTGAAAATTTTCATTTCAATAATTAAATTTGTCTATTATAATTTATAAGAAACATATCAAATACAATAGATATGATGAGAAAGAATAAAATAAAAATATTTTAGTGGTCTTGATATTAAATAAAAAGTAGAGAAAATACATAATTCCTATATGGTCGGAAAAATCCCTCAATTAGTAATATGTAATTTTGAAAATTAATTTTATTATGGTTGTTAAATAAATAATATTGAAAACAAGATAGTTTCTTATTTTATTTTTATTAAATCCTAAGCATATTTTGTTTTAATTAGCCATATCAGTAAAAAATAAAGTTATAAAATAAAAATAATGAGATTAACATGGAAAAAAGAGAATAAGAACCAAAACAAGTTTGTCCAACAAAAAGAATTTACCTTTTAAATTCTGACTATATGTGTTAATATAACTTTTATTTAATTTTTTATATCTTACAATATAAGTTTTAGTTTCTAATTTATTAATTTTTTGAATATGTTATGATTTCAATCTTTAATTATTTTATTTCTATAAAATAAAAGATCAAGTGCAAAAATATTAAAAATTCTGTATAAATATATTTATATAAAAAAATCATAAGGAAAACTTAATAAAAAAATCCATATGTATTAAATTGACATTTATGATAAAACTCAATGTCGTTTGAAAATTACACCCTTAAAAAGTTATAAGTTTACAATATCGATGATATATATTTATAATAAAAACATATACCAATATAAATAAATTTAATGAAATGATGTGAAAAGAGAAACATAAGGTAAAATCGGATTAAGTGTAAAAGATCATATATGATACACAAACAAAAAAAAAAAAACTCATTTAACATATACAACGTTAACATTTGTTGAGAAATTAATATATTACTTAAAGTTTATGTTAATTCAAATACTAATATAACATTCATAACAAACTAATTGAATTAAATAATTACAACAAATTAAAGTTGAAACTAAGAATAAAATATATTTTTAAAAAAATAGTTATATTTGACATTAATGAGTTGAGATCGACCAAAATAATTTTTTTGGTGGTTAATTTCATATATATGATAGTTCAGATTAAAACCAAATGAAATATATTATAAAATCAAAGAATAAAAGTAAATAGTTAAAAAAATGTGTGTGTCATAGTGGGAAATTCTAAAAAAAAAAATCAAATGACTTTCATAATATGTATAATTTGACATTTTGGGTAAAATATCAGTTCATTATAAAAGTACAGCTTTATGACTTATAAAGATTCAAGAACAAAATAATTATTATAAAATTTGGTACAAATTATTCTTATTTTTACAAAATAAAATATTATGAAAAAAATTGAAAAACGAATCGTAAATGAAAAGTCATTTTTGTATGTATGTGAAATTGTTAAATAAATAAATAAGATAAACTTATTTAATATGAAATAATTTGATATCTATGTCAAAGTTCAATATTTCTTAAATTACATGTTAATTCGAGCCAATATAATATTCAAAATACTATTTATGTATCAATATTCTTTGTTAGACCATATAAAAATAAATTAGAGTGAAATGACCATGATTATGCTACGAATATGAATTCTCGGGCATAAGGAGGAAAAAGAGAATAGCTAAGGGTTTTTTTACAACTTGATATCTAAATTTTTGGTAATCGTATTTCTTATTTGATCAAAAATTTAATAAAAACTTCAAATAATGATTAAAGTACTATATACCTTTTTCGAATAAATGCACTAAAAATAAATTGATAATTATATTTTATAATAAATAATATGATTTTGTAATCTAGATTAAAAGAGATCAATTTTAAATGTACATTCTCTTCAAACAAATATATATTAGGTTTAGTATACTAAGAATAAATGCTATTTTCTTGACTATACGTCTTACAAAATTCACTAACTATGTAAATTTTAATATTGACCAAAATAGCCAAATTCAATTGCAAATACAAACTCTAATAGCATAACGTATCTTTCTAAAATTTTTATGAAATTTAAAAAACTAAATTAGTTTTAGTTTATTATACAACTTTTAAAACCTTAAGTGTTAGCAATAATTTTCAAACATAAAAATTAATTAGTATTATATTTAATTATTAAAGACTGATGCATGAAAATTGTTGGCTTATTTTTCTTTCATAAAATTATCTTTTGTTGTATTATTTATTAAGTGAAGTTATTGTGTGCAATTGAACAGTTTCAAAACTCGATTTTGACTTATCATTTTCATAGTTTTATTTAATACCCATTTCTCGATGAAATAATGGATTAACTTATATTTTAGATTAATGTTTATTATTTCTAAGACAAAGGAAAACATGAAGACTACAAACTTTATGTTTAAGTGTTATGATAAAATATTGATTTTGTTACTAGAATAAAAATAATATGTAGAACAAGTTTTTTTTTTTTACTTATATATTGTATTGTAATTTTATTTTTTTTATTTCTTTAATCAAAGAATTGAGAGAATAAAAAGAAGCACAAGAAGCATAAGAATTTGATTAACCTTTATTTTATTTTTTTAATCGAATAACATAACAAATAAAATGATGACATTATCTTTGGATTTTGGTATAAAAGTTAATTAGTTACTTTTTTTAATTAATTCGATAACTTGCGATTTATTAATTATTAGCTTATGAATTATAAGCTAAATTGTGTGAAATGCATCCAATGGTAAAGGAATTCAAAGATTAGTTAAGAAGAAAATACTTTTCTAGCCAAAAAAATGAAATAAAATAATAATGAATGTCATTGTAAGCTAATATAAAACTTATATTGTTGTTAAACTAATTTTAAATTTTTGTTGGATTGAGTTTTTTGAAAATAAATATTCAACAATTCATATAGATTTATATTAAAGTAAAGAAAAATATATTATATACTTTGTAATATTTAAATTTAATTAATATTTATTTATTTTATAAATCACTTTTTTAATATTTAAATATTAATTAATAAAATTATTAAATATATAATTATTTAAGTAAAGTCATGTGGATCACGTGCGCGCGTGTTTCTTACTAGTTATAAAAAAATACAAATGGGGATACTAATCCCGTCCCTTCCCCTCCCCTCCCCCGATTCACACTTGGGATCGTGCCCCAATTCTTAGTGGGGACAGTGCGAGAATGCCAAAATTGCCCCAACCCAACCCGCTACCACTCTAGTTGACAATATTTTCTTTCGGATGTATGATAGCGGTGAAGTCATAGTATATCTTTGCAAACGTATTAACATGCCCGATTATAAAGATTAGCGATTTTTATCCTCTAATTAATGCTTTTGCACTTTAGTTGTGTCATGTGTGTTTAATCCTTTAATCATTTTACAAGCAATGCGCAAAAACCACTACATACAGAATCAAGTCGCTTGTAAGTTAATCAAGCTCGACTTGTTAAAAGCTTGTTTGAATTTGTTTAATAAACATCGTTAAAATAGATGAACTAACTTCAAATGAGAGATAATGGATTAATTAGTAAGCTCTGGAGCGCTCATTAGCAAAACTCGTATAAATTATCTAATAGTTTGACTTTAATTTAAATTTTTATACTTTACTTAAAATGAATTTAAAATTATTTAAATAAATTTATTTGTTTTTAAATAAAATCATAGGTTTTAATAGATACATTATGCATTTTAGAAATATATAATTTTTATTTTTGTAATACTTGATGAATAATTTAATTTATAATTGATATTTCTAATTTGGTTTTAGACTGATTAAACTCATAAAATTCGAGCCATCAATATATTCGATAAGTTAAGCTCGAGTTCGACTCGATAATAAACGAGTCAAACTCAAACTCTGACGTCGGCCCTTAATGTGGTATAAATGCAGGATGTAAATTACACAAAATACCCCGATTTTTGAAAAAGGACAAAAATACCACCCCCATCCCAAAATATGCCACCTGGTCATAAATACATAAATAAATATACCTGGTCATAAGTTATCTCACCGATTACTTAAAAATCGAGACCGGTCTACACCTATTTCTCCTCCACCTCAAACATCTCCACCGCTCTGGGCCCTCCATTCACGATTTTCCCACCACTCTTCAAAGCCCGCGAGGTGATCCTAAGGGAAGAGTTTTCCTGGTAAGCCTGACGGAAGACTTCTTTCGTGGTGGGTGGGGGCAAGCGATGAAGGGTCAAAGGTCTCAGTGCTGCGCGGGCGTGCATTTTGGGGAACCGATTCTGCGAAGTGGACGGCGCGTTAGTGGCGGGCAAGAGGAAGATGGGAGGAGATGGGATAAGCCATGACCGGGGTTTATGGGAGAAAATGGTGGCCTGGTTTGTAAAAAAGTGGATCGCGGAAATCATTGAAATGAACGCATTTGTTTTCCTTCATTCAACAGTTGGAGGTAGAATTTCCGGGGATTTCGTGGGATCTTTTTCATGTTTTTTCTTTCTTTCTTTTTCCTCCGTATGGAGCATATATGGTTTGGGAGAGAGATCAAGGATATGTTTGCCATGAGTGAGAAAATGCGGAAAGGAAAGCATGAAAGTGTTTAGTCATGGAGGGGATGCAGAGAAGATTTTTATTAGTTTATGATTGAAGTTTTTTATCACTCGGCGTTGTTCCTCAAGTTGTTTCTCGTTTATATTTCTTTATATTGTTTCCGGTTTTCAAATAATGCTTATCGGGATCCCAAAGACCGTGATAACGCTGAATATATATTACAGTTCTCTTTTGATGTTATAAACAATTTGAAGAACTAATTAATAAAAACCAACCTTTAGCTTTCGTGAAACCCATTTTGCCATTTATTTTCCATTTATTTGTTCTTTTTTATTGTTTTTGATTTGTGTGTTATGTATCCGATCGTATCCTGCTTATTTCTTTTGTAGTGAATGATTGGGATTTTTTTGTCGCTTGTTATGCCGAGCACTTTATCGCAGTAAGGATATGGACGCTGAAGCCGCTGGAGATAGAGAATTTAACAGTTAGCCAGCGTCACATCCGCTTCACAATCACGCCAAGTTGAAGTCGCAAAAATGGTGATTTACGATGACAACTATCGAGTTTCTACTCACTTCCTACTCTAATTTAGAGAATTGTTGTTATGTAAATCTTAAATGATGGTGTAATCCGTTGAAACATGTAAGAAATATAAATGAAACATATAAGAAACAATTGTGAATATGGATCATGGGATAAAAGTTTGGTAGTAAATTGCTATTAAATTTAGAGAAATAGTGTAGTTTTTTCCCATATACTCTTTAGTTTTTTTTTTTTTTTGTCATCCTTGTAAATGTTGATTCGCTTCATTTCGATGTTTCCATGCCTAATCTCAACTAAAGATCTCACGTGACTTCAAAGAAAAAATTATTACTAGAGGTCTTTTCCCCACACAAGCTTGACGATTCAATAATTCTACGACGCTGTCATCATTGCAAAGATTTTTGGTCTCGACAGCGGAGTCTTGTCCATTTCCGCAGCCGACGGACAAGCAGTTCAAATTTTCTCAATCGATTATTGCTCCAAGATTTCGCTAGGTGTTAAAACGCAAAATCGAATCAAAGACTTGTTATTTCAAAGCGAGATACTCTCTATTTTCTTCCCATCTATTCATGCAGATACCACACCGAGATTTTCCGAATGCAACCGTGGAATTCAAACTAAAAATCGCTGTCAAAAACATATAATAAAACCTAAATAAAATGCGATAAAAACAAATGTTAAAAAACAAGAAAAATGTTTGAAATAACAAAGAAACCAACGCAAAAATCAAATAAATGCGATTTTTGTCAAAAACAACCGAAAATTGGTATTTTTGTCAAAATTCAAAAAAAAATTTTCATTCCAAAATCAACGAAAAATATGACGATTAGACAGAATCGTGATGTAAGAAAAGTGTTTATGTCCTTTTCCCATAACCCAGGCACAACTGTCCAGTGCCACAGAGGCACAGAGCCATTAGCCTGAGAAGCAGTTTAATTTAAAGAAACAACTTTCACTTGAGCATCTATTATTCAACTGAATTTCCCACCAAAATTATACTGCTCCACTCCACCTTCTTTCTTCTCCTCTCTCTCTCTCTCTCTCTCTCTCTGTCTCTTCTTTCAGCATCTGCGTAACCATAACATAAGCTCTAAACGCCCCACCTTCTCCTCCTTCCTCTTTCTCCACCCACAAAGTTACCTCTCAAAAACCAAGAAACTCCAAACTTCGCGACAATGCCGAAGAAACTCTATTTTCTTTGGCATCCATATCTCCCTTTCGTTGATTATTACCACCCATTTCTCTACCCAAATCGCATTCTCAACAGAGTAATATTCATGAACTCCTCTTTTACATTTCTGTACCTTCAATTCCTTAATTGATTGCAGTTTCTTAACACATTATTGAGTACTTCAAATTTTCTTTTTTTATCAACTGTAGATTTGTTGTTGTGTGTTACAGGTCCAGTGTATTTGGGCTTCTTATCGAACGCCACAGAATTTCCCACAGAAGATTACTACGATTACATCATCGTAGGAGGTGGCACCGCCGGCTGCCCATTGGCGGCAACCCTATCAGAAAGATTTAGGGTTCTTGTTCTTGAAAGAGGGGAATTCCATTTGGGAACCTAATTTGATGAATCCAAATGGATTCTCACAACCCTAATGGAAGTTGATACCACGAACCCTGCTCAAGCTTTCACATCAGAAGATGGAGTTCCTAATGCCAGAGGCAGAGTTCTTGGAGGAAGTAGTGATAAATGCGGGCTTCTATAGCAGAGCTGATAAAGATTTTTACTAAAAATCAGGAATTAATTGGGATCTCAGAATGGTAAATCAGTCTTATGAATGGGTCGAAAAAGCAAATTGTGTTTAGGCCTGACTTAAGGAATTGCAATCTGCTGTTAGAGATGCGTTATTAGAAGCTGGGATTGATCTCTTACCATGGGTTCAGCTTGATCACGTTGTGGGCACTAAAATAGGCGGTTCGACGCTTGATAGCCTGGGCACAAGGCATAGTGCGGCCGGGATCTACTAAACTACGCAAAACCCCTCGAATATTGCTGCAGTGCATTAGTGTGAGAGGGTTCTAATGGCATATCATCGCTAATTCAGACCGAAAACAGTCAGCAATTGGGGTTGTTTTTCGTGGATCGAACGGGACGGTATCACCACGCCATGGTGCGGATAGGGTGAGGTGTTGCAAAGTGCGCAGGGGCTCTTGGAAGCCCACAACTCTGCTGCTGAGTGGAATCGGCCGAGGCCAGATCTCGCGTCGTGGGGAATCCCAGTGGCACACCATTTGCCCTATGTTGGTCAGTTTTTGTATGATAATCCAAGAAATGGAATATCCATTGTACCAAGAGTGCCATTGATCATTCTGCTACAGGTTGTAGGCATTACAAGTTCTGGTTTTTACTTGAAGCAGCCTCCAATATCGCCCCGCTTCCCTGCTCGGCCCGCTTTCATTAGGGTCACCCAGTTCTTCGCTTATCTCACTGTCGCCACACTTATGGAGAAATAGTCGGGCCGCTTTCAACTGGCTTCTCTGAGACTAGCATCCACGGATGAGAGTGAATCCTGATTGTCCGCTTTAATTACTTCAGTGATCCTAGTGATCTCGAGTTGTGTGAATGGACACGAAAAATTGGCGATGTACTTAGAAGCCGTGCTATGGATGATTTTAGGTTCCATCAATGGTTTGGAGCTAGAGAGTTTTCGGTATGTGGGGGCCTGCATTGCCACGTGATCAGTCGGACGATGAGGAGATGAGAGAGTTCTGTAGGCGACGGTGAGCACGAGTATGGCACTATCATGGGGGCTGCCTGATGGGAAAGGTAGTTGATCAAAACTCAAATTATAGGAATTGATGGTCTGAGAGTAGTCGATGGATCAACGTTGACAGTGTCACTTCCGGTACCAATCCTCAGGCTACTCTTCTGATGATGGGGAGGTAAGTTATATCCAGTATGCATGCTTTTAAAACTCAATGGCCTGTTTTATAAACATGAAGTTTGACAGATTTTGATGATATTTGTTGCAGGTTTTTTGGTATGAAATTACTTCTCGAGCTGTCAAGATAGACGTGATCGCTTTGTCTGGTGCAAAATGCAATCCCTTGAGTATTAGTTTTTAGGTTGTTTGGTGTTTAGGAATTTCTGACTGATATGTGTTTGTGTTGTATTTGTAGTATTAATTCATTACAAGACAGACATTACATAGTGACTGATAGAAATCTAAAATACATATGTTTGAAGTAGAGGTGAGGAAATGGCAGCTTGAGAGAAGCAATACAACTGGAACGGAAGTAATG